>PVKB01002790.1:110485-250567 GCA_004027205.1 Ctenodactylus gundi
TCAATTCCCAATAAATAAATAAACAAACTAACAAAAAAGCCATATTACGTTTCAACACAGTGCAAAGCCAGCTGTCTACAAAAGAAGAAAGCGGTCTTAGGATAAATCACCCACATTGACATCTTGACCTTGGACTTACAGACTACACAGGCGAAATCTAGCAAAATAACACATTGACATCTAGTGAGATATGCAATGTTACTTCTATACAATATGATTTTGTCTATATATTATTACTATACTACAGCTATATCTACACATATACATACATGTGTGTATATAGTCCAACTAATTAAGGATCTATATATACATTTGTATATGTGTATATATGTATGGATGTAGATATATATAGATGCATGTACACACATGCATGTATATGGTTGCATAAATGTATGCACGTATGTGTGTATTTGTGTATTTTACTGAACTTCCCAGTCAGCTATGTCTCCAGCTTCTCCAACAAATGTTTAATTTTTTTTAGCTTTGATTTTTGAACCAAGGCCTTGCTAAATCATGAGGTTGTCTAGATTGGACTCAAATTTTGCAATCCTCCTGCTCAGTCTCATGGTGCCAAGCTGCAGGCCTGAACCACTAGGTCTGCTTAGTGTTATAGCTATTTCTTATACTTTGTACTACTCATATTTCACATATTACATATAAACTCTTACAGACTCAATAACCTACGTATCCACATTGTTTGACAGTATTTTTCAGCCAAGAACCACAAGGAAAGAAAAGACATAATTTTGCGTGGCCTTTATAATTGCATAATTACGTACACTGTGTTCTTTTTTTATGAATTTGCTGACTTTTTATGGAATTCATTGGCGATTCAAAGCCTTATATTTGTATGTTTTTGTGTAACAAGGGCATTACCAAATAAATATTCTTCTTTGATAACTTGTGAATAGGAAGCTTTTTTATTTTTAAAAGATAATTTAAATAAGATTCTGGGTTTACAACTTTCTATTCACAATTGAAATGTATCACCCAAAGATTTCTTTCATGAGATTTTGTATAAATTTTTAAGCTTTTTCCCTCAATAATCTGTTTCATTGATATCGTACTTTAATTATTTAAGAATGTTTTCCTTTATTTCTTGATCTTAATGGCTTCTTTGAAACTCTTGTCAGATGAACTGAAATCTTTGCCTTCTCACCGTCAGTTTTTGTTCCTTTCTTTAATATCTCATAATGATATTATACTTTGCTATTTCTTGCCTTCTGTTATAATTTCTTTCACTAAACCATGATAGTTTAAATAATATATTAAAACAAGTTTGAATCCTGTCTCCTCTAGATCTTTTTGCTATTGTTAATTGGTTTTTCTTTTGTGTACTTTAATGAAGTATGCTTTTTCCATATACAAAGTCTCTGTCTTCCGGATCACTCATTCTTGGATAAAACAACCATCACCCTGGAGCGACAGTGAATTCCTTCTTGGCTCTGTTTGGATAGTTGACTTTTCTCTTATTTCTCTCCTTAGGTATTTACCCCTGTTTATATCAGAGCCAATCCTTGTTTCACTGATTGATGTATGACTTATTTGAATGTTTTATTTTACACACAACTTTGATCTTTGTAAATTCCCTTTCCAGGAGTTGGTTTTTGAGGTGTCTTCTGACGCAATGAGAGCTTCTCTTAAATGTCTTAAATCTCTGTTTCTCTGATAAGTTCGCTGATTTACATTTCAGCAGGCTGTACTCATAATGCTGCCAGCATTATTTAATTTAGTATGCAAAAATGTCCATTGTTTTGAAGAATGAATATCTCTACGCTGAACTTTCGTACACTTTTATAAATAACAGCAGTTCCTCAAGAGGAAATTTGTAAGTCGTATTTGTGGTCTGCCTCCAATACTAGTCCAAATTTCCAGTTCACATTTCTAGACCAGTGGACAGAGACAATGACCCTGAAACATCAAACTCACTACTGAAGAATTGGGCAAGAGAAGTTGCTTCTGTTGTTCTCGGTTTACGTCTCCCAGCATGAGCCTGAGACTTTTTATGAGCTTTATGTCAAGGAAAATTAAAACTGTATTACTTTTACTTTGCCTGTGACATATGGGCTGAATTTTTGTCCTTACCGATATTGAATGTATGGAATGAGGAAAAATTCATGTTAATTACAGTTAGCTTTTTTAATTTAATCTCCACTGTAAAGATAGAGGAGTGGGTAAGAAAAGCTGACTTATTGTTTCTCTTGTGAAGAAACTAAGAACCATGAAAGAAAGGCCTTCCTCTCTGCTGGGAGGAAGGTTGTCTTGAAACACATGCCAGTGACATTTGTAGAACTTTGTTTTGGGAATTTTTTTCACTTCAATTCTTAAAGCAATATCTAGAAAATTTAAATTGGTATTTATTTATTTTATTAATTATATATGGGTTGCTAGAGAGTGGGCCCATGAAAGTTACAAACTTATTTTGTAAGAGAAATCCAGGTGACAAAATTTAAATAAAAATTCTGAAGCATTTGTCTTACTTTCACTGCGATCTATGAATCTGTCTCACCATAAGATCTCTGTTGGCCATGGTGGACATGTGGAAATAAAGTGTACCTAAAGAAATAATGGCCTGATAGGATTTACTAACAGATTAATTTCAGTTCATCAATGCCTAATGTTCTGTTCTCATACAAAATCTATTTTAACAAAAAAATGAAAACAAAACAAATGTATAAGTGCTTTATAACATTTTATATTTTGTAATGTTTTAAGTGGAGATAGTGCTGTGAAGGAGACTCCATTGCAGTTTATGTTCAGCTTATGGTCGGGCTGGAGTAGTGGCAGTTGTACTTTGGATAGAAAGCTAATAAGAAATGTCCTGATAAGACAACATTTGACCTAGGACAGTCAGTGACCTTTGTCCTGTCTGGAGATACAATTATGAGCAAAAATCCTAAATTGAAGCAGCGATACAAGAGTCCACAATGCTTTAATAACAAAAATTCTTTGCAACACAAAAATTGAGAAAAGATTGTTAATAAATTTGACAGCTTACTGGGGAATATTAAAAATGGTTATTTGGTTATTGTTCTGTATATACAAGCCACCAGTACTTTAAGAGCAGGAAGATGTTACTACCAGGCATATATGAGTAACCCCACAGATATTATTTGGTTAATAAACTTTTTTTGAATTTTCAGAAAAAATATTAATAACACTGCTGTAGTTTGGATCCTGAGTGTCCTCTCAATGCCTCATGTATTTGAAACTATGTATTATTGGGAGATAAATCACGGCTGGAAGAAACAGGTGCTTCAGGTTTGTCCAGGAAAGGTTGTTTCAATTAGTTGGGAATTGCGTTGCCCAGGGCAGAGCTTTCAGGTATGTGCAGTTGACTTGTAGGCCAGGAAGTGAGAGGGGATCACCCTCCCACACTCACCCCGGGTTGGGGGGCAGAAGGAAGAATCTTTGCTACAGCTTCTTCCTGGGAAATCTCGAGCTTAGCCAGTCTGCAGAGCTAACTTTATTCCCATCTCACTCGGCTTCTGTTTGCAATGGGGTGAGCTGCTCTCCAGCCTTGCCTTTGCCCTGTGCCTTTCCTCTTGCCAGCTGCCTCATGAATGAACTACTTGAGAACCTCTGAAACTGTGAGCTAAATAAATATTCCCTCTATTTAATTGTGAATGCTGGGCATTTTATCACAGCAACAAATAAGTAACTAAGATAAACACCAAACGCACATACAATTGTTGATCTTATTTAGAGAAGAATAGGAATAAATTTAAGTAAAATTTTAGATTGTATCTTCTGTCTATTAATTAGACAATTTTTAAAAATGACAAAGCTTCCAATCTTTAAGAATGCACTCATTCATATATTAATATGACATTTATTACAAATTATCATAAAACACATTCATATTTATGTTTATAATAACACAATTCATAATTCAGCTAAATTCTAGAAATAGCTTACTTGCCCATCAATAGAGGAATGGTTAATGAAGGTGTGGTACCTGTATATAATTGGATGCTATGCAACCATGAAAAAAGACAGATTTGAAGCATTTATAAGAAAATGGGGCCACCTTAGTCAATAACACTCAGTGAAACGGATCATACACAAATGAAGGACTTAAAATGGGTGTCCCTCTTATGAAATTCACAAAAATAGTAGGCATATAAAGGCCCCAACGTAAGAGAGGGGTGATGGACTGCGAGAAAGGGACAAATCTCTGAAGATAAGAAAGGAAAAGCTTAGGGCAGGAGTAATAGGGAAGGAAAAGGTAGCCAGAGTTGGGGTAGATGGTCACTGATCTTCCAAGCCTAATGTTTCCGATGTGTTATTGAAGCTGTAGATCATGTATTTGAAATAATAAAAATGCCATATTTGCAAAAAAATTCTGGCAATTATGAAAAAACCTTAAAGGTATAATGGAATTAATTTCATCTATAGGCATTTACTTTAAAGAAAATATAAAGAATGTGAGCATAGATTTAACTACCGGAATATTTAATCATTACACAGTTTAAAAATAGCCTGCAAAAATTTATTCCTTACAAAATAGAAATCATCAATTGCTATAAAGGTCATATAATTTAACTAAAGCCCTCTATGAAAAGCTGTGTAAAAGTATAGTAAAAATTCTTTGCATACATTCATATATTTTTTATTAAATATGGATTTCTTTTTTCTCTCACCCTCCTTTTACTCTTACTATGAAACATGATCACAAAAGCAAGCAGATGTGCGAAAAGCATAGAAAATCAAATATATATAATGATGTTTTTATGTACACCTATTCATACATAAATATGCATCTATGCAAGGAATATGTTAATCAACTACTTTTGAAGTCATTTTTTAAGATTAAACTAATAGATTCATATTTCCAACACCGTAAGACACACATAAGGAAGCCATCTAAATTGGACTAGTTTTGAAAGAGGTAAATTTAAATGGGAATCTAGAACCCAAAAAAACCCACAAAATTTTAAATCCAATCAATCTAGACCTTAGAAAAATAATATGTATGTCAAGTGTATGTAAGTTTGCAATTTCTAATTTATGTCACAAATCTAAATTCTCTGAATCAAAGACCTACAGAATGCTTGATAGTAGCAAAGCACTTTGTCAGTTTGGCCGAAAACTATCTCATGGATGGAGCTTATTTAATGTCAATACTTATCAAGGAGAGACAGTACTGAACTCTATGAGCTTTGTACTTTATTTGTTTAATCCGATGATTATAAATATCAGATGCCTGTAGAATGTATACAGCATGCATGTGGCAATTCATACTATGACAAAAAAGATATTAAATTTGCAACAAGAAAAGATCTACATAACAAAAATTAAGTTTAATTATAAAGAAGGCAATGGAGATGGAGAGCTGCCTAATTACTAATGTTTCATACCTTGGTGTAAAGTGGGACCTCACTTAGTAAGTAGAGCCCAGATATAATAAAACTTTTATAGGCCCATTAAAATTTAATATTGAGAAGACTTCTATAACATAAATAAGACCTTTTGATATGAGATATGAAAGTTTAAATATAAAAATAAGTTTTTCTTGAACTGAAATATAACCTCACAAAAAGATTAATTGTAAGAAACTATTAATGCAACTGTGCATTTATCAAAGATCGAAGCCTATAATAAAGTAGCAGGAGAAGCCAGCAATTTATGCCTGATCACTAATATGACACACTTTCAAAAACTCTGTTTTTGGATGAGTTAATTAATCCTCTAACAACTATAAGAGATAAATGTTACATTTCTCTTTATTATGAAACTGTAGATAAATAGTTGTAGGGATGTTAAGTGATCTCTTTGCTTTCGTAACTTGGAAACAATTTCAAGAGCTGAACCAAGGTTACCTGCATCACAGCCTGCACCTCTAAGGTATGATGTGGTAATAAACCAAAATATAGAAATAAATCGAGATTATAGTAGCAGAATTTACATAGACAAAACACATTTTTCACAATCCTTGCTTGTATAATACAATTTTCATATTATATCTAAACTTCTTCATATACTGTTTCTATATTAACTTCTATCATTAGAATTTACACTGTGCTATGTTCACTTTTGTCTTGAGTGGAAGTTAAATTAGAGTGAACTTTAAGTTCAAACATCCAATTAAACAAAACCAAATGACAACTCCGAAACAAAAATCCTGACAAAAAAATGTTTTTAAATATTTTTGTCAGGACATTTTGGGACTTCTGCTACAATATAAAAGAAAGGGATTCTCTTAAAGCCATTCTATTGAATAAAACAACATTTAGGGAATAAATTCTGTTTAGTTTCAGGGGCACCAGAATAAGCATCTCAGAGTACATTCCTTCTTTTCTTCTTCTTCTTCTTCTTCTTTTTTTAAATGTATTCTCTAAGTTCAGAATAAGTTCAGATGCATGAATGCCTCTCATTGAAAGTGCTTTCCAGTGCCTGGCTTGGGTGTTCTCAATACTATTTAGGGATCGAGCTCTGCTAGCTTATTGGGAGCCTTGCCAAATCAATGACATTTCCTGAGAATCTGGACAGAATTTTAAGGAGTTTGCTTGTCCTTCCTAAATAGTGTGTTAAAGGGTACTAAAAAGAAAGACAGCCAATCTACTGAGGATACCAGACAGAAAAGCCAACAAGTGTTTAAACTTAACTGGCCAGAAAATTTGCTAACTCACCAGAACTAATATTCTCAGATTGTGTGTGTGTGTGTGTGTGTGTGTGTGTGTGTGTGTGTGTGTGCGTGCACACGTGTGACTTTTTTTTTTCATTTGAAAGAACTCTGAATACTTTATATATTTTAGGAACTTACATTCAAAAGGAAAAGGATACATATCTTACAGGGCAAAAAAGACTTAAATCTGTCTGGATTTATCCTCACCAGAAGCATATATAAATGCAGGGGGGACTAAAATAGTTTTAATTTTTATAAGATGATCTCCAAAAAAAATGGTAACAAGAAGAAACTGACACAAAATCTGAAAAAAAACTATCTTTTACAATAGCTGTGGCAGGAGAAACTATTTCACACACAAACAAGCAAATCAGAACCTCAGCTGAACTCTGCATACACCTAAAAGGACAGAAAAAAATGCCTTACGAACAGTATAAAGAGGACAGAAATCATGATCAGAAGGCTTATTTGTATATCATTTTCCATATTTAAATAAAAATGAATCTTCAAAAATAAAATGAGATGAACATTACCTAAAACAAATTCTTATCAGTAAATATAAATGATTAAATATTAGCAAAGCACCTTCATTAGATCAATAGCAACCTTCTCATCAAAGAGTTTGAGAAAAATATATCTTTGAACTAAAATCCTTTTCTCTGGTCATCAGTTATTTTAAAAAATAAGAGTGAAAAGAGATGTATTCATTTAAAAAGCTAATATCAGTTATCATTTCTCAACAAATGTATTTCTGCAGAATATTAATTCCAGGAGGAAGAGAATAAATGAAAGTAGCAATTTTAGCCAAAATAAGGGTCATACAAAACTTTGGTAAATATAGACTACCATTTGATTGAATAAATATAGGCATCTTACTCAAAGGTGAAAACACAATGAACTCTAAGTTCCAAATACTATAAAAGGGAAGAAAGGAATTATGTTGAATCATTTTAAAATCCTTTTAGTTTTGTACAGGAATATATGAGTGTTTGTTTTATTAGAGCTGTAAAATCAATATTTTTATTTACTATTTCAGGATTCTAAAATATTATAGTGGCGAAAACCGTTTTAAAATATGTATTAAATTACCGATCAATAGAATGCAGTGAGGAAAGAATTAAAACAAAATGCATGAGTAGTAAAAACCAAGTGCAAAACTGAAAAGCAAACTCTTACAAGCCAAAAGCAAATAAAGCAAATCAAACTACTATGTAAAAACAAAGAAATATATGAAAAAATTTTGAAAAAAACAAAGTAGTGCATTTTCTGAAGAATAAATGCAAAAGAAGATCCAACTAGAGGTAAAGGTCTCAAGTCATTGAGATTAGAGTGTGTAAACATCAATAGTAATCCATGCGATTTTAAAGTATACTAGGAGCAGGTGCTCTAAAATTTTCTTGTATGACTACATGGTCAAGGATAGTCAGAGTGATTTTGAGATAGTAGGAGGAACAAAATAGAGGATTGAATTTTTTTAGTGAATTACCTACAAAAATAAAATATTCCAAATCAAATGTATTTAATTTATGTGGTTAATATTAATATATTTGTTTTTACATTGCAATAATTCATAATTTAAAAATGCAAGATTTATGAGGCTATCTTGCAATTTTTCTTCCCTTTTGAAAAAATTAAAAGTAATCTTAAATTTTTCAATAATTCCTTATTTCAGATATACTTATTACAGTAAAGTTATTTACCTATATGAATTAATTCAATTAAGCTTGTAGGATATATCAAGTGAATTCCCTCAACCCATACATCTTTTAAGTAGATGGTGGGCAATTACGTTTTGAAAAATCATTTTGAAATTTCTACAATTGTATATATTTTCTTAATTTTCAGGGAATCATAAAAAGGATTTAAAATGTTATCAAATTAAAATTTAATATCAAATGTAAAGAAAACAGTATTTGTAAGATTATCTTTTAATTATACAATAATTCACTGAAAGTGTTAAAAATTACATTTTCATCCAATGAAATCTCCTAAGTCTCATCATATTGTGACTGTTCACTGTACATATTGAATCTTTGTATTTCTTAGATTGGACCTTTTGTTCAACAATGTGAAATCACCTTTTTGGAAGCCACAACAGGCTTCATTCATATCAGGCATGAGTCCATTTATTAAATTTCGCTAAAATTGTTTATTAAGAATATTATTGTTTTCACCTGGATATGCTTTACAGGCAACAGGAAGCTTTCTTTTGCCCTAGTGAAGGCCCCCTCTCTTTCCTTCTTTTTTCAAAACAAAACAAAAAATCTACATCGCAGCATAGATCCTTAATATCATTGTGATTGCTAAGCTTAATTCTCTTCTTGACTGGATTTTGAGATCGAGGAGTAGGAGCATGACTGCATCCTAGAGGCAGTGCACTTGACCTTCTAATATTCTTAACTGAATGGACTGTTGGGAGGAGGAGTTTGGACCCTTTGACCTCCCATCACTGGAAGCCTGTCTTTGGAGGGTTTGGCTATCACTAGTGCTTGACCCTGTGATCTATTTAGGTCTGCCAAGAAGTGAGCAGCGTTCCTCCTATCCCTCAAACAAGCCACTGCACCGTGATGCCTCAGGGCTTTAACCACATGGCCAGTGACTGAAATTTCTGGAATAATGACAACTATCCCTTTAAGTTGTGTTACTTAGCTTTCCCCGCTAACTGGAAAGCTGGCTGGCATAATTATACAGTGCACTCTGTTTCAATCTATTTACATGTCAAACTAAACATGGGCCTCCACCTTTTAGACTGATCATTTCTTTCAGTATATTCCCATAAGCAACATAAATTAGCAAATTATATAATACATTATAAGCTCATACATGTTTTAAAGAGAACCATGTAACCAGGAAACATAAAATGGGAATTTAAGGGATGAGAGCAGAAGGTAGGTGCTGTGATTTATAAGAATGACATGGAAAATATCTCGCTCAGTTCTCTGAGGAAGCCAGAAACAGATGCAAATAATATGTATCAGCTCCTAAGAAGTTTAAACCACGACCCCACCTCTGCCACTCTTCATGTTCTGGTATGTATGATTCTAAAAATAAATTGAAGCTACTGTTTCCAAGACTTTGGTATGATATTTACGAATCCCTTTTATGACTTTTTTTTTTTAAATTCAGCTTTCTTTTTCATATATTTTCATGGCTCAGATACCAATTCTTCACCGAGCCTAGCCGGAGCTCTCCAGATAAAGTTCTGCTTTTCAGAAACCCATTTCTGCATAGGTTATACAGCTACCATTTATTTAGGTCAAATCTTCTTTAAAAATCCTAGACTATGAAATCTCACAATCCAAATATAGGACGTAGTCTCTTTCATAGTTTTAGTGAAAAGCTGTTCAGGATAATACAGTAAGATTCAGGACACGTGAGGATTCATCTCCTTTAAAAGTTTCTTAAGAAACTGTCGGCCTGTTCCTTTCGTAGAACAATGGCAAAACTTAACATCCATTTTGTCTTTTTGTTGACTTAATATTTATCTATATTTTCAAGCATACTGAAATGCAGAGGTTCAATTGGGAAAAAGTTTGATCTTAAATAATTCAGAGAAATGTAGTCTAATCTCAAAAACAAAATGTAAAAAAATGGCTCTTAATGAAGAGAGAGAATTTAATGACAGGTTACTTTTTAAAATTGTGAAATCGAGCTCAAATGGATTCTGAGGCATCATATCCTTATACACATTATTTTAAAATACTCAATTTTGTGACAGGTGTGATTATAAAGTAGTTTTCAGAACATGCAATATGAGAAAATAAAAGAATAGTTCAGAATTTTTAAAAAAAATGCTAATCCAATTAGCTTTTCAGTAACCTAATATTTGTTGAGTGCCTTTTATTTTCCAGGTACATTCTTGGATATCTGTTTGTTCCTTTGTTAGGTTGTCTTAATAAGCTGCAAATCAGGCTGGAAGCATGGTTTAGTGGTCAGAGCACTCATCTAGCAAGTGTAAGATCCTGGATTCAATTTTCAGCTCCACCTAAACTGATGATAGTCTTAACATTCAGGACACTGAGGTCGGAGATTACTGTGTATTTACTGCCAGACTGGGCTACATATTGAGTTCACGATCGGCCTGGACTACAAACTGCACCAGATCCTCAAATAAACAAAGCAAATCAAACCAAACCAAACAAAAAACAACTACAAATTTACTATAAATTTTAATTATTTCATTACTAAAGTTAACTAATAATAAATTGATTGAACATTTAAGAAAATGGAGTACACAATTGTCCATAAAACTTAAGCAAAATTCTCGTATTTACAAGTATATGTAGAAAATACCTTACTTTTTGATTTCTTCAAGTAAATCATACTATTACGTTTCTGAATTTAGAATCAACTTTTAATGGACATGGAACTCAGCATAATAATTCACATTTTTAAAAAATGTAAGTTGTCAATTATTTTGTCATTTCTGTCACTGAACTGTATTTATGTCAAGTAAATCATATCAAAGAATTATGTCTATGAACAATCATGTTGTCATTCCTAAGCTGTTTCTGAAGTACATTTTTGAAGCTTTAACTATAATTAGGTCTTGCAGTTTGGGTGAAGGTCAACTTAAGTACATGTCAGCCGCTTGCTAGTTCCTTAGAACATTTGGTCGCATAGATTGGGAACGAAGCAGGAGACATAGCTCGCACTTAACAGAGGAAACATATTGGCACTATTTCATCTCAAATTTTGTAGACATACTATGTTCAATAGGAAAACTGAAAAGTGATATAGACAAATTATTAATTGCTTAGATGGCTATGTATGCATAAATTTGTCAAGACCGCTTAGAAGTCCAAAGAGACAGTCCGGAATGATCACCTGCGCTTGCGAGAGCTGGAGGGTCCCGTCACTGCTCAGATGTGAGATAGTACAGCACCAGAGTGAGGCGCCAGGGCA
The DNA here is from genome assembly GCA_004027205.1 of Ctenodactylus gundi. Taxonomy (NCBI): domain Eukaryota; kingdom Metazoa; phylum Chordata; class Mammalia; order Rodentia; family Ctenodactylidae; genus Ctenodactylus; species Ctenodactylus gundi. The sequence continues at coordinate 122,019 of PVKB01002790.1, forward strand.
GCCAGTGCGAGCTGCGCCTTGGAGGGATGATCAAAGGAGAGGAAAAAGCTGAATACTGGAGAAAATGTACAATGAAGGGAGGAGAAAGAAAGACAGGACTGAGCCAGTATCTAGACTCAAGTGTGAAGCTGGACTTCTTTGAGAAGAGAAAGATGTACTCATCTTCCTTCTATTTTGTTTAGTTTGAACTGCTATCTATCGGTTGGGCTGCTCACCCTCAGAAAGTGTCTTGCCTCAGTAGCTGGTCTGCAAGTTAATCACCCACACTTAGAACTGTGCCCTATGGATTAACTGGGCATTTCTTACCATCGCATTTGAGAAATGCTTTAAACAGTCACAACACACATGTGCAAACTCATTAACTGGATCAGCTAAAGTGTCCATCTCACAACCTATATTAAATAGTATGTTGAATATTTCAAGACAGTTCTTGGTTTGTTAACTCTCGTTCTTTCAGCGTTGCTTATTTATATCTATGTGTTCTCTGCAATTTCCTTAATTTACAGGCTTCTCATCTAAATTTTTGTACAGTTGGATCCTCTTCCCTGAATACAAACACATTTACATCCATTATTTATCTGAGCTAAAAGTGTTTGAACAGTGATGCTCAAAAAATTTGTCTCCATTTCTTTTCTCCTCCTCAAATTTTCGTAACAGAATGAGGGAATAGTCATGTTTTTATTTCACAGACTTATGTGGCAGTGGAGATGATAATTTACTGTTTTCTAGACTTTCTTCTAAAGACAATATTAATAGTTACTGGAGGACAGAACAAAATTCTTTTAAAAATACTTATGGAACTTGGAAAAGCACATGAAAAATCAAGGAACCTGAGGTAATCACGTGAGTTAGCAGATGCAGGTTTGACCCTTTAAAGTGTCACACAAAATATCTTTTAAAAAAGCTATCTCAGTCAATATATCAAATATCTATCAGAACAAATATTTTGGGGAGATTGGCAAAGGATAAGAATTAAATTTATTGTTGCTTGTTCTACTTACTCTAGCTACATTACTAGATTTTTATGTGTTTCTCAAATTACTCTCCTTCAGCCTAAATGGAAAGGAAATGATCCCCAACATGTCTCACAGATTGTTACTGAACTTTTACATGCTCAGGTTACTGGTATAGCACCCAGTTATACTTTACAGTGTCTGGAAAAGAATGACAGTTTTAAAAGTCATGTTATTGTTGATTCTCCACACCATTTCTTTGTAGCATCTCTTGAAGGCACTTGATTACGTTATATTCTACTCCAGCTACACAATGTATATGTATAACTTTTCCTGTACTTGTCTTAAAAAGATATGTTTACAGCTCCATCTAGCAGTCAAAGAAATATTCTTATCGCAATGCTCCAACTTATAAATCCTACTCCAGTCCAATTCATAAATACTTGATTATATCTGAATATATATATTTACCAGTTAGTAGATAACTATTGTACAGCCTGCAACATTTTCATCATTTGGAAACAAAATAATTTACAATGAATTATCACATGGATATACTAGGTGGAAACCAGCGCTCTTGTTGATCAAAATGATGTGTGCGTGTACATGCACACAATGGCTGACTGAAATTTGCAATTGCAAATTTTTACTATTGATAGCGTTTTAAATTTTTAGCTGTTTCTTTTAGGATCAGCAATAAATATATATGGGATTTGACATTTAAGAATTATATTGAAAGTCTGCAAAAAAAGCTTGGCACATGAATCATGTTTGTTTTAGTGTTTTCTTTTGTTATTTTTCTTCTAATTTTGAAAGTTGGTCTCACCAAGTATACATATTGTATACATATTTACAAATATGTAACTGCATATACATGAATCTGTGTATACAGGTATGTGTGTGTATAAACACACACATATCAATTAAGCGCACACATATATGGAATAGATAGAATTAGAAAGTACATTTGTGTTCATCTCAGAAAATAATTGTACAGTATAATTAACATTAACACATTTACAAAAATAATACCTTGAATCCAATGTTTGTTTGAATCTGTTAAAAAGGAAAATGTTGGCCAACTGATGGGTAAAAGAAATAGTACTTTCTACTATATGGGAAGAATTTATTAACATACAGAGAAGGATAAAACTCATACACATCATAAATTCTATTGTTTTGAATTTTGATAAACTAGTTGACTTTTTAACGTAAACGTTTCTTTTTTTCTGGTGTGGTACTATGTGTGTAGAAAAGTAGCAATAAATTTTATGCAACTAATGCTACTTCCAAATGAGAAAAGATAGGCCCTAGAGATGTGAATCAATATGATAAGAAGATTAAGTCAGCTCTGAGAAAGTCATGCTTTCTCAGACTTTATTTTACTCCAGTTGATTTGATCTCTGTTCTGCGAATGATCCTGATTTGCTCCAACATCCCTCCTTACCCTTTCAGGGAAGAGTACATCTGCTTCTGACATCTGTCTGCTATCTTCCTTTGTAAATTATGAAGTGATGCCAACCCCGTTTTATCAACAAATTATCCTTAGAAGCATTTAGAGACCACAATGATTCTTTGATTTCCTTTGATTCTTTATGAATTTGCAAAATGGCTTGGTGCTTATATTAGCTTTGTTTGTCCTTTCTTTTTCCATATTTAATATTTTTAGTTGGCAAGCCCAGATGGCGTACTTTGTTATGTCCTGAAAAGTTGCTATTTCTTTCATTCCTTAATTACAGTAACATCAGCCTGTACTATCCCCCAGCCTCCATCTCTGTTTACACTGTCGAGCTCACATTTGTTGTATTATTCATTGAACAGACTGTATCTTGACACCGAAATACATAACAATCATATTCTGACTTTGTTGGTTTTTTCATGGTTATCTATGAGATGGACTAGCTGAATTTGCCTTTTACTCTCTCAGTTTGGTGGGTTTTTTTAAACGCACAGGTATGTTGATCAGGTATATCTATCTATCGATCTATCTATCTATCTATCTATCTTCTCATTGAGAAGACAACAAAGGCTTATAACACAAAAATGACTTGATTTTCACAGTGGCAGCTAGAGATATTATACAAGTGCATATATATATATATATATATATATATATATATATATATATATATATTTGGTTAGAAATCATTCTCTTAGAATTTGAACATTTAATAAGGAAGGGTTGCCTATCTTTCTTTCACATTTTTAATTCAATAGCTTCAAAATATATCTTAAGAATCTTTCTTTAAGTGATTCACATAATTAAAAGGGCATTGATTATTTTAAGTTTATTCCATGTTCTTAATGAAGTGTTTGGTCATCCCATTTGCACATAATAAAAAGTATTATCCTCACACACTTTTATAAAATTGCCATGGTTTTCAATTCTCAGTCTCATATTTTTGTCACAATTTTGAATTACATCCTAGATTCTTACAATATTTTTAAGACTTTGTGAAAACTTTGTAAGTGATCATTTGAAGATAATTAGTGAATTTCAGTTTGTCATGTTGAGAACAATACAGCCACATATTAATCCCAACATAACTGCATTAGTCAAGATTTTTCTTTATCATTTTTAAAATATTTTCTCAATAATTTCCTAAGGCATAGATCTAGAAATAGAACCCTCCTATTCACATAGCAGGCCTGTTCTGGGCAAGGAAGTCTGTGCTTTGCCTTTGGACTTAACATCAAACAAGATTAAATAGAATTCTCATCCACTGCACCTGACATTGTCAGCCACCTTTTACAAGGACATCTGTAGTAACTCTAAAGAATGCATTTCTCACAGCTCTGTGAAAGCCTCTATATTGTTTTTCATGCCTGCTTTTGTAATCAATATCAATTTAAAACAAAGGATAAGCAATATTTTGATGTAAATATACTACAATGTAAAATTAGTTGATAAAATGCTTCCTAATTAGTGTTCTATTTTTATTTAGCTTGAAATATAAAATAAATCTTAATAAAAAATTTCAAAATGGCTCATTTAAGAAACAAATAATCTAAAACAATGTATGCTGATATGGTCACTGTAGCACACACACACACACATATACACAGAAAAACCTCAAAACTATTACAAAATTAGACATTTTCTATAGACAAAAATAAGAATTCGTTCAAAAAGTAGAGCTAATGACATTGTGATTTTTTTTCCAATGTTAGCAACCAGTATTGTGTGAATATCTAAAGTTTACCACTGTGACTTTTATGTTATTGATAGTATAATTTGTTCTATTAGCTATGATCCAGGCAGAAAATAGTTTTTTTAATGGATATTGTCACTAGCTTTGTAAGTATACAATGTAATAAATGTATTTAGAAAGTTACTAACAAAATATTTACACGCCCTTCAGTTCATCTCCTTATATCTCCCTGCAGGTTTTACTTTTTAAGAAGTTCTAGCTGCAATCGAATCACCCCACAGCTTGGGTTAGGGAAGCACCACCTCTGAGAAGGACGACCCGCCCCCTACACAGTGCTGTGCCTGTTGTACTCCAGGTCATAATGTAAGGAACCCTGAGCATTCTTCTTGAGATAAATACGAGTCTCATTTTAATTTTTCGGTTCGAATGTATGTGCTGTTTCCCTCATGAAATCAGAGAAGTATTCCAAGTGTGATTTTGAAGCACTAATATGTTTCCTTAGTTGCCAGCTGTACCCAGACATTTAAAGATGGATGTTTACGTTGATTGCATTTACTTTCAAGATTTTTTTTTAACTAAGTGAAGACATGAGTAACTATAAAACAGGCTTCTCAACATCAAGCTCTATGTTATTCATCATTTTTAAAATTTATTTAGCCACACTACCTGTTTTCAGGGCATTATATTTCACAGTTCCTTTTGTTTATAAATTTCTGAGAATTTTATAAAATAATAGTGATAAGATGTAGTCTATGTTTCTCAAAACTGTCAACCTAAAGAATGAGATGCACCTAAAAGAGACTCACACAGTATTTAAAATTAGTGAAAAACACAGGATTAACACACACGCTTATCAAGCAGCGTAACTATTCTCCGGTGCCAGCTCAGTGAAATGAGCAAGGTCCCTTTCACTGAGCTCAAACTGCTCAATAATCTACGTGGGAAGCACGGAAGCACACCTCACTCTTCTGGCACATAGAGTTTCCTTATCATAATAAAATATTTTTAAAGCTACTATAGCTGAAGTAGTTATATAACCTAGGTCACGAAAAAGCACTAACCAAAATTTGAAACATCAGAAAATGAATGCAAAAATAATTATTCTTCCATTATTTTTGACAGAGGGTGTTCAACTCACTAACATGGTGCACATATTCTCTTTCTTCAAGTATCATGTCTTCTAACTTTCTTTACTTCATTACTTATTTACATTTCTATTTATTTTCCATTTAACAGCTAGAATTTTTTCATTTGTCATTGATGAAATTATACTTGCTCTTCATCCTGTTACCATGTTTTTCTTTTCTAAATTCACGAGTTTCAGCATCCAGAAATTTCTGCTCTGCTGTCCCCAAGTTTGTTTCTTGTCTTACTTTGTAGATGGGCAGTTGCATACGTATCTGTGATATCCATGACATCATAAGCACAGAGTTTCCTATTCTACACTAGAATAACTTTCCCGTGACATTTGAAACTTATGTAAGAATTGGTCTAGTTAAATACCAGATTAGAAAAGTGTTTATTTGAAAAAAAATGAAAAGCTACTCAAAACTAAAGTTATAGCCAAAATCATTGAGACAAGATGCTCAAAAACAAATACCAAAAAGTACCGTTCATATTTTAGCCTTATCTTCCCTGATAAGATTTGAACATATTTTCAAGTATATCTTTCCAATATCTGTAATATCTCTAATTTCATTGACTCATGTGAAGCTTATAATTTCTTTTGTAACATGTTTTAAACACTTATTTCTTTTCAAAAGATCAATGCAATATTCACATGTGTGCCATAGTCCTCGCTATGTGTAATTTCTATATTATGAAGAATCTATGCATGCAAAAAATCCCAGTCTTGTGAATAACACTTCAGAGAAAATGTAGCCCTAGAATTAATTCTATGATGACCTTGAACTTTCCAGTGACCTTGTCACCCTCATCTCCCTGCATTTTTTGCATACTTTCAGTTAATCCTTTGTTTATATGTTTCAAAATGTATGCACATTAATTTGCAAAACACAGCTCTGAGTGAAATATTTAAGTCATTTGTTTATAGTAACGCTAAATGTGAAATTCCTTTCTCTTTTAGGACTGAAACATGCAACTTTTGTTAAGTTTCTTATACACAGACAGATAAAAGCAAATTTGAGTGTTTTTTCAATATACTCAAAATTGTTTCATTGGGAATCCTTTATATTCGTTTAAATTTATTTCTTTCAATTTTCTTCAGTGTAATTAACTCATGATTAGTTTTGAAATGTGGAATAATACAAAAGTTTATGAAGCAATTTAAATAACATCTTGTTATTTTTGTCTTTATAATAGTGCTTAATAGGCCAGCAATGTCACAGTCAATGAGCATATTAAAAGTATGTATCCCTTTTCAAGTTTGGGGAACCAGTTTAGCTTTTCGGTTCTTCCTTTAAATCAGGAATACCTTTCCTATTTTCATTGGCTCCATTCTATTAAAAGGAATTCTATTTGCTTCAGGTTAGGAAATATCTTAATTGCATCTGAAATACTATTATATCTTCTCTAAATCTCATTTTCAACAGAAAACTAAAATTAAAGATAAGATATGAACAAATTTGAAGAAAGTGAACTTCAAACTCAGCAACAATTTTCAGGATTCATAAAGACTTTCCTTTGAATGAATGTTTGATCAATTAAATATAGATTACATAAAAGTTTCTTTTAAATCTATTCATTTCTTTTAGATATAGTTTTATATCATATTACTCTAAAATCATGCAATTAATTTTGAAGATGAATGCTAAATATGCTAAAAAATCCTTAAAAGAGATTTTCTAAAGAAAAATAATGGTAAAATGAATTAAATAAATATTCATATTTTATAATTTAAACTATTCTGACAATAAATCTCCAAGCATTAATTTCTAAAATTAAATTCTAAAATTAAACAAATAACATATAATATTTAATATACGAAGTCAATTGACATATTAATTACTTTTCATTAAAATAGTACCATATTTACCTTTACATTTTGAACATACTTTTACATTTATATACCATTTGCTATCATTTTGTGAATGCACATCTGGAAAGAATTGAAAATATAACTTGAATGATGCAACAGAAGTAGAATTCATTTTCAATTCTTAAATAATTTAATCAGTAATAAAAATAATATAAAATTTAATTTAGAACGAAAAAGTCAATTTCACCTATTCTTTAAAAAAGTCTGAATAATTATATATATGATGAAATTAAATGTTACTTTAATATTGTAGTATTGACTACTGAAGGTGACTTTAGAACTTTGGGAAATGAGGCAGAAGAGTAAAAATGAGAAATAGATATAAAATAATTATCTCATGATAGGTATTTGCAGATTTCAACATTGAATGTAATTAATATACACCACAAAAATGCTAGTAAAATTCTTGTGAAAAAATAAGACAGATGTGGACATTTAGCAAAAAATATAAACCTTTACAAAAGACTTTGAGTCTTTTTATACGAAACTGAGGTTTTCTTTTAGTGAAAGTAGAAAAATTTATACAACCTGAAGGAAAACTGAAGTGTGAAACTTGACTTTAAAATAGATCAGGGTAAACTGACATTTCATCCTGAACTGCATTTATTTATATAGAGATTCTAAAATTATTCATACTTATTTACACTAAGGTCCTAAGTCATCGAACATGATGCTTACTATAGACAGCCTAATTGCTTGCTAATACTTAACTGTAGAAGTAACATTCCACTTTCCTAACTTCTGGAATACCTGGGAATAATCTTTTGAGATAAAAGAGTAAAGTTCTTGTATGTCTGTTATTTGGCACTTGTGGATGCTTTAGAAAGGTAGTCATAAGAAGTATTACTGGGTCAAGTAAAATATCATGGAAGATACCAAAATATCCATGAATAGATCAATAAAGAAAAATGTAGTGTCATACACAATTGCGCATTGCTCAGAAGGAAGGACAGAGAGATGCCTGTCAGTTGTAGGAAAGAGGGCACAACCTAACATCCTTACATTTAGTGAAGTGAATCTCACCCAGAAGATTACATAACACATAGTTTCTCTAATATATGAAACCCAACGTATAAATAAACAATACAATCAAACTATTGAGATGTTAGAAAGCAGGCAGGCATTTCTTTCTTTTTTTTTTTGAAAAAGAGAGAAAAGAAACATGGGGAGAGGACAGGAAAGGGACAAGCGAAGGCTAATGTGAAGTGCATGTGAGACTTATGTGCACATATTCCTTGACTCTGTACAAATACATAATAACAAAAACTGACAAAAATTACGGCACATATCTCCACTTAATTCTGGGCTACAATATACTCAGAAGTGATTTTAAAGACAAATTATGCCTGCACTACTGGATTAAAAATGTATTCTGTATATACAGTTTAAGTTTTGGTAGGTGGCAGAGAAGAAAAGCTACTGTACCTACTCAATATACAACAAAAATTTTGATACTGTGGAAGTGTCTAGTATCTTAGAAGTAAAAATCTATATGCTATCAAAATTTTATTGACCTTCACTAAATCTGTGGAAATAAATAATCACATGTATATTTCTAAGAAGAGTCGATGGAATGAATTAGAAAGTGTACCATACAGGAGGTATTAGAGCACAAATTATGATAATCACTGTCTCCATTCTCTCAACTCTGTGACACCAAATCAAGGACAAAAATTAAGGACAAAAATTTATGTTTGGCAATGTGCCAAATAAGGATCAGTGTATTCTCTGAGAAATTTTAAAAGTTATTTGAAATCAAATTGTGAGCTAAGTATATTTTATATACAATATGCTTACCTCTTCCAACAGCTATGAATTTAGGAGAAAATTTAGACTATATAGCCGTTATTTGAAATTATATCTTTTTGGAGGATATTTTCTTACATACATATTTTCTGTACACATTTATGAAATTAATCTTAAATTTTGTTTCAGTTTGATCCTGCAGATACCGATTTGACATTACATATTTTAAGAAAATGCATTCGGAAGTGGCACAATCCACATTTGACATAAAATGCACATTTTGAAATTTAGACACATGTATGCATTTCGATATTTATTTTCTCACATGCAAGTTAAAGAATGATTTTTCTTCTGACATGGAAAAATACTATATTTAAAAAAAAAAGATGTGCTTGGTTTTATTCTAAGTTGTTAATAGTACTTTTTTTCTAAAGCAACACATGTGGTAGAAACATTTCAACCTGAATTTAGACACAAAATTATCTCATAGGGAGTGTATTTCACACCTTTGCTCCATGGGGGAACCACAGCTATTTCAGAATTTGGGCTAATAATAAATACCACATTTTAATATGAAAAGTTCTCAAATTGCCAAAATTTCTTAGTAAATTCATTTGTAATATGAGGTACTTAAGACAATATTATTCCAAATAGTGTTTGTTTCGTTCCTCACAGGCAATAAAGTTTCAATTCTTTAATTTTCCCATACAAATTGGATGAATTGTTTTTACCCAATTGCTTACCCTTAGCAGAAAACCAAAACTTTACTATGTAATAGTGACTTTATTACAATTATAGTGCTATTTCAGCTGTGTTGACGCTAGTTAATTTTTAAATTTTCTCTCTGGTGCTCTCTCTCCCTCTCTCTCTCCTTCTTGGTCTCTCAGTGTCTCTCTCATACTGTCTCTACCCCTTTACCCCCTTGTGTGAGTTTGTGGTTTATTTTTCTATTCTTTCTCTATCCAATTTATTATCAGGAGATTGGCATATTCTCACTACATTGATTTTTTTAAGTAAGATAACTTTGTTTTTTATCTTTTATGACATAGGTACAGGACATACTTATGAATTACAATTATAGTTTTCTCTATGAAACTATCACCTTAATTATTGTCGCAAAGTTATAACATATATAGAATAATTACTTTAAAAAAATAAAATTTACAGTGTTAATCTGTGGCTCACTGTTTTTTGCCATTGTTTTACTAAGAAATATTTGTTTTGATTCAAATAGAGAATGAGCTAAGACAGTTAACATATATAAGCACGAAAACTTTTTTTAAATTTTTTTGTTATAAATTTTTGAAATCAAAGAAAAATACAATCTGCCAAAGGCTGAGCTCCCATGGTTTAAATCATTAACCCCAAGTCTTTCCCTCATTCTCAGAGGATAAAATGATGCACAACGCCAAACACAAAGCAACAGATTGATTATTAGTTCTCGGTTGTACTCAGAAAAATGGTATCTATTATAAGAAGGAAATGTATGAAGGCTGAGTATTTTTAAGCATTTTTAACATAGCTACTCGAAGGTGTTGAGTTTTAAACAAAATAACTTTATTAGAGCTGCGAGGCGCACAAAGACCCACACAATACCAAAGTGAAATTTGCTAGTGTGTTCTCTCACCAAAAGAAATAAATTGATTATTTTTTGGGCAAATGTAGACATGAAAATCAAAGATTCTAAAGTGTAATGTGAATTCTTTATGTGTAATTTACAACCTCGTTTCCCAGGTGATGGTGTCAGCGATATTTCATAAAGCAATTAAATTCACTGTAATTTGTACAGCAATGTCAATTTATTTGTTTGATATTCAAATGTGATGCTATGCTCCACTTGAAATACTATTTTTATATTTTCTTTTCAGCCATTTCTGGATGTGGCATCATATTCTTGTACATAAGATTTAATTCTCCATTATTTAGTTTCAAATGAATAATTCATATAATTCAAACTCTACTTATAAAAATATAACCATATATGCATATGTCTATACATATTTATATATGTCTATATATAGCATAGGATAGTTTTTATAGCACAAAAAAGGTGACTAAAAGTCATCATTCTGTTTTTATATAAAATATATCTAAAAAAGAAATCAACAATAAAATGATCTTCAATGTCTGTGAACTCCGAAAGCAATAACCTCTTTTTGCCCTTGTGCAGCTTTTACAAGCCTGGAACATCTAGGGATTCAACTGAAAAGCTAAGACAGCTTTGAAAAACTCTGTTCTTCCTAATACCTGATGTTTGACCTTGAGGTTCTCGTCTCTTCTCTTTATATAAATTCTGTGCCACTTCTGCAGTGTATTTCTAGTATAATACCAACTTTGACCTATCCTAATACAAAAGAACATTTTAAAAGAAGTCAAATATAAAAAAAAAAAAACATTAACACAATCCTAAGATTGGTGCTAAGTGTGGATTAATGAAAACCATTCAAATAATGTTAGGCAAATTGTTTTAAGTTAATTTTCTACCAATCAAGTGACAGTAATTAATTCTGACATAAAAAATTGTGTAAGGAGGAATATGGTCAAAGAAGAAGTTTTAAAAAATATTGATACTACTTGATCATTTTTATGGTGTTTTATTCTACAAATGATCAAGGTCTCAAAAAGAAAGGCAATATAGAACAGGCAATGCTTCCAATAATACTTTCTATGTTGTAGTTGTGGGGGAAAAAAAAGCTGAAAACGGTCAGTAAATTTAACCATCTTTCAATGAAATTAACAGATTTCTACTCTTTGGTGTACCTAAATTTTTGTAAATTCACAGGTGTTTTTTCTCATGTTTCTTGAAGGCCACTTAAATTTACTCCCTGTTTGGTTTACAAGTTTCTTTCCATGCCATTGCAGTCAGAAATTTCCCTGAGATAGGATCCCAGTCTTAAGTGAGATCTCCAATGAACAGATGTTGAATAAATACATTTTATTGGATCAATTAATCTTAGCTATTAATTTGACTGGGCTAAGAGACTCTAGAGAGGTAATTGGATTGTGAGAGAGCAGTATTTCTCAGGCGATTGTTAATCCACCATTGTAGATAGAGGACTGTGCTGTTAGCAAATGGGGCTGATTTGTAAGAAGGAGGCTCCTGACGGCATCCTTTGGGAAGTGTGTCTCTCACCAGGACTCCTCCTGTGTGTCCTGGTTCCTGGATGCCTTTAAGTAAGAAACTTGGTTCACCATGCCTTCCACCAGGATGTTTAAGAGAGCCAGGGCATGTGAAAATTCCACCACCGCCATGCTGTACAAAAAAAAAAAAATTGTAGGATCATCATTAATTTAAGCAGTATCTACTGTCTACTTGAGAGTCCTATTTCTGCCCTAAATTAATAAGATGCATTTGCATTTCGCTCTGTGTTTCTATATTTTTTTGTTCTCACAGAATGAGAAGATCATATCCACTCACCTATTGGTTGAAGGTAATAATTTAATTTGGGCATTGATGTTTTAACATTCAGGTGTCACCTTTTAAAAGTGGTAAAGAACACATCTGCACAAAACCAATTTGGTTACATCGTCATTTATAAAAGAATATGTTAATTTAGTAATGTGACTGCAGAAACAAGGGAGGGTAGGGGGAGGGATAAAAGGAGAGCGGGAAAGCCCTTGTCACTTTGACAAGAAATGTATGTGCACAAAATGCTCAACTCCATTGTAAACCTTAAATTCTGCACTTGTACATATCAATAAAATGAGGAAAATAAACATAAAATTTTATTAAAGGAAAAAAAGAAAGCAAAATGTTTAAGAACATTTTAAAATATTTTAATGGCCTTAGGATTGTGTACTACTTACAGAAATGATTTAATAATTCATGTGAATTTTACACACTTGTCTGTCTGTATTTGTGTAATTACTATTCTTTCCACTGACACAAAATATAAATGTTTAATACCTTAAGTTTTTCTATTATATTTTTCTATTTTTTTACCCAACTTGACGTACCATAACTATTCATTTATCAGAAAAATAAACTCATAAAAATATTAAAGCCTAAATTGTAAGCCTAAGGGGTGTGTTGTTGCTGCTATGCCATCTTCAATGAGACATCACCACAGTGATGTACTGTCCTGATAAATCATCCCTTGGACACCATTCTGAAGATGTATCATGACTCCCATATACATCATGGAGGCCATCAGGGTGCTTTATTCTTCCTATATATCACCCAAATGATAGGGCTTTGATGATATAGAAATTCTCAGTGAAATAGTGAAGAAAAAGTCATCTCTTTCGGTGAAATGTTTCATAACTCCATTCCTGAAAAGTTTATAAATATGCCATCTGCCTTTCCTACATTGCCCCGAGAAAATACTTTCAAAAATAGAAATAGCGCATGATTCATTTGCAACACAAAGCTGAATTTCGCTGTGCAGCATGCATGACATTTTCTTACATGATATTCTTTTTCACTGATTGATCGGAACTTTCCCCAGTCATTCTAAATTGAAATCGTTTCCTGACATCTCAATCAATAGTGAAATTGCTTCTCCCCTTATATCAATTCATTGCGATACATTTGCTACACGTAATGGTATCTTAAGGAAACGATTCAAAATTCAGTGGTCTAAAAATATGGATTATTTACTCCATGATATTGAGTGAAATCAGTGTATTCTATTGGCGTATTGTCCTATTCTACAGCCTTGGGCAGTCACATTGCCTCTAATTCGTTCTACTACTATCTAGATTGCAGTTTTCAGGTGCATGATTAAAACTGTCATACCACCAAGACCTGCACTTCGTAGCTGCCGGAAAACAGAAAACAGACAGAAAAAAAAAAAAAATGTTTCCTTTCAAGTAAATAACATGGCACTTTATATCAATGAGGAATAGACTTCATGAAGTAATAAATTCTGCAGAATGTAGTAATATTCTTACATATTTTATTATTTTATTATCACATTAGTGTTTCATATTTGCACATAAATGTATTTTCTTAAGTTTTCATTGAGAGCACTTAATGTATCAAAGTAGCACAAAACTCTACAACAGAGATTTAATTATGAGTTATCAAATATCATACTAATCTTCTATCTTCCTAATTAAATGATGTACAGTACTAATAAAATACCATATAAAATCATGCTTAATTATTCACTATAGCAATAATAAATAGTGTTATACCTGTGTATGGAAAAATGCCAAAAATGAGAAAAGAAAAGGATTGTGATATTGACACAATATACATGTGCACCAAATAATCAAGCTCACTGTATCTATTATGTAGCTCATAGATCTATATATATTAATAGAAATTGGAATAAAGAATTACCTCATTCTCTGCTGCCTATGTTCCAAATGTAAATTCATTATGCTAAATTTATAGCCCTGTAAATATTTATTCTATCTCCTCCAAGGGTAAAAATTTATTGAGAACTGACATTTTGTTTTGATGCAATGATACTCTCATGACTCAGAGCTTTGCAAAAATTGATTCTTAATATTTGTTTCAAAGATGTATTTTTTCATGTGTTATCAATATTGACATTTAAAATCAGATTGTTGAAGCATTATTTTACCTTCGTGATTTTTCATACATTATTCATTTGAAATATATGCAAGCACATTTTTAAAGGTCACTTCTATACCATTCATTTTTTCCTTTTGAAGCCAAGTTTCCATTTCACTGAAATGACATAACTCTTACCGGCTTGTGCGAAGAAGGCTTTTTTACATGACAATCACTTTTTAATGATAATGAATATAGTACCAGTTACAATAATATTACAAAAGTCAAAAATATTATAAAATATTATAATATTATGAAAGTCAAAAAAATTACCGAAGTTCACTTATAAATATCGCCAAAGAAAGAAATGAACAGTATACTACAAATGCCATTTTCAAGACAATAAGCATATTTGCTGAAACTTAGTCTTTTAATCAACTTAATGAGATTACTTTGAAATCCTTCAATTAATACCATAAATTCAAGTTAAGTTAAGATTCATAGATAATAATATTATTGATTTTTTAGTTTATATACAAGGACGGTTACTATAAAGGAAAAGGCACTAGATCTTTTAAATTTCTTTAAAGATACATTTCAGACATTAAATAGTAGCATGTCATCAAAATCGCATAATTGGAAGTCCTATTAATTTTTCCTTTTTGTAAAAGACACAATATAAAAAATTCAACTGAATGACAAAAGAACTACTCACATGGCAAAACTATGCTCTATGTTAATTTGATCTCAGAAAAGACTCGAGATTAACAATTATGAGTGTTATCATTTTTGTTGCAGTCCTTGAACATTTTATCTTTAATTTGACCAGATATTGTCATAAAAATTTTGAGTTAATTTTTATATATACATCAAAACAGTTTTGGATAAATAAGCTTATTTTCTTTCTTTTTTGACTGCACAAACTGCTTTTATTAGCACAAAAAATTGCTTGATCCAATGAATGGAATTAATATATTTAACATATTACTTCATTTGCAAAAACACTGTTCAGTCACATACTAATTGACCAAAGCTGTTTCATTGCTGTAAGACAAAACTCCAGTTTTGGACAAGAAGTTTTTTGTTCGTGTGATCCCAAGCTGAGTTCAATGAAAAACAATTTCACAAGGTACGTTTGCTAGTAGTATTGATATCATCAAATTACACTTAATATAATCCAGTTCTAATTAGTAAATCTATAAGCTGTTTTAATTTATTACTACGTTTAAGGAAAATATGTAGCTCACATTACACTCATGATGAGAATCTTACTATAAAATTCATGTTATTCCTGTAACACTATGTAGACACTAGTGTTCTGAGACCCATAGTCCATTCAAAAATTTTTAAGAATCAGATATAAACATTCCTTTGTAACTTAGTTGCTTGTACTATATACCATGATAAATTATTTATAGTCAGCTTTATATTAGAATTTTTATTTTATTTAAAATGATATTATCAACTATCATCTAAATTTAGTTTTATTCTAAATTAACATTCAATATATTAAAATTTAGAAATAAAATGAGGATATAGTTATAGCTAAGCTATAGTAGATTTGGTTAAATAGGCTATAAATACTTATGCAAATCATAAGATGATACAGATATACAAGGTGTAGAGAAACTTTTAAGCATGAATCATATCTAGTGCAATTCTAAAAATACGACAACTTTGAAAATATTTATTTACATCAGTTATGTCAGTGTCACTAACCTTATTTGTTGTTGATGTCTTAGATGCATTCTATTTCAACAGTTTCTGGAGAAAAAATATCATCAAGAAGAATTCTTTATTTAAAACTTGTTGAAAGGAAGTTTTTTTTTTTCTTTTTCCACTACTTTGCTTACTTTATGTCACAACTCTCTAAAGTTCATATATTACATGGAATTGGATATATTTGCAAAATGAAAGATGTAGCCTCCTGTTGCCCATGCAATATTGAACTTAACAATGAACAGACAATAATGCCCAATTTCTAACATCACACTATGAAACGTGAAAGACCAGAATTCTCTTTGATAATTTTTTTTTTTATTTTGTTGTTGATAATTGCTGGAAGTTCTTGCACATTTAGAGACATCATAAGACTCATGTTAGGTGAGAGAAAGGTTTCTGGTTTGTAATGTGAAAACAGCGTGTAGGAAAAAGTAATGGTAAAACATTGTGCACATGGAATTAACAACTAACTTATATAGATTCTGACCCATTGAAGACTGTCCACATATTCTCATCTGCCTCAGTTCATTTTATACTTCTGAAATAGAATAACACAAACGGGTTAATTTTAATAAATGGACACTTATTTTCCTACTTTTGCAGAGTATGGAAAGCCCAGTACATTGATATAAACTTAAAATGTGTGTGTGTGTGTGTGTGTTTGTGTGTGTGTGTGTGTGTGTGTGTGTGTGTGTGTGTGTGTGTGCGCGCGCGCGCACGCATACATGTATTTATTTTTCCTACAGGTCTTCTTGCTGAACCATCACGTGTGAGGACAGGATGACGAATGGGTGAGTGGACAAAGCTAGAGTCCCAGGTCTTGTTTCCTCGTAAATGTCCCTCCTGTTCATAGCACTGCAATTAAACACTAAGATGAGCTTCAGAAGTCACAACAATTCATTAATCTTTATAAAATTGTGATGGATTTCTCAGTCGTGTATACACTTATATGAAGACCAACATCTTCAGTAACTTGCTTTCTAAGTAATGGTAGGGTTAGCCTGTTTTGTTTTAATTAATAAAAATATTAACCATTTAGTAAAGTAAGATGTTAAATTATCTGACTAACAATTAATTCCCTGTCCTTTCACAAAATAGAGAACAGAGTTGATCTAGATGTTGAGCCTAGGACAAGGCAAGTTGTTCTAAATGAAACAATTGCTACTTTCCGGGGCAGAGTAAGAATCTGAACTGGCAAGGCAAAGTGCAACAAGCATCTAGCTTGTTGTTTCTTTTTTACAATTTTACAGTTCATCAAACTACTCTAGTTTTTCTTCAGCTGTCTTAACATGAGACGTCTTTCCTCCCTGTGTGTGAGAAAAGGAATAGAAACAAAGAAGTAGGTATTTCATAATAATAAAAAAAAAGTGCTAGATCTATTTCACTGAGCAGTGTTGATGTAAGGAGGCCCGATTTTCATTTAAAAGCTTTATGTAATAATATAATATAAACAGAAATGTATCTCAGGAGTAATTTTGCCCGATATCTCTATTTTTAATTTCTCTGACTTAAACAGGACTGAAAAATTTAACAATTAGATTCACTTGAAAACCTTATTTATAAAGTCTTCTCCTTCACTAAAATAAAGAATTTAATTTTTAGGTTTTTAAAAAAATGTTTAACCAGTAGTGTTAGAGAAGCAGGTAATGAGCCCTGATATTTAGATCTAAGAACAACTGAAAAATTCCCATCAAACTAAAAATTATCTTACATAATATATAAATAATATGTAGTATAGCAAAATTATATTAAGTAGCCAAAGAACTTTATAATCTCAATGTTTAGGCAGAGAATAATTCTCTGCATTTATTTCAATAAAAATGCTACCATATTTTATATGTGGCTAATTAATAGAATGATTCCTTAACCATTGTCCTGTGTGTGTGTGTGTGTGTGTGTGTGTGTGTGTGTGTGTGCGCGCGCGTGTGTGTTATAAATGAAATATGCTATATTGGAGTTGATAATTCCTAAAAAGTCAAAATTTCATATATCTTAAAATTATATTTCAAAGAAGATTTTTACTGATTAAAACTATGTTAGCAGTCAGGAGTTAAAATCTACCCCAACTAAATGTTACTTCATTTCTACATGGAATGAAAATAGAGAAAATCTATCAGGCCTTTTTAGGTTGACACATTTTTCATTGATTTAGTTCTAATTTATGAGCAGATTATTCATGTGAGAGGTCACATATTGGCCTGGCCTTATAAAATATTCATAGACCACACTCAAATCTCTGGATACCTCAATTCACTTCCTGTCTATCCCACAACACAGACATCCACCTTTCAAACATCACACTTTGATGTATGCATATGTTTTTGAAATATGTGACTTATAGCTCCATTCTAAAATGTCATGACTTTAAGATATGCATTGCTATCAATACACCAGTGAGAATACACAGATGACCTGACCTAACAAACTGGACCGGATTGTCAAAACACACATTTTATTCCAGACAGACACATGGATAGTTTGAAAAAATTGCCAATTAGACTTATGCCCAGTAATAATTGGGTTATAAAATGGTTTTAAACTTTAAAACTAGTTATTATAATGAATAAGTGTTTTTGCCACAAATGTGTTGCAATATGGAAGTTTTCTTTCTTTTCTTTTTTTCAGCTATTGTTAATTCTACATTTTACCCATTTCACAAAATGGTTTGAAACCACCTTGTGATTTTGTGACAACATAGATCTCTGGTTTACTTAATGAACCTCCACACCCCTAAATAAATATTTCACAATAGGCATGCTCAAAATAGCTATGTACATGGGAGAGGTCTAAAATATACACAACCACAGCAAACATTCAAATGAAAATTCCAAAGTGTGCAAAATATTAGAAGTCATTTCCAGGACTAATATTTGAAGATAGGTAATTACATTGTGCCATCATCAGTCCCTTGCTGGCACCGGTATAATTGGGTGAAAAATATAAGAACAAGGACCTGCTACTGTCTCTTTATTTTATGACACACCTGAAAACCGAGGCAATCAGTAACTCAGAAAACTAAATGGTATTCACTCGAGACCTTAAGCTAACAGGAGTAACATCAACCCATCGGAACTGATGAAGGACCCTCACTGATGGAGTTGCTGCTGAGTTTCACAATTCATTGCAGATCATGCACCGCCCATATTGTGATAAAAGAGAACTCATAGTTGGTGAAAAAGCAATATTAGTACCTGCAATTATGATTGAATTATTTAGCCTATTATGAGGTTATTGTTTTCATCAATGTCATGTGACAATTTTCTCCCAATTTTGTTAAATATAAATGTAAATTTTCTACAGAATATCACTATGTAAAAGGTGATTAACTAGCTAATATTCATAGAAGTATCCACTTGCCAAACACACAGATTTCTAAATTATAATTCAGTTGGCTCACATGCCACTGGTTAATTTTTATCTTTTTGAGGATTTGAGAACAAAGAGCTTTCTTTATCTTAGATTCCATCCAATATACTTTGGGATTGTGTTATATGCTTGGAGTCAATAAACATTATTATTTTATTAGATTAAACTAGCATTTGCACTTTGGTTTTTCATAACAGAAATTATATATATATATATATATATATATATATATATATATATATATATATGAATGTGGACCATATTTTATCCTTCTAAGACTATAAAATCCTGAATTTAGTCTAACATATTATTTTTTAGATTAAATAGTGAACTGCATAACCTATGGATACCTGGTTTACTATTCCCCAAATAATAACTCAATTCTTACATACAGTATTTTACACAGATCTCTATGGAATGATGTTAACATTATTAATAATATATACATGTTACTAAACCTGAAAAAATGCTAACTGCAAAATTTTCTCCTTGCATATTGTAGCTTGCTCGGTCTTTAGAAAATCAGTGTGTGTGTCACAGAATCTTCATGTTAGTGGCTCTAAAAGCAAGCTCAAACTTTGATGTGAGTTCATTAGTAAATCTTTTAACTCAATTCCTTTGGAGAGCAAAGTCTGGGAATAGCAGGTTTGTGGAAAAAAGTTATATAAGAGACTATGTAAGGCAGAAAATATAAGGGAGAAAAGACAGAAAAGGAGCAATTGTGTCATAAGGGTGCATCATTGATAATATTTTTATGTGAAAGCAATGAAGGCCTGCTTCAATAAAATCTTCTCAGAACCACTCCATCTCTCCAAATACATACACATAAACAAATATGCATAAATACACACACATATGTGTATATACACTTGGATATATATACATTCAGTCTCTGCCATGTACATCAATTCTTTCTGGCTGTCCCTGCATGGACTGTGTGAGGTCTTCTGAAACTGTGAGCTAAATATGTATTTAAATTCTGGATGTTGGGAATTCTAACCCAACAACAAGTAAGGAACTGAGACAGCCATACTTTCCCCAAATTTACGTAAATTTTTTTGATGGCATTCTTTATGAAAGTCTCCGGAGTAGACAGTATCAGCTTTCCACTGCCACAGAACTATCATTGCAGTAGTAACTAAATTCAGGTGTTAAGAAAAGATATTACAGATGCTATGGTGGTTGTATCCTATACAGTATACAACATTTAAAAAGGCATCAAGAGACAAAACTTTATCTAGGTCATTTTCAATCTCTTTAACCTTATGTTATATGCAGGTACCAGTTCCTCAATACTAATATTATACATTGCAAATTATATTTTAAAAATCTAAAAAAATGCACAAAAGTAATAAAATGTTATTTACATATTTTAGCAAATGGGTATAAATATCAACTATTTTAAAATAATGAATTCATTAATAATTAGAAAAAATTGCCCATCTGAGAGAATCTTTGCCCAAGTTTGGAGCCAAAGAAAAATATATGGTCATTTCACAACGACTAAAAACTTTTGGGCCTTTTAAATGAATACATATACTTTTCTCTAAAGTTTCACCTAAAAATGTTTGACTTCGACTTGACCAATATTTATACAAATATATTTAAATTTTTATAAAGAACGTTTCTATCTGACTACACAGTGGCACTAAATGATGGAGGTAAAGGAGTATAAGAAATAATATAATAGTAAATAACATAAATCAACTATTACAGAAAATAACAACTGACGCAAGCAATGGTTATTATTATTATTATTATTGTCGTTTTTCTCAGAATGGAGAATTGAACTCAGGCTCTCCCTCCCACCAGATGAGTGTCCTATTACGGAGCTACATCTGCACCTGTTGTCACGTTATTTAGAAGCAGATTCTGACTTAGTTACGAAATCTGACCCTCAATTTACCATATTCCTGGTTCAGCTTCTCAGCCTGGGATTATGGGAGTTTGAAAGCGTGACCTGGTAGGTATTTAACTTTTTTGTTTGTCTGTCTGTTTGTTTTTTGAGTAAGTGTATAGACTCTCACTAAGTACTCCAGGCTGGTGGTGAACCCACTATGTAGTCCAGGCTGGTCTTGGGCTCATGGCAATTCTCCTGCCTCAACCTTCAGGGTTCTGGGATTATAGATATGCGCCAAAATGCCCAGCTTTGTATGGTGCTGGAGAACAAATTCAGAGCCCTCTGCTTGCAAGGTAAGCAATTTAACAACTGTGCCATTCTTCCAGTCCCTGTTACTTAATTTTTAAAGCAAAAACAACACAAAAATATAATTCAGAAAAATTGAACAATTGTGAAATAGAATATGATATGACAAGAAATACTAACATAAGAAGTTTGATTGAAGATGAGGGCAGTGCATCAAGCAGTTATTTGTAGGAGGGAGAAATCGAAAGAATTGCTATAGAAATTTTATGCTTTCTTATGTTCCACACTTGTTTTTTTTAAATTAAATGAGGGAAATAAGCTAGAAGAGAACAGTTGTTACCTCAAGACCAACATATTTTGATAGGCCAAATTCCTCTGATAAATTTTGAGGGCAGTAACTTTAAATTTGAAGCACACAAGCGATATCTCATTTCTAAACAAATAGTAATCTAAGCTACTGAATTCAGGTAGTTTTGGGCAAGACGCTACAGATGGCATTTCTTATCAGTATTATTTTATTTGCTTCCACGTAGTCTAATTTTTATTCTCAAATTTATTGCTCTCTTTTTAAGTACTGTAGAGCGCAATAATTGGCAAGAATAAAAGTTAATATTTGAAGGTGTTTTTTTCCAGTTTCTTCAATATTTTTCTCACTATGTAAGACAGGGTACTTCACTGCTCAACTGGTAATGATTGTAATCCTTTCCCCTCTGTTCAGATAAAACAGATTTTCCCCAAAATTTAATCATATGTTTGTAATGCAGATATAAAATGCTCAGGTCAAAGGTTGTTATTCACTCACTAGTTAATGAGAAAACCAGCACATGTTAAACTTGGTTTGCCGGAGAATATGACTTGCAGAAATTTAGTTCAATTGAAAAATAATTTACTTACATACTTATTTATAGAAACCATTTGCATTACCATCTGTGTTCCACATTATCACTCCCATTTCTACACTTCCAATTGGCAAACAATCTCCAGAATAATGGGTCAGAAAACAACACATCTCAAAATAATCAGATAACGTTCAAAGATTCCTTAGCCTTTTGGCTAAGATCAAGTGCAGGTAACAGAGATTCTGCTAAACGATTTCCATGACTGTACTTCAGAGGGTTCCTGAAGATATTACTTATTTGGTAGATAGTACTTTTTTTCTTCTAATATTCTCTACCTACTTTACAAGCAATGTGTTTTTAAAATTTTTTTTTCAGATTATTCTTGAGTCTTTGAGCAAATTGAAACCTGCCTTATTTGTTTCATTTGTGAATGTTTCCCTGAATAATTTGCTGGAGTTGTTGCCTCTTTTAATCTCCACAAACATTAACTTTCTGTAATGACTGCTTTAGGAATGGAGATGTCTGTCATTCATATATTAATTACTAAGCATGTGTGAAGCTTTGTGTCTGAGTCTTACAACCATACCCCTAAAAAGAGAAACTTTATTCACATTGCATATATTGTGTACTACCATTTTTGTATTGGAAATAATTTTAAGAGCAAACTATTTTCAAAAAAACACAAGAGTTGAGAAACTGTAAGATAAATTACACTTGAATAAACTGTATCATTAAATGAAGTGTTATCAACAAAGCTTATTTTTAAAGCCATCACTTGTACCAATTAATTTAATTTTTCACTAAAAACATGAATATATTGTAAGTCTATGACAGTCCATTGTGTAGATGAAAACATAGATTTAAACACTGAACTCTATTAAAGCCTCACGTATAACATCTGTCTTCAATCAAAAAAAGGAACTACCACATAAAAGCAAAAAAGTGTGAGGAATCATAAAATGATATTCCTTACTGCTCAGGGATTTTAAAATTATATATATATATATATATATATATATATATATATATATATATATATATATATTCAATTTCTCTTAAAATGCATACCTGACTTATTTTGGTTTTATTTTTATTTTTGAAAAAAAATTAATGCTAAGACTTAGAGAGATGATTTTAAGTCATCAAGTGATATAATTTTATGAATGCCAAGATATAGAGGAAAGCCTAGGCTCTTGGGGTCTTGACAATGCTAATGAAAATTTGTTATTGCTATTCTTCTAAAGTAAGTTTGAATGTGTTTACTGTATTTAAAAATTTACTTTTGTTCCACTGTATTTGCCACAAAGATTGGTTACTTAACATCCTGTATTTTCAACAGAATACTTTTTGTTAATAAGTCTCTGTGACTCAATACCTGGCATCCAAAATTTAAGGGAGGAAAGATTTATTTTAGATCATAGATTTAGAGAAGCACAGGCCATTCAGGGACAGCTAGGAATTGTGGAAACACATGGTGGTGGGAAAAGTGGAAACAGATCCTCCTGGAATGGAAGATGGAAGCCAAGACAGAGAAGAATGGGCCAGCTAACATGTGTGCTTCCAGGTCACGTCTCAGTGATGGACAGCTTCTCAGATCAACCCCAGTGTTCAGACCCTTCCGGGTTTAGCCCTACAAATTTGTCCTCCTAGTAATGTCTGCCACACCCATAATCCACTCCTTCTGACAAAGCCCTGTCTTCCACCAGCACATACCCCACAGTACCCAAACACCCGAGGCTTTTGGGGGACATTCTACCTCCAAACCAAAGCAGGATTCTGTATTTCTGGTTTTCCCTTGTGTCAGGCAGTTGGTTGTTTGATTTTGTTTACTTGTTTTGTAGTATTTCAGATTACCTGGAAACTGCAAAACTGAAGTAAAGATAATGATTATTGCATATCTCATGTACTTGTAAGTTCTTTCTTTTTATTCATTTTTAGCCTCTATATGCACCTATCATTCAAAAATTATATCTTTTTTCTTTATAAAAATTCTCCTTGACGCTCCTGTGGCTGTCATCACCAGAAAGCCCTCAGAAAAGTTTGTCAAAAGATTGGAAAAGAGTGAAAAAGGTGTGAAGGAAGTTATTTTCCAAATATAAAATAATGAATATCGAGAACTGCTCACACTCTTACTTTTGCTTCTAAGCCTTTAGATGTTTGACCTTTGAAAATTTTGCTTCTAGCAGAAATTTCTATATAATTCTCACTTGGAGGAATAATTTACTTTCATAATTTTCTATCACTTTACCCTCCAGTATTACCATTTAAATTAAATCCTGGTATAATTTTAAAGTAATTAAAATTCAGCCAATGTTGATTTCTTAGTAGTGTCATTTTAGAAGGTCCTATAGCACTGAGCCTACATGAGTTGTCTATAGGTTTCAACATTTATTTATAGAATAACTTAGCATTAATACAATAGATGACAATATAGAAGCAACTGAAGACCCAACAATGGACTTGATCCTAAGTATCATTATTCTTAGGATGGTGAAAGTCGGGTATGAGAGACAATCGGTTCACACATTCAGCATTATTTCTTTTTCTTGTTCTTTCTTTCTTCCTTTCTTTCTTTCTTCCCCTTTTAAACAGTGTCTCACCCTATATTATAGGATGCTCCAGAACTCATTCAGTAGCCCAGGCTGGCCTGGAACTCACAGCAATCCTCCTGACTTAACTGCCTGATTGTCAGGAATACAGTAGTGCCCCTGCACGTGCAGCTATTATGTGGTGCTGGGGAGCTAACAGGGGGCTTGTGTTTCCAAGGCAAGTACTCTAATCACCAGCCTGAAATATAAGTTCTAGAGTGAATGGTCTGAACTAAGAACAATTTTAGATATTACAGTTAAAATAGAATGTGAAAAAAAATCCGATTGTGGCAGGGAATCACTTAATGGAAATGACAAATAATAAGGATACCTAAGACTATATTCAGTGTTTTAAAAAAAAAATGATAGATATTTTGAAATAAACTAAGCATTTATTTATAAAGTAGAGTAGTGTCTGAAGAGGGAGGGAGCTTTCAACTGAGTGGTCATAAGATGCCTCATGGATGATATCAGCATTGAATTTATTTTTGAATGATATTAAATATAAAAAAAACACAGAAAAGTCTCTGGGAGGCAGTTTTGTTTCAGGAGTGAAGCATTGTAAAGCCCTGAAATCACAATACAAAGTAAAAGTTTATGAATCAGAAAATGTCTAACAGGACTAAAAAGGCATATTAACTAAAACTGGAGAAAAGAAGAGAACTCCTTACAGAATTGACATGTAACTACATAACATGTAACATATAAAGACACTTAGATTTAATTTATCAAATCTCTGACCACAGATATGTCACACTCTACAGGACAATACTATTATCAATACACCAATTGACATCCAATTAAATTGACAAAAATGCAATAACACATGATTATGATGAAAACACTATATACATATGGAATAAAATATGAATAAGGAGTGATTGGCTAAGACTTTGCAGGAGTGTCCATAAAATATTGGGAAAAGAGCAGCCCATGGGAAACCCATTTGTTTCAAATGAAGCAATTTTTAAGCTGTATTTTAAAGCAGGGATTTTTTTTGGCATCAGTCACCAATTTAATAGAATACAGCATTTCCACAGATGGTGTGCATGGCGGGGTGTTAGTGTCTCTACCTTAGCGCCAACTCGGATCAGCAGACACTAGATTCTCCTAACAAGCATGCAACCTGGAACTCTTGTGCAAGCAGTTCTCAGTTAAGTTTAGTGCTTCTGTGAAAATCTAATGCCACAGCTTTTTTGACAAGAGGTGGTGCTTGCGTGGTCATAGGAATGATCTGGAATAACTGTAAATACAGAAGTTTCATGTACTGGCCTGCCACTGACTTCTGTAGATGCACCATTAGGGATGCTTGTTTTAAAATATACATCAAAATTTGCCAAACTATGAAGGGGTGGGTTTCTTTGACTATAGAACGCCCAACGTCATATTGACACTTTGTTTATGAGTTGTTGCTTCTAGAAATGATGATTTAAGTACTTCTAACAAGGTCTTCTGTTACAGGCAACTATAAACCTAGAAAAATGCATCATACGTGTGAAAATCAACAACTTGTTGTTATGCTAAAGATGGGATGCAAGCCTAAGATTTAAAAAGTTGGAAACCTATAGACACATACAGCAAGCAGTTTGCTGTCAGTTTCATTGTTTTTACAGAGAAATAGCCAAGACACGAAGTTCTATCAATAGATTTTTAAGGAAGAAAACCCCACGTCTGAAATAACCAACTCTGAGATAGCCCAAATTTAAACTGAGATTCCAAAAGCAGAACAGAAACAGAAGAGATAAATCACATGCAGTTTAGGTCTGTGTAGTCTTACAAAGTTACATGAGACTCTTGGTGTATGTATGCCAACTAGGGTCCTAGGTATGGTCTGTTATTTGGAAGGGATAGTACAGTATCTAAGTACTGTACCGAAAAAGAAGTTTCACATATACTATCTTGAATACAACTGCAGAAAAAAGGTACAAAAAATGGAAAATACTGTTTGGTAAAAGCAAATAAAAAAGAAGCAAATACTAAAATGATATAACATTGATTATCAAAATGATTATGCTTAGTCTACACAGTGAAATGAAGATAAGGTATAAAAATACGTACAGAAGAGTGGAAACAAAAATGTTTCACAACAAACTGTTGTTAAAGATGAAGCAGGTATTTTAGAAACAAAAAAATGAAAATAGTTGAAAGTTAGACGGACAGAGCAAGTCAAGCAGAAATAAAAGCAAACAATAAAATAAATGCAGAAAGGAAGTGCAGGTCCACAAAAACCCAATTTTTATGTAAAAAATACAAAGAGTTTATCCAATAAAAAAGTTACACAAGCACAATATTTAAATGTCAAAAATTTGAAAATACAATTCACACAAAAGTTAGTCCAAAATGCCTGTGATATATGAAAACTCTTTCCCTCTACTAGGACTCTGGGAACACAGATTAAGCTGACTGTCCCGTTCTGTCACACAGTCAGTATATTAGCCAATAATGACAATATAGCCAACAATTAGGAAAAAGGGTATTACATGTTTATGTAAACATCTTAGATAATTACAGAGGTTCTTTAAAAAATCTTAAAAATACTTAAAACTTCCGACCCACTCTTGGAAACATATGATGAAAAATATGGATTTTTTACACAGATGTGCTCAGAATAATGATTATATGAGCTTTAACATAAGAATTTAATAAATTATGGTGTATTTTACAAAAGTTCATAAGTCAGCCACAAAATTAACAACCAGAAAGAATGGAATAGGTTATCATCCAAAGGAAGTCTATTATGATATTTGTTTTGTTCTATTTCTCAAGACTTCATTGTATTTCTACTGTACATATTGCATATAACACATGTGATATATATCTATATCTAGATATAGATATAGATATATAGATATAGATATCTATATCTATATGTGTGTGTGTGTGTGTGTGTGTGTGTGTGTGTGTGTGTGTATCGCATTGGTTATTGTTCTAAGAGAGGCAGAGTTAATAGAATGCATAGAAATGAAGATTTATTTTGAGGACTTGTGGGCTCAAATTCAAGGTGAAGATTGGCAACTGGAGAGAAGCTGCGGGCTGAATCGGTTATTTAAAGTCTGAGCAAGTCAACGTCTGGAGAACAAAGTGGAGATAAGTGTTTTCTCAGGACAAGTTGTAACAATATTTCTTCTTCCTTCATTTAGTCTAGTCCAAGCTACCAGTTGGGCCACCCTCGCTCAGAATGGATGTTCTATTCACCTTTTCTAGGCCAAATGTTAATGATTCACGCCTGAAAGCTCTTCCCTCGACATTTTCTAACCACGGGTATTATTATTATCATCTGTTATGATACTTGCAGTGTTTATTTAGCAAGATATTAACGTTTCTAAAATATATATGTCATATGTAAGGTTTGTGACATAATATTCAAATATTTATATTCTATTTCAACTTGATGTTCAATTCTCTATTTTTTCTCCTTTTAATCATTCTATGAATACTTTTTTATTTAACAAAGATGTTTTTTAAAATAATGGACCTAAAATTTTTGGAAAAAAAATCTAATTAGTGTCTCACAACAGTAGATCATATATGTCTCTATCACGTAATTTTATCAGCATCTATATTAAAGAAATATTCCTTTTAATTTTCATCTAGCTCCTGATTAATTTATTTTCCACATTTTTTGCTATTGGAAAATGTGTGGCCACATGTCTTTTATGGCATTGAACAACTAAAGGTAAGAAAGATTTTTTTAAAAAGTACAAAAAAATGGAACATGCAGTACTGCACTTCAATCCTATGGTCCAGCTTTGTGTGTTGGCTCTAAATTTACTGTAATGTAATTATAAACTAGTTTTCCAAACAGTGGCAATTCCAGTTTTCTTACCCATGAAATAGTGTGGATAATACCAGACAAAGTTGCATGGCTCCATTGAACAATGCAATGTTAATTTTTTTAATATTTGATGCTAGACTTGTAGTGATTTTCATACCATTAATTCTTCAAATGATTAAATTGTTCAAAAGTATAATACCCTATGAACATGAATAGATTATGAACCATCATGCTCACTAACAATGAGCAGATATTTACCAATATATTATTTATTCTATTTTACATTAATAATGTAAGTTTCATAAATCTATACAAGCTTCATCATGCGTAGTAATGATGTAACAAATACCTTAGCTGATATATTATTATTTGTAAGACAGCATCCATTTAAGTCTCACAAGCAATAGCTTAAAAATCTCTGCCTTGTTCCAAATTTGTATGGCGCTTTTGTGTGAAATTAGATTACAAAGTAACATGAAATAAATTTGTGCAGTTAATACTTTTATCTTAACAGAACAGATGGTCAGCTTAGCATTTTAAGATATTTTAAATATAGATCCTATTTTCCCCCGTTTTACTAATATGTATAAGTGCAAAATGCTCAATGAAGTTGAACATTTTGCACACATACGTATCTTGTCAAGGTGACAAGGACTTTCCCACTCTGCCTTTGTCCCTCCCCTGACTCACCCTTCCCTCCCTCCTCACCCTATCCCCCTGGTTCACTTTGTTTTTCATTTTAAGTTCCATGATGTAGTTGTGATCTGGGTTTCTTATAGCAGAGAGACCATTTGATGTTTCACCTTCTGCTTCTGACTCACTTCACTAAGCATGATGTTCTCAAGTTTCTTCCATTTGTTTGCAAAAGCCTCCATGCTGTTGGACTTTATAAATGCATACTATTCCATTGTGTAAAAATACCACAGTTTGTGTATCCATTGGTCTCTTGATGGGTACTGTGGTGACTTCTATTGTTAGTTGTGCTAAATAAACTTTTTAATCTTTTTATAGACCATCCTCAATGCATCATAAATATTTCCTTTACCTAATTTTTCTTAACATTGTATTGTTTCATTATTAGATGAATATCTGGGGCTAGAAGAATCGCTCAGTGGTAGTGTAGTGCTTGCCCTGCAAGCTCATGGCCCTGACTTCAATTCCCCTAGCACCACATAACCTAGGCACGGTGACACACACCTGTAACGCTAGCACTCCGGGGAGCTGAGGCAGGAGCATTGCCTGAGTTTGAGGCCAACTCGTCCTACTTGCAAGTTCAGAACAATACTGGGCTACAGAGTGAGTCCCTGTTACAAATGAGTCCCTGTTATAAAAAAAAATGTATTTTTCATCTTGGAAAAAATTTAAATGTATTAATTCTACAATATGTTGTAAACTTCTTGATTTAGCTGCTATGTAAATGTCAATTTTTATTACTTCTAATAATGACAATCATTATTGTACTTTTCAATTTTTTTCTCTTAAATACCTATATATATTGTATATATTCATTAAATTATATACATATAATCAATTTTATAAAAGTTTTTACACTTTTACTTTTAAGCACAAATGAAGTTTAAAATCCAGAGCATAAACTCCATGTTGGCAAGGATCCGTCTTTGTCTGGACACATAATTACAAATGGCATGAGTTTTAACTTTGCTCATGACTTGAATGATTTGTTTTGCCATTAACAGAAATGGCAGAAACAGAGATGAAGCAGAAAACATGACTGCCAAGTGGGTGATTCTGAAGATAAAAAGCTACTTTTAGGTCAGTTACTTTGATCTGCACACTGAACAATACTTCAATTTTGCATAAACTTTGGAATGAAACAGCTCCACTCCTAAAGAATAAATTTATTAATTGCACTTCTGATGAGTCCTAACAGCAGTCAGCTTTGTGGGTTTCTGATTCCATTCCAAGGGCTCGAGTGTCTTTGTGATTTATGTAATAGGTGGCAGTGTCATGAGAAAAGACGGGTGGGATAAAACTTCTTAGAAACAGGGACACAGATGGCTGCCTTTGGAATGCGTGACGGGTGTTAATAAAACTGCATGAAATGGTGAAGAAAGAACAATAAACAACCATGGAAAGAAGCCAAGAGGTGTACTGTGTTATGTTGGTTTTGGTTCTTTTAGGATGTAGCAGGTATTATTTGTATGCCAGCATGAGAATTTTTGTATTCATTTCTGGTTGGAAATTACAAACATTCATGCCATAATAAACACGAAGTAGTCATTAAAAGGATACAACCAAAAAAGTTACCATTTCAACCATGACTTTCTCTGCTTAGTGGCTTTCCAATAGAATCACATTGGTTAGTGTTTGCTTTGGTTTGAGTTTTATACTCTCTTTATCTACAACATTTATCTTATGTAATTTTTATATATCATTGTTCAGATTAAATTATTGGTTCATAAATATATGCATTAAATTACCATGTAGTCATTGAATAATGAGTTTGTTTGCTATACTTATTTTGGTCTAAATTAATTCCTGTATTATTGATCACATTGCTCCTTGTTTCACGCAAGTGTCAGTTCATTGCACATGGGTAAAACAAAGTAGAATGCCAGCTGATTAACAACAACAAAAAAGAAGTCAACCTGGGCTACAGAGAATGATCCTATCTCAAAAAAGAAGTATTTTTAATGTTTTTTGAGAACATATGATGTCATACACAAATTCTTTTTGTAACATTATCCTACCACCTTAGTTTAATAGTGCATGCTAGTGACTTTCAGTTCAAATCGTATTTTTTTTGTCCTACACCATATTCTAATTTGAGAATGTAGCATCTAATGGTCACATATGTTAGGAAGCAATTGTGTTATCAGCGCAATTCAATATTTGTGTAGTCTACTTTGGTAGGAATCTAAAGGACATATCAAAAGCAAAACCAATATTCTATAATGTACCACTTTGACTTCCCTACAACTCAAAATCTATGTAGATATTATCTCATTAGAGATGTAAGAAATATGTACAAATTGATGAACAAAAATATAGCCCAAACAACGTGTGTTCTCTGCTTTTTTTATATATATGGTTTCACTTGGACAACTAAAACAAACCAAACAAAAATGTTCTTAGCACGCTTTCAAATATTTAAAATGTGCTTTAAGTTTTTGTCAGTTTATTTTTCCTTAATCATCTCTGGTATCAAGGACCTAAATCGGAAGCAATCTATCTAGCAAAATAATTTAAGAAATTGTACTAGTATTTAGTCTTGATCTACGGAGTGAGTTACGCCTTGCATTCAAAATGTCAGCATGTTTTTTTTTTTCTGTTAAATCAGTCACCCCAGGGAGTCCATCCTTAAAAGATATGTCTTTTCTCATGCCCAACCATCACATGTATATTATTTTATTTGCATAAAGCTCATAAAATGTCAATTCCTGCTTTACAGTTGCCTAACTAATATGCCTCAACACAATTGAATATGCATGCAGTCTAAAACATGTTAGAGTGCCAGAAACGCAGCAATTCCCTTGAGCCCTGAGGCCCTATTGCCATACTATGCTTCTGTGTGATTATGCCAATAATGATGTGGCTATTACTTGTGAGTCAAATAATTCCTGTGGTATATCTCGGATAAAAGAGTCATAAAGCTGCCTTCCTACTTATAATTTATTATATTATGTCTTTCCAAAAGTATTTTTATGGATTTTTTTTTCTGAAATGTCCCCCAAAAGTCTCCTGTTTGGACAATGATTCAATCATGTTTATTACCTGGGGCTTGATCTAAAAGGAGTGGCTCACTGGGATATGACTGGGAAGGGCACATGCTAGCACTGCCCTTCTCTCTGTTGGATCCCTCTTATCATATGTGAACAGCTGTTCTCTGGCTAGACCTCTGGCCATGTTCTTCTAGCTCAGGCATCAGCCTACAAGAGACATTAGGAACCTGTAATATAAAGTAAACATTGCCTCCCTTAAATTGCAGGTGTCTGGTATTATACCCCAGTAACCAAAGGGGTAACTAAAACAGAAATTGGAATAGTGGTGTCATCGATATGACTTTACCCGGAAATGTGATTTAGAAACCTTTGTAACAGGTTTGCGAAGGCGTTTGGAAAGGATTGGAGGTGCCAGCAAAAGAATCTTTACAAGCCTACAAGCTGAGCTTGACGGAAGAGTCTGGTCTGAGTTTATAACACTAGAATGGAGAGAAAGAGCAAAGGAAAGGTTGATGGGTCAAATGAGGAGTGATAGAAAGTTTGGGCCCAAGAGGTTTCAAACGGGAAGAAAGACTATTTTGGCATTTGGTTTCAAATCACATGTGCTTCAGTCTAGCAAAGTCTGCTAGGGTTTTGCTCCTTTTTTGAGACAATGCGTGAAACTGAGATTAAGAGCAGTGACCTGTTTAATCTGATGGAAGTAAGTCCACGTCAGTGCAATGTTTAGTCTACCCTACACGTTCTATTTCCTGCTTTCAGCCAGCTCTACACAGGAATGGAGAAATAGCACCAGAGGGTGGGGTGGCGGGGGGGGGGGGGTGGTTTGCCAAAATGAAAGAGACTGCAGTTGGGCAAAAGCACACATGTCTGTTGGAGAGATTAATTGTAGAGAGAAGTTAAGTGTTCAGCATGTGGACTATAGAAAAAATGTCTTGAGGATATTTCAGCAGGACCTAACAATTTGCCATGTCAAAAAGAATCCTGCAAGGTACCATGTAAAGCAAAGGAGGGAAAACTTTGGCAGAGGTCAACCACCAAGAGTTCAGCTACCCAGACACTCAGAGGCTGCTGCAGCAAAGGTCCCACTGGGACAGACTACTAGTCAAGCCAGCAGCAGAAACTTAGCATCACCAGTCATTCATCCTGTATTCACAGGAACACAAACTTCAGGAGTTTGGGGGTCAAGAGAGCTTTCATAGGATGTCAGAAGAAAGCCTTGGAGGCCAGGTGGGCTCCCCCTGGAAGGCCAGTACCTGAAGGTCTGAAAGGGGAGCTGAAGATGCAGGGGAGACCCCCAAATTGTGGATATGCCAGGAACATGGATTGTCTCTAGAGGTTGACCACAGGTTATAAACAGAGCCCGACCAAAAAGCAAGCCATAGAAGTTACAGCCAGCAGCAACGCCACAGAGGCGGGGCAGCATAAGGCCAGTGAAATTCATGTCTCACTAGAGTGTAGCCCGGGTCCTCATCACAGAGCCACTGGATTAAATGGAACTAGTTTCACTGTTTGCCTTGCTGATGTTCCATTTTGCTTTCTTTTAATTGTTTTCCACACTTCTGTTTCTTCCTTTTCAAATAAAATGCTATGTTTACCATGTTCCACTGTAGTTAACTTTTTTTTTTTTAAGAGGGGCTTACAGCTAAGAATTTCTCTTGAACCTCAGAAAGGACCTTGGAAGTGAGATTTTTTTTTTTTGTCCTGAAACTTTAAATTTTGGCACCACTTAGAAATAGACTAAAATGAATTTTTAATACAAGGTGGACACATATCTTTTGGGTACTGGGGTAACAGTTATAGTTGGAATACAGAGTGTGTCCCAAAAGCCTCATAATTTCAGGGTTGATTCAATCATGAGATCAATCCAACTTATGCCTTGTACTGGTAGGAGGTAAGACCTGTTGGAAAGAGGTAGATCACTGGATCATCACCTGAAATGGACAGATCATAGGACATTACATGAAAGGGTATTGCTAGCTCTTCTCTTTCTCATGCGTTCATTTTCCTGTCTTGCCTTACCACCATACTAGCTTCTGTCTATCAAACCCTCCTTCAAGCTCTTCTACTTTTACAAACTGGTTTTAAATCTGTGAGCTAAAATGATCTTTTCTTCCATTGAGCTGTGGGTGTTGGGTGTCTTGTCCCATCTACAAAAAAGTAACTGAGGTAGGATTGTGTTGAGTATTTTTTTAAATTTATATGAAATAAAAGTCTCTGTTTACATTTGCTATATAATATTTTATGTTCCTGAGTGTATTGGCTCTGTTTAACTAGAGATTGCTTATGAAATTTTGTAGAACACACTATAATACCAGCTATTTTTTCATTCTTAGCAACAGAAAACCTTATGAAAGTGTTTTGTATCCAATATATCAATATTCCAAAATACTTCAGGAAACTATTTTACTATACAAGGATTTTAACAAAGAAATATTACATAACATATATTTCAAATATTTCGTAGTCTGAATGATTTAGCAGTCCTAGATATTAAAAACAGCTTCTTAAAAAACAGAAAAGATCAATCAGATGGAGAGTTTTTTAATAAATTTAGATCAATCTGAGATAAGTAAAATTTTCAGTGGAAAAGAAGACTGTGACGTGGTTGGGAAATTTGTCTTTTGGACAGGAACTTGAACTTCACAGCAATAATCTTTTTTTACATTAGGTGTTATAAGCAACAGCATACTATTTTCATAAAAGTGTTAATTTTGTAACAGGAATAGTATACTCAAGTTTTATAATGAACTACCCTTCCTTTATGAGTCATACTGAATTGGCACCATGAAGCCAATGGAGAGAATTGCTTTTCTAAGATCTTAATAAGCTTCTGTCAGTTTCTATAAGCCATCTGCTTTTGGAAGCTGCCAAATTAAGCCTTTTAAAAAAGAGTTAGTTCATTATTAATGTAATTTTAACTTTTCTAGAATCATTTCACATTTTCTGCTTTTAAATAGGCTTTGTGTTTATGGATCTTAACTGGTTACAGAAAATTTTATTTATGCCATCACCTAGAATTTGAACAAAAAACATATTTTGTTAGACTTTTGTAATATAATTTTGTCACATGATCTACATTTTAGTTGTATGAACATGCATTGAAAATGAATTAAGTATTTATATTGATATAGACTGCATTGCAATTAAGAGAACTGTTGAAAATTTTATATGCTACTTAAAAAATACATTTTAAACAGGTACGTTGAAATGTTGGAATAAAACTATGCTCTAAGAACTGAGTTGGAATCCATTGATTTACAATATGTATTCATATTGTAAATTTTACAATGTAAAAGTTGCAATTTTTACATTTTCATTCACTTTATAAGGATAAAATATATAATAAAAATTCAGTGAATATTTAAAATTATTTGTGAAAATCATAAGTTAAAAATACAGTGCCATTAATCTCATTAAATACTTCCCATCACATTAAACTTGGTCACCATTTTTGTCAACCTCTTACTAAAATGTATTTATTTTATTTCCATGTTGCATCCCTTTCTCCATCCTCACTCCTTAACGCCCCACATCCGCTGCTCTTCTTCGCAACGTGTATCTCCTTACTTTCTTTCATCTCTTAGTTTTCTGTGTTTTGTTTTTCTCATACTAGGAAAACGCTATAATATTTAATCTTCTGTGTCTCATTCCTTTGGTTAAGCATACCAGTTTCCAAGGGCATCCATTTGTCCTCAGATGACTCAAATTTACCTAATTTATGGCAGGATGGTACTTCATTATGTAAATATAACAGAACTTCTGCAACCATTCACCTGCTGTTGGATGTATTGGTTCTTCCAAGATTTGGCTGTTATAAACTGTGCTGGTAGAAATGTGGGTATGAACGTATCTCTTTTGAAGGATGATATTAACACTTTTGGAAAGCTACCAAGAAGAGATATACAAATGAGTCAAATGGAATATCCACTTTCAGTTTTTGGATGAATCTCCATACTGCTTTCTAGAGTGGCTGTGCCAGTTTACAGTCCCACCAGTGATGTAGAAGGATCCCGTTTTCTTTACAACCTCACCAGCATTCATTCATTTTCAAGTTCTTCACATCAGTTATTCTTACTGGAGTGAGATGGAAGCTCAGTGTTGTTTAAATTTGCATGTCTCTAGTAGCAAAAGATGCTGAATATTTTTAATAAATGTATGGTCCACATTTCAACTTCTTCTGAAAATTGTCTATACATTTCTGTTGTTCATTTTTTGATTGGGATTGACTGAGTCCTTTATTTTGGTAGGGTCTATTTGGTTTCAGTATTTGTGTATTTTTGACAATATTTTTCTATCTGAGAAGTAGTTAGCCATTGTTGTTTTTTTTTTTAACATTCTGGCATTTTCTTCTGCATTCTGTAGATTGTTTCCATTACTGTGCAGAAATTTAAATTTGATCTAATCTCATTTGTTTAGTTTTGGTGTTATGTCCTGTGTTTTTGGTGTTTATTGAGAATATCCTTGTCTACACCTGTATCTTCAAAAGTTTGGCTATTTTTTTCAATAAGTTCCTTGTTTCCATCATAATGCGTAAAGTTTTTGTCAATTTGGATTTGATTTTGATACATCATGAAAGATATGGGTCTATTTTCGTTGTTCTGCATGAGACTATCCCATTTCCACAGCACCGTTTGTTAAAGACGCTACATTTATGCCAGCACATTTTTTTGGTCCCTTTATCATATGATATGTAGCTGAAGGTGCCCTAAGTCAACTCTGCATCTTGGTTTCTGTTCTATTAGTAATTCACTTGCCTGTCTTTGTGCTAATAAAATGTGTTTTTTTTTTTTTTTGTAATAACTGTTGCTTTGTGTTATGTCTTGTTCACTGGTGTTGTGATGTCTTCTGCTTTTAGTTTGTTGCATATGATTGTTTTGGGTATTCTCGCTGTCTTCTAGTTCCACATAATTTTGGATCATTTGTTTCTTGTTTGGTGATTCTGAGAAAAATCTTGTTGATATCTTGATTGGGACTGCATTGAATCTGTATATCAGTTTTGGAAGTATGGGCATTTTGAAAATGCTGGTTCTGCCTATCAAGGAACAAGGGTGACTTTATATTTTCTAAAATTTACTTCCATTTCTTTTTTTTTTTTTCAGAATACTATAGTTTTAACGAGGAGGTCATGCACATTCTTAGCTGATTCCTCAATATGTAATTTTCTTTGAGGCTACTTTGGATGGGATAGCTTTTCTGATCTTTTCCTCTGGGTTTTCCTTATTACTGTAGACAAATTTTATTGTGTTTGTATTGATTTTATATCTTGCAAATTGGTTGAATTTATTAATAATCTAGCAGTCTTTTGTTGGAGTTTTGGGGGTCCTGTATGAAGAAGATCATGCCATTAACAAATAAAAATAGTTTAACTTCCTGCATTACTAAATGATTTAAACATTATTTCATTATCTTGTTTGATTTCCCCAAATAAGGTTTTTAGCACTGTGCTGAGTAGAAGTGACGAGAGAGGACACCCTTATCTTGTTCCTGATTTTAGAGGGAATGCTTTCAGATTTTCCTCATTTAAGATGCTATTGGCAAAAAAGAGAGATGGTATTAGCAATAGGTAGGATTGTAATAAATTGCTTTATCAGATCCCTCTATGTCCATCTTCATCAGATATTTAATCAGGTATGAATTTTGTATTTTGTCAAAGGTTGTTTCTGCATTCATTGAATTGATAATGTGAATTTTGGTCTTGCTTCTGTTAATGTGGTGTATTACATTGATTGATTTACATGCTGAACCATCTTTGTATTTCCAAGATGAAGCCAACTTCATCATGGTGTATGGTCTTTAACTTTTTTTTTTTTTTTTGCATTCTGTTTGTAAGTTTCCTTATTAAGGATTGTTGCATCTGTATTCATTTAGATATTGGCCTGTAGTTATATTTCTTTGTTGGGCGTTTATCTGGTTTAGAGATCCAAATAACTCCCTTCCTTCAATTTCATAGACAAGTTTAAGAAGCATTGGTGCCAACTGTTTTCTAAAGTTCTGATAGAATTCTATGGGGAATCTTTCAGGACTTTGGTTCTTCTTTCCTGACAAACTCTTTATTACAACCTCAATTTCATTCCCTCATTAGCACTCTATTTAAGGTATTTTTAGTCCTATTACTTGGCTACCAACTTGCCCAGAACTCCATCCAGGTTGGTTCTAAACTCACTATATTGGCTATCCTGGCTTCAAACTCATGGCCATCCCGTGACTCAGCCACTCAAGTGTTGAAAATACAGGCATGTGTCATCTGTGGTGCAAGAGAATCCAACTCAGGGCCATTTGCTTGCTAGGAAATCACTTTAACCTGTGAGCTAAGCCCCCAGCTCAAGAGTCACAGCTATTAACTGTCAACATTGGTAAATCACTCACAAACATATTTATATATTCAACATATAGCATATCTTTAAAAATTAGGTTACAACATATATGTCTAGTGTATTAGTGTAGAGATTAGCATATTAGCAATCAAATCAAAAGTATATTTTTGTGTGAGAAATATTATGACATATTAAAATTGAATTAATTCTGCTTTATGCCTTTTATTCTGTGGAGATGGTAAAATTTTGACCTAGATTTGATCAGCCATAGAAATCACATGATTGTTTATGCTTTTGTGCCAGGAGTTCATGGAGAAATTTACATAGTTTCTTGGGGTCCCATTTATCTAGATAGTTCAATTAGATATTCCTCCCAAGGTTTTTTTGAACAACTTGAAACTCTTAATGTATTGTACCTCTCTTTCATGTTGGTAAAATTTATTTTATTGGAGAAAAATAATTGTCACATGTTCTAATTTTACTGGGGTTCTTGAATAAAGTTGTTCTCTTCAATGCCTATAACTTCACCAGAACCTCAGACATTATGAATAAAGTCGAGTGTTTTGTATGGATTTTTAACTTTTTATGCTATTTATCTTGCCTGAAGCAACATACTATAAAAACAATAAATTTATTTTAATATAGATGTAATGTGAAGAAAATATAATTATTATGTAATCAGACATATGGAAATCTATGTGGATTTACCTATAGATAAAAGTTTGTATTTATTTCTTATTTAGACAAACTGAAGAAAATTCATAATTCTAAACAAAAGTCTAATTACATGTTAGATTAATATCTTAAAATTACTAAATCAGAGCTAAAAATCTTTCTTAAATTTAATTTTTACTAATATACTGTACCGGATTTTGAGGGAATGATGTTTTCCCTAGGATGAGCACTTACATAAGCTTGTTTATGTGCTCAGATTGCATCTTACCATGACATTACACAAAAGTGTCCCTAAACATGTCCCAATCGATAAGATAAACTTCAGTTGATTTCATTTTGCCAAGTGTTAGATGCTCAGATTGGGTAAAGTACTTGAGTACCTAAATGATCAATTTACATTATTAAAATAAATAAGACTAGTGACGTACAAAACATATTTGTGGTAAATATTTGCTTACGTAATTTTTTCTTTAATAAGTACTTTTATATTTGTACATATGAATAAAAGCATGAATGTGCTTATGTGAGAATCACTACCTTACTCGTGCCTGCATCATATCCATGTTTATTTTCCTTAGATATAGTTCACAAAATAGATTTTTCTCCCATTTTATTAGTGTGTATATGTGATACACAATGATTGCAATGAACTCAAGAATGTTGCGCACATACCTATTGCCTCAGCCTCACATCCCCTCCCTCTACCCTTTTTTCTTCCTCTCACCCCACGCTCAACCCTCAGACTCCTACATCTTTCCCATTTAACTCTAACACTTGTTTGTATTATGGATTTCTTAAATTAAGGAAACATGATATTTCATCTTCAGAATCTGATTCACTTCACTAAGCATGATGTTCTCAAGTTGTTTCTATTTACCTAAAAATGATTCATTACAGCAAGTTAATATGCCATTTGTACATACACTACATTTTTATTTTTATTTTATTTTATTTTATTTTTGGTTTCTGTTGCTCTGTTTGTAAATATTTCTTCATATTCCAAAATTTATCAGTTGTGCTGCTATAAACATGGATGTATATGTACCTATGTTCTATAGTGCTTTTAACTCTTTTTAAAAGATACCCAGAATATCTATTTTCAAGTTTTTTTTTGACTTTCCGTAACTG
Source organism: Ctenodactylus gundi (assembly GCA_004027205.1). NCBI lineage: Eukaryota > Metazoa > Chordata > Mammalia > Rodentia > Ctenodactylidae > Ctenodactylus > Ctenodactylus gundi. The sequence continues at coordinate 162,568 of PVKB01002790.1, forward strand.
CTTTGCATAGACCGTGTACCCATTTACGATCTGACAAAAATGTAAAAATAATCCTCTTTATTGTAACCTCTCCAGCATTTATTGCAGTTTAAGTTCTTGATATATGCTATCCTCAAGTGGTATGACATATCTCAGTGTCATCTTGATTTGCATTTCTCAAATGGCTAAGGGCATTGATGTGTGAGTGTGTGTGTGTGTGTGTGTGTGTGTGTGTGTGTGTGTGTGGACTTGCAGGCCACTTGCACATCTTCTTCTGGGAAGTGTATATTCACTTCAATTGCCCATTTTTAGTATGTATTTGATTTTGAGAGATCTATTTTCAGTGTGTCCTGTGTATAGTATACATAGTAGACCTACACAACGTAAAGGAAGTAAAATACTATTTCCCAACCTGTCATTCCTCTCTTACCTGTGTTGCTTGTTTTCTTTGCTGTAAAGAAGCTTTTTACTTTGATATAGTAAATTTTTTTTTTTTAATTCTGAAGTTTCTTTTGCATCATGCATCCTATTGAGAAATTCTTTACCAAAACTTAGGCTTTTAAGAGTTTTACCTATTTTGTCCTCCAAGAGATTCAGTGTTTCAATTTACTATCCAGGCCTTTGGTCGCCTTTGATTTGATTTTAGTACATGATAATTTGTGAAGATCTAGATAGATTCTTCTGCATGTGGATAACCAATTCTCTCAGCAATTGTTATTAAAAAGGCTATATTTTCTCCATTGTATAATTTTGGTCCCTTTTCATAGGTCAGATAGCTGAAGGTACTTGAGATTCTCTCTGCAACCTTGGCTCTGTTTCATTTTCCAACCTGTCTAGTACAACTTTTATTTTAATCTCACAGAAGTTAAAAGCAATTAGTGATTTTAGCAAAAGATTCTTATTTTGCTGTCTTTGTGAACAACACACATATAGCTTAATCTGTTTCCAGTTCTTCTTCATTCAAATAATACATTTTTCCATTTTCAAATTCATTTACAAAAATGTTAGTTTTGTATGATTTATGTTAATTCAAGAAACAGTCTTTAGGTACATAATGCACTTTACTCTTGTTGGACTATGATAACAAATTTATATTGGTGAAAGCACAACAACATTTTGCCTCTCTGTTTCTAAATGCAATTAACTTACATTCAATGAAAGGAAAAATTATAAGTACTTGAAAACCCCATTAGTTTCTCTGTCCTTGTGGCTAAAGTGTATTATGTAATCTGCACAATAGAGTGGAATCATAGCAATGCCTCCGGGGTATATTTATCAGGGAATTAGTAAAAATTAGGAGAAATTACATATTCATATAATCAACAAAATATTAAATTAGTATAGTTCTATGAACATCTGATTAGACATCAAAAATCTAAATTGCTCTTAACAAGACTATAAACTATTTAGATTATGTAAATCAAAATTTACACTTATCATTGTGATGATTGGATACATATAAAACAGATAACGAGGTGGTGCCCTGTCATTCAAGTCATTATCTGAGGTGTGCCTTGATTGTACTTTCCAAGGTCCATGAAAAGAAAGAGCTATGACATCTGCAAAGCAGTATTGTATTTTAATGGAAAAACTATACACTTTTTTTGACTTATTCAAAGATAAGCAAAATTTCTAATATTTTGTTTTAATATAAAAATGGAGTTTTTTTCTGAAATCTTGAATATCTTGTTCAGATATTTTGTTTGTTTCTGAGACAGTGTCTCCATTTGTGGTTCAGACTAATCCAGAACTCATTATGGAGTATGTAGCCCAGCATGGCCTTGGACATATAACGATGCTCCTGTCTCAACATCTTGATGTCACCACGATGCCCAGCTTTTTGTAGTGCTGGAGAATCTAACCAAGGGCTTGGTAAGCACTTTAACTGCTAATCTACACCCACAGTTAGTTTTGATTATGTTACATATTACTTCAAAGCATTAGAAATGAAAATATTTAATTATTCTCAGTAAATATTGTGTCACCCAGATGATACAAGAAGTTATCATTTGACCTCGTCATGATTTGGACCTGTAACATCCCCCAAAAGCCTCAAGTATTTGGACGTTGTGGTATACCTATGGAGCCATGTGCTTGCTGTTAAAGAGGTGTAGTCTGGTTGGAAGAGCTAGAACACTGGGACTTGAACCGGAACAGAATGTATCACTGAGAATTAATTTGGAAGGATATACGCTAGTCTGTTCTTCCTTGCTCACTTGGCTTTCTCTTTGACGAGGATTTCAGGGTGCAGTACATAGGAATATCTCCCAACTTTCTAAAAAATAATTACCACCACATTCCACTACAAAGACTACATCACAGAATCAACTCAAAAATTATATCTGAATGAAATGAACATAATTTGTTGCTCAGAAAAAAGTCACTAAGTAAGAAAACAGGAACTTCAAATCTTTCCGTGAAAGTAAAATTTTTAAGACAGTTTCTGGCACTACAGTCCAGGCTGTTACTAAATTTAGTGTAATCTATGTCACCCTCAAACTGATGGCAACACTCCTACCTCATGGTACAAGGACCGGGATTACAGGCATGTGTTTCTACAGGCAGCTTTAAAATGAAATATTCTACTGAAAAACAAATGCAATTGGAAGATTTTTATTATCGTAAGAAGAAACAGATACATTACCTGACAATCTGATTTGTAAAATTTAACTTAAATGCAGTAAAATGTTTAGTTAAATAATATATGATAATGACAAAAACATGGTCCTTACATTGCTACTCCTGATCAGTATGCAATGAAAACTTTTTCAAATAATTTACTTCAAAATCTGTTATTTGAATGACTGTTATTTAACTGTTAATATGATATCATTTTCATAATATTTTTCTAAGTTTTCTATATAACAGATATCTTCACTATTGTCTTTAAGAGAAAACTGATCTTTTATATGCAATTGATCATTAATATAAGGAATGAAAATAATCCTACAAATGAAAGAAAAATGATCTCGTGATTGATTAAATACTTTATTTCAATACTAAACGTCTTATTCAAACTTTATGTTACATTGTATGGGCTAGTATAAATGATTTATTTCATCACTTAAAATTACCCGAGAAACTCAAATTTAAAAACAACCACCCCATTAATAAGTTGGCATACTAGAAGGTCTCAGTGCTTGTCTCCTCCATAAAACTAAGAAAAATAATGAATAAGCTACAGGATGGTGAATATAAAGAGAACCAAGCATGTAAGTACAGGCAAGGAGTTGTAGACATTCTGTGGAACACAGAGACTAGGGTGGGAAATCCACGGCAAAGGACAAGAAACACCTTAATGTGACACTCTTCTCTCCCAGACAGAATGAACTGGCACCCAAGAGAAGTTTACTCTTAAGGAAATAATAATAATAATAATAATAAGGTGAGGAGGTAGACATTAACAGGCAGTATCATCGATATGCGTAACTCGGGCTTCAGTACCAGAACCTCTAGAAACTCCATCAGTGCTGAACCCAAGTGAGAACGTGTTGGGGTGTCCATGTCAGTATTTCTTCCACAGAGAAGGAGCCTGTGTTCTACGCGCTCCCTTAACTAAGCCTCTAAGATGCTCTGCTATCTGAAAACTTGGGATGCTGTTGTGGCCTGTTCTAAGATTTTGAGCAATGACTGCACCTCTCATTGTAGTCAGCCCAATTACTGCCAGACTGGTTCTTCATCCCTGGGTCTGTCGTTGTTACACTGTGAGTGAGCCTCTGAGTTCTTATTTTCATATTCATGCTTGATTTATGATTGTACCTTCTTCGCTGAACGCACCTGTGCTCAAATATAAAGGTGCCACAGTACATTTGAAAGCTGCCTAGTCTAGTATCCAGCTTCTGCAGCTTATTTGAATGGTTATGCACTGAAATTAGTCACCTCTGTGCATCCATGCAGCCCACAACAGAATCGGTGCCAAGAGAGTTATACTTTGCTAAGTCTCCTTATGTAGAGAAAGAAGACCTCACAGAAAGCTCAATGAAATAAGAAATACATTAAAGGAACAAAAGGAAAAGTTCAACAAGGAGGTAGAAATCTTTAAAAAAATATAAATCCTGGAACTGAAGAATATAGTGAATATACTAGAAACTATGATTGAACAAACAAGAGAAAATAAATATATTTCTCTACACATATAACTTACTAATGAAATTAAATCAGAAACAGATATTAAAATGCTTGCAACGAAGAAATGAGCAGAATGTCAAGATTATACATATAAGGAACATAATAATATCCAGTTGTGAAAATGTTGCAGATAAACATTATCAATTTGTGAACACTGATATTATTTTTCTCTTACTATCTATCATCAGGCATGTTTTTTCACTATGAATGCATCTATGTAACACAACACTGGAAGTACTATATCAAGTACAGTCAAGTAAATATAGTTGAAAGGAATGAAAACTCCAAACACACTAAATGAAGATCTATGTGTAAGAACCGAAAACACAAACATTTCTAAAAATGAGCTCAGCTTTTAGTAATTTCTAAGAGCTCTTGATTTTGACACTATTAACATTATTTTCATGTATAACACCTAAACCTTAGGCAAAAGAGGTGAACCTTAGCAAATGACTTTCCCCTTTAAATTTTGAGTGAAAGGGCAACCTACATGAAAGGTGAAAATAATATATATGCATACCATATATCTCCTAGAGAGTTCTCATCAAATATATGTCAGAAACTTGTGTAATTCAGTAACATAAACCCCTAATATTGTAATTTAGAATAAATGAAGAACATAGACACATATTTCTTGAAACAAACACGCATATGAACAAGAATATGTTTTTAAAAAAACCTGCACAAGATTATTCAATATAGAAGCAAACTAAAACTACAATGAGATATCACCACACATCAGCTAAGGGACAAGAGACAGGAAGGGTTGAGGAGGATTAGTTGAAAAAAGAAACCATAGCTTGCTGTCATAGCATACAAAATAATACTGTGAACAACAGTTTGGAATTTTCTCAAAAATTAGATGTGAAAATATGATGTAATTCAGGAACACTTCTTTTTAATATATGCCCAGAGGAAATAAAATCAGCACCTGTTAGGGATGTCTGTATTCCTGTGGTCATGACAGCATCATTCAAAATAGTCAAAATACAGAAAACATGGAGAGATTCATTAATGATTGAATGTTTAATTAACAGGTGTATGTGCACACAATGGAGTGTTACTGAGCACTTAGAGAATAGATTTTGCCATTTTTGAAGACATGAATGAGTTTGAAGAATGTTACACTTAAAGAAACAACCCACAACTGGAGAACAAAATTTGCATGTGTTCATATATATATGCAGATATAGGTAGCACTTTGAATGCATGAAAGGGTAAATGATCGCCACCATGGTGCATTGCGCTTTGCCAAAGATGACATGGAAGAAGAGTGCAAAGATGCTGTTGTATACGATGAATATGTCTTCGAGATCTAATGAGCGATGTGAGGATAATATATTATTGTATTGTGCACTGCAGCTACAGCTTGCTAGCAAAGACAAATCTAGTGTTATTTTTCATTAAAATGGTGACTATGTTGAACGAAGAATGCATCAGTTTTCTTGACTATAGCACCATTCATTCATGCAAGTTAAAATACGTTGCATGCCTTAAATTTTACAACAAAAATAAATTTTAAAAACAGTCTATTTTTTAAATGCAGACAATAAAAAACAAGCAAAAAGCAAGTGAACTCTTTCTTTGTAAATACTCATAATGCAGATTTTCCTTACTTTTCAGAGTCGATTTAAGACAACAATATTTAAAGAAGACAAAATTTTGCAGACCTGGAATGTGATCATTGAAACATAACTAAATATTTGATGCCAGGACAAGAAATAGCTTTCACAATTCATCAAAGAGTGTGCAACCACAAGGTAACAAAAGTGCATGCTACCATTAAATATTTAAAAATCATTTCATTTGTTGGCACTTTTGCCTTTTAATATTTGATTAGATATTCATGATTTAGGTAGTGGTTCCTTTGTATAAAGACATCTCCATTATGCATTCTGAAACTCTTTATTTTTCTAGAAATGTTGCTATTTCAGTTATATTTTTAGTAAAATTTTTTAAAGAGCATAAAGTAAAATATCAAGCTCATATGAGTCCAAGGATTGATTACTAATATGCTAGTTTATTGTGATACTTCCTTAAGCTCGTTATAAATGATGATGTTGATGAAGATTTGACATATTTGACATCCACTATTTCTTTATTATCTAAATATATTTTCTTTCATTAGAAGTTAGCAATAATTTTTACAGCTTGTGGTTTTACAGAATGATGAGAAAAGCATTTATAATTATTTTTATACATTCGTTCAAAAATAAAAAAGGCTCTGCATCATTTTCCCCATTTTATTGATATGTATAAGTGCAAAAATGTAAGGTTTACAATGAAACTTAGCATTTTGCACATGCCTATCTTGTCGAGGTGACAAGGACTTTCCTGCTCTCCTTTTGTCCCTCCCCCTACCCACCCCTCCTATCCTCCCTACGCTACCCCCGGTTTCACTTTGTTTTTTGTTTTAAGTTCCATTTAATATCTTTCATCCTTTGTAATATTATAAATTTAAAGTTACATCTGATTTTACATATATATATATATATATATATATATATATATGAATTATTTTTGAGTATATATAAGCAGGCACATCTTTAAATAATAAATGTGTGTATATATGTATACATATATGAAGGAAACAGTATATAAAAATAAATATCAAAAATACAGTAAAGTACTAATGAGGCATGCCTTAACATTTGCTAAACATTCTCTACTTTCTAAATACATAATTTTGCTATCTTTCACAGCCATGACCATTACATGAGGTGTCTTCTTGGAAGTAATTGATATATTACAACTTCAGATTTTTGTCAGCCCAGGGATTATAAAATTGTATCAGTTTAAATTTTGTTTCTTTTGACCAGCTTGTCTTTTTCTGCATGTATTTGGTTATTACTGAGAGTAGTTTTTCTGTTTATTGTCCTTTCATCTATTTTTACACAGATTTTTGTCAGTGTAGATGCTGACTGTCTTTTCTTGAGCTATGTTTTGCAATTTATTTTACTGTTCTTTTGATACAAAAATGTCAACTGTAATATATTAAAATGAATTTTAAAGACTGCATTAGTTTTGTGTTGTTTAATCTGCTGATATTTTTGTAAAACTATTTTTATTTAAATTTAGTGTTTTTAAATTGAACCATCAAGTTTTAAAAGTATAAAAATGTTTCCTCGCTGTAAAATTAGTGTTTCATTTTGATCCACCGATGATTCTTTCTCAACATATAAGTAGGCTTACATAGTTAGAAGGGAAAGTGGAAAACGGCCATGTGCACATGGGAGAGCTGGAGGATGCGTTCTCTACTCAGACGCAAATATGAAAGAACGTCGGTCCATGAGGAAGCATTTGTGGCCTGACTGTAGAACAGCTGCTGCCAGTCTGCGCTGCAGGTCAATCTCCAGAGGCGCTGGCAAAGTGTGAAGGCAATCTGTGCTAGAATTCCCTGTCCAGAGTGCTGAGAAGAGAGCAGCTAGTTTTCACTAGAGACTGACGTCCAGAGATTAGAGCACAGGCCAGAGGTCTTCCGGATGAAGCTTTGTTGCTTTCCTGATTCCTCTTCATTCAAGTGGAGCCACCAGGTTGTTGGTTGGTTCTCGTGACATCCGTCAGCTATGCGTCTTCTTTCCTCAGTTTTCCGGTCCATATGTCTGCCATCCACACCCACAGCTCTGCTCTTCAGAACAGCTGGGTGTTTGCTAATCCATTCAAGTTGGCACAATGCTCTAAACATTTGGTCAACTTCACAACCAGAAGCATATCTTTAAATTACTCCTAATCTCCACATAAAATAGCCAAATTCATAATTATGCCTGACATAATTTAACTATTTTACATAGAAATAAAAACACAATAAAACCCTCCCAATAGAAGAAGACAGAGTTCTTCTTTGGAAGAGAAGCATAACCTTTCCATAATGAAATTGGTCTAGCATAGGCAACCTGCCACCAGTTTCCAGGCTAGTCACCCTGAAAAATGATGCCATTTTAGGACCCGCGTGTTAGTTAGTCTCTGATGCAGGAAGATTGGACATTCAACTGTGTCGGTAGCCAACTAAGCCTTGGCGAGTGGAGGCCCATATTTCTGAGCACTTGTTTAACTTCTCCGCACCATTATGGCCACTTTGTTCATGAACCCACTGGATAATGACATAGCAGTTGAGAAAAGAAATTGACTGTTATCTACCAAATCAGTCATTTTATAATCTTCTTATTTAAATGTGCCTTTAAACCTCTCTTGCCAACTGAGGCCTCTTTAACCGGGCTTTCAGAGGTTTCACGTACAGAGACATTCTGACCTTCTGAGATTGGACCAGAATCTACCATAATTCTTGGCTCAGAACATCCGCAGACTTCTGTAGCTGTCATCTCCAAACCTTTCCAGATGCTTTTTGTAAACTAATTCTAAAGGCTTCCAAATCCATTATCACGTAAAGTTATACCAACAACCCTGCTTCTCTGGAACGATTTTCTGCCTTAATCACTCTCTTGTCACTGGGACATGATACCAAACACCCACAACTAAAAGGAGGAAAAGCTTATTTTCACTCACAATTCAGAAATTTTATTCAGTCCGTATGTATGATTGGCTGGCAAGGGAGGGTGGTTTTTGTAAAGGAAAGGTAGTCATGACATCATAACAAAAAGAAAAAAATCTGAGGAAAAGATAGGACAAGATACAGTCTACCAGGACACGCTGTAAAACCCTCAATGCTCTGTTCCACTCAACCAGCCCCCACTGCTAAGTAGCATATGAAATCAATGCATTAAACCATCTATTTCAATTAACCTTCACAAGAAAACTACCTTCCGAATACATAAGGCTCTTAAAAGAAACTCCAGATCCAGGGCTGGAGGAATGACACAGCAGTTAAATCCTAGCAAACCCTGGGCCTGAGGCACCAGTCCAAGGCTAGCCTGGGCTCCAGAGTGAATTCAAGACCAGCCTGAGATACAGAATTAGACCCTGTCGAGAGAGAGAGAGAGAGAGAGAGAGAGAGGGAGAGAGAGAGAGAGAGAACACTCCACATCCAAACTGCAACAATAGTAAAATTTATTCTATTTTGCTAGAGTTTTCGAATATTTTAGCCTATTAATGTGTACCTTTTTATAAAGTAGTTAAAATACAACAGTTTCTGTTTTAAAATTATTTTTCTCTTCCCTTTTGTTGCTTAATATGAAGATATTTTCATATTTGAAGATTAGTTTACTCAAAATCTTAAAAATTAAGAAAATTGCATTTTGTTTGACATGCTTTACAAACATTAATCCTAGGTTTTATTAATTTTACCTTGAAGACTTAGCCATGTTTGATTATAATTTTTTCATATATATTTAAAAAGAATCATCTGCTATGATATTTCAAGCAAGAGAAAGTAAGGGCATTAAATGATTCCAAATGAAATTTTAATTAATGTAATGTACATTAATTTATTTATTTTTATTCCAGACATATTTTAATCAATAAAAATCTTTGTATTTTCCTGACAACTTTTAAGTCATCTACATATAGTAAGCAATTTTATCTCATATACTTATTCATATGGGAATTATATTATTTACTTAGTATATACAATTAAATAATTTATTTATTTAATTAACAAATATATATTAATATAAATAAATTGATTAATCCGCAGATGAAAATTGGACAATTTTTCATATTGTAAAAACAATTCTGGGTTGAAGGAATAGTGAAATGGTTTTACCTCTTTCTTAGCAAGCACCAGTCCCTGAGTTCTATTCCACACTATCACATAAGCCAATGGTGGTTGCTGAAGCCCATAATGCCAGAATTTGGGAAGTGGAAAAAGATTGCTGTGAATTTGAGGCCAGCCTGAGCTGCATAGTGAGCTCAGGACTGTCATGTACTTACACAATGAGGCCCTCTCTCAGAAAATAAAGCGTTGAAATAATTTTGTGCATACAACATATATTTTATTTTGATTATCGATCACATACTATAGCAGTTTCTTAAAATAAAAATGTTTGAATTATATTAATGTTCATAATTTATCTTTCAAATGCTAATTTGGGCCATTTGAAATCACTGACATTGAAATTACATTGTATATTTGTATTAAATGTGGATTACTGTAGTATATAATGTTTTTGTCTTTCAGATTCGCCCACACAAAAATACACCACTGCTCAGTTGTTTCATTTTTAGAAATTTGCCTACTGTTAAGAAAAAAAAAAAGCCTTAGAAACTATTTGTTTTACAAATTAGGAAATCTGGTAATTTTAGAAGAAATATTTTCCAAATCAGACAGCTATTACAGACCCGTTGACATTATATTTTTTCACCTATCTATAGGTTATTCTCTCCGCAGTCTCTGCTACTAGTGATTTTACACAGATTCTAGAATCAGCATTCTATTATATTCAACATATAAATGAGATCATGCAGCACTTGTGTTCCATTGCCTAGTTTATTTTAACCAGCACAACTAAGTTTCATGCCATCCCATCTGTAGCCAATAAAAAGATTTGTTTTGCTTTCGGGTTGCATAGTAATTTCTTGTGTATACATAGCACGTTTCCAGTACATGTGAATTAATTAATAGACATATAACTGGGTTCCAATTCTCTGTTATTGTGATACAGTGTTCCACTAAACATGCGAGAAAAAAAGTCTCTTCAATATAAAAAAAAGTATTCCTGAACATGCTTACTAAGCACTGAAGTTATTGGATCATAGAATAGTTCTACTGTTTAATTTTTAAAGAATTCTATAATATGTTTCAAAACGGATGTAATAATTTCATTATCATGTGCAGAGTCTATGTGGCCCCCCCCTTTTTTTTCTTTTAAATCCTCTCTAGCGCTTGTTCTATTTTGTCTTTTGATGAATCTTAGTGGAAAGAGGTGGTATCTCCTTGTGTTGATCATTTTGTCTTTTCCTATGATAAATAAATATATGTATATATTTATATTTATAAACCTATTGTTCATTTTAATTTAATTATTAGTTATTTTACTCTTTAATATTTTTTAGATTCTTATTCTAAACAGTCCTGAACTGACTTGACAAGCATGTTTGCCACAGACTCACAGCAATCCTCCTGCCTCAGCCTCCTTAGTGCCAGGATTTACAAGTGTGCACCACCATGCCTGGCTTCACAGTTTAACTGTTTTGATTTGTTTTGTCTTTGCTTTGATGATTATTTCTTTTTCTGAGCAAAAGTCTTTTAGTTTGATATCATACCTTTGTGTACTTTGATTTGTTCTCTGCTTTTGGGGTCAATATCTAAAACGATGTTTTCCTAATTGCAGTACCCTAAAGCATTGTTTGTGTATTTATTGTTGTTCTTCTATCATTAGTAGGCTTTACACAGAAATCAGCACCATTATTGAGCATGAGTAGATAGTGAGAATTTCCTTGTTCCAAATTTTGTTAATTTTCTATATCTGTGAAGATTGCTGTTGATGTTTGGATAGATCACAATAAGCCTGAAGGGATTTTTGGGAAACATAAGCAGTTTGTTAATATTAACACATTCAACTGAGAAACATGGAACGTGTGTTTATTTCTTCCTATGTCTTTAACTTCTTTCATCGAAGGGCTAAGGTTTTCCATTGAAGAGCACTTTCATATCTTTGGTTAAATCTATTCTACATTCTTTCAAAACTTTGGAGTAATTGGGAATTGTATTGCTTTATGGGTTTCTATTACAAATAATTTGTTCATGTCAAGGAGTAAGAGTACTAATTTTATATGCTAATTCTGTTAAAATTGCTAAATTTATTTAATAGTTCTAATATTTTAAATATATATATATATATATATATATATATATATATATATATATATATTACATAAGACATTCTTTGCAGCCTACTTGATTCAGTTAAATCCGGTTGCTGACTACTGATCTTCTTGTACTTGCATGTTTGTAACCTCTAACCTTGAGTTTTCTATTATCGTTTGCTGAAAAAACTTTCTGCTCCTTGGAGTTCTTCATGTGCTTCCTGAGGCTACCAACAGCAGGTGCACTGGTGCGTTAGATATTATCTTACACTTCCTGTGAGCCTTGAGGTTGTTCTCCTCTCTCCTTTCTATCTCAATGGCTCTTTGGCCTTAGCTTGCCTTTGGACTTACCAAATCATCCATATGTTTCGTCTGCACTGCTATCATTTACACATATCTGTTAAATTTCTGTGCTGGAACAGTGGACTAAGTTTGATAGTTCTTTTGAGATTTACTGAAGTATCTTAAATAATTTATCTCAACTCTCTATTGTAGGGTGCAGTTATAAGGGTTATTATCTATATGATTTGTGACAATTTAGTCTAAGTGAGCTCATCTGAAAACTCTTGATGCTTGATGTACAGTACTGTCTGTGCAATACAAGATTTCATATTTGTTCCAGCCTTTGTAATCTGATTTTTATCGCTGTGTCCAGAAAATCTAAGCAGTCTGTTTGTTTTTCTCTGAGTCATTAGTCACTTCTGCTATCTCAGCACTAGATGACATCCTAAAGCTAGGTTTGTCGCCTATCTCCTGTGCATGTGTTGTCACTATTTCAACACTAGAGGGCGATCCGAGTTTAGATTTGACCCAAATCTAATGCTGTGTTCTGTAAGAAAAAGTTCAATGATGTCTTAATTATTTTTCTATTTCTATGACACAATATCCATCATTCACAGCTTGAGAGAGGAAACGTTTATTTTAGCTCACGATTTCAAAGTCTCGGTTTTGCTCGTGGGTGGCCTGCAAAGCTAGAAACTCATGGTGAAGACTTGGGCAGAAGGTTCACGGCGCGGCAAACAGGAAACCAGCCTAGAGAGCAGCGAAGAAAAGAGCTAGCATCAAGTCTTCCGGGTCATCTACCTGTTCCGGTGATCCACCCCCTCCAGTCCAACTCCCAGCATTCTACCCGCTTCCAGTCAAGCTCCAACTATATGCCCCTTCCCATCAGGCACCGCTTTTCAGAAGCACAGGGAGCATACAAGTACTCCACAATATCCGTGAGGCTTTGAGGGGATGTTTACCATTGAGAACATAGCAAAGAACAAGAAAGGGTACTCCTTCCCATAAACCTCTCACTAGGATGAAATTAGGGCCATGATTCTCATTCACAGCAAATATTTTGACAAATAATATTTCACCCAGGCCTGGTAATCAGGCCTTTAAGCTCAGTTCTACCTTGGGAGGTTGAAGCAGAAGGATCCCAAGTTCAAGCCCAGCCTGGGCAATTCAGTGACTCAGCAACAGTGTGCCTCAAAATCAAAACAAATAAGCAAAAAGAAAAATAAATAAGGCTGGAAATAGAACTGAGCGTTTTGTTGTTAAGATATGAGATTTCATTGCTAAAACCAGCACTATTCTAGGAAAACTCAAATTGCACATCATACTCTACACATAGACTTATTTTTTTCTTGCTTTGGTATGATTTCAAGGGACCATTTATTTGAGTCACTTTTAGTTACTCCCTATTCTTTGCTAGTCGCCATTCACTAACACCAAATCAGCCGTGAGCTTTTGATTGTAGCAAAACCCCCTGCAAGTCTCTGGAGCTGGATGGAGGGCAACTTCTGCTGCTGGCGCCCTACGATCTCTAGCCTCTCGGGCTTTGTAAGAATATAATCAATAATATCACTTGAATACATGTCGATTATTTTCAGAAAGGGAAATAAGATTCATTTATGTCGTCATTACTTTGATTTTAAATAAAAATAAATTATTTAATACTAATTATAAATTAATAAAATTATGCGGGAATAAACAATGAAGAAGATAAGAAAAACAACATAAATTTATGAGGTTAAAATTTATTTTAAGATTTTATGTATGAAATTCATGAGATGCAAGTGATATATATATATATATATATATATATATATATATATATATAATATGGATGAAAGTTGTGTGAATATTAAAAAAATAAACCTTTTTATTTGATTCTTCCTGGAACAATAGAGTAAAAGTAAAATTTCAGAAAGAAAAATGAAACTGATTCGCATATAAAATGGGATATAAAATACTGGTTGTGAATAATAAAAAAGCTTATTAAAAATTTATATACTACTCATAATATTTCAGTCATAGTTTATAAATATTTTTAAAAAGCTAACAAAAGGAAGAATTAAATCTTTCTTTCTTTGTTTTGTTTGCCTTGAGACAGGATCTGACTTTATTTTCCAGGCTGGTTCTGAATTCACTATGTAGCGTAGACTGGTGTGGTCACTGCAATGTCCTAGGCTCAACCTCCTGAGTGCTGGCATGTAGAGGGTGCCGCCATATCTGGTGTTTACGTGATGATGGAGAATGAAACTCAAGGCTTTGCAAATCCTAGGTGAGCGCTGGAATCTCTGAGCTCCGTCCTCAGCCCCACGAAGAAAATCTATAAATTAAATCCCCTTCTGTTTTATTTTATACATCTTCATGTACATAAACTTCATCTTCTGTATCACAAAAGAGAGGGTTTGGGGAAGCAATGGCAGTCGATGCCCACCCCTTTCCTAGCTGACCATCACCCTTCCTTCTACCTTGTCATCCATGTTGGGGTCTTTTTATACCATTATATTTTAAATTTCATAAGAAGGACACCCGTCTGTAGTCAGTCTTTTGTGCCTGGTACATTTTATTGGGCATTATTGACTCAAGGTAGCCCCATTTTCATTCAAAAGATTCTTCTCTGTCTTTCTTTATGGCTGTATATAGTATTCCATCATGTAAATTATGTTTATTCTAATAATATTTTGTATAAAAATGATGAATGTTTATGACATTATTTATTAAACTGTTAATAAAATGTAATTTCTCCTAGAAATTAGGATACATTTGTAATAAAAGAACAAATAAAGCAGAAAAATTGTCAGAAAAAATCTATAATTTGAAAAAATATATAATTGGACTGATTGAATATGAAGAACATGGTGAGGACAATATCAACACTAAATGAGAAAAATAATATGACGTGCAGTTGATAATTTTAACTCCGTGACTAGAGAAGACAAAACAAAGGATTCGTACACTGGATATACAAGTAGTGTTGTTTAAAATGGAGTCATCATATTTTATTATGGAATGATATGTGCATGGAAAGACAGCGAAGTCAAGAAACAAAAATGGATGGCTACAGTTTCAAAGTATATGCTTCTTAAAACACAGAAGAGGTTTTAGTTATTGTAAATCATAATGGAGAGATTGAGGAATGTGAGCAATTTCTTGATAAATAAATGGAATTAGGTTTCCAAATTGCATAATTTTAAGATCTTAGTTAAACACTGAAAGTCTGTTTGTATATAATCATAAAGAGACAGAAAATACTGTTTCTGTTGGAAGACAAAAACAAATAAAGGCATGGGAATCATTGATGTAGAAAAAAACTATGTGAACAGATCACAAAATACCCCTATAAAACCTAAAAGTTTTTGCACAGCAATGGAAACAATTCTCAGAGTGAACAGACACCTGCAATGTGGGGAAAATTGCTTGCTAAATATACCATAAGCGAAGGACTAATTTCTACAATCCATAAAGAACTAAAAGAAGTCCTCCAAAATAATAGATTTGATCAAAAAAATGGTCAAATGGATGAATAAGCACTTGACAATAGAAGTACAAACAGCTAGTAAGCAAATGGACAAAAACATATTTATGGTTAACCATTAGGCAAGTGAAAATAAAACAACACTGATATTCTGTCTGACTCCAATTACAATTGCTGTCACCAAGAACTCAAAAAAGAAAAGAAAAGAAAAGAAAACAAAACAAAACAAAAGAAAAAACTATCCTGTGGAGGAAAGGAGACTCATCCACATTGTTCATGGGACCATGAAGTAGCACAACTACTATGACAATCAGCATGGAGATTTCTTATAAAACTGAAAAGAGAAATAACATTTGATCCGTCTGTTTGTCTTCTGAGTATCTGTCCTCAAGAGCTGACCGGCCTCATTACTCTACAGAGATATATGCATACCTGTGTTTACAACAACACAACTCATAGTAGACAAATCTTTAAAGCAGCCTGTATATTAATTACCAGGCAAATGGATTAATAAACTATGGCATGTTTAAACAATTGAACATTGCTCTGCCTTAAAGAAGGATGAACTTAAGTCATTCGCAGAAAAGTGCATGGACGTAACTTTGAATGGATTCATAATGTTTAGTGAAGTAAAATCAGACACAAAATGAACATGGTTTCATTTATATGAGAAACCCAAACTGTAAATGTCCAAAGGAGCAAACTATAAAAGAAAATCATGAAGGAAATGGGGGGTAGACTTCACAGAGATGGAACTGTGAGGAGGAAGGGATGGCACAATGCAAAGGTAAAGTTCAAAAAATATGTATACCAAACCCCAAAGCTATATATAATCAATACGTAAATAACCATGTATTACATACAGAGATCATTACAACTTTTGAAAGAGTAATAGCAAAAAATTAGTAAAATAAAAGCCAATAATGAAGGTAATGGCCAATAATTATGTGAAAAAATCAAGTTTAATCAACATGCATAATCAATTTTAGTTGATTTCAATGGCATTGAATGTTAATTCCATGTTTACACTTGTAGTTTTGGTTGTTTTGAAATCAAATTGTACAGAGATTAAAAAGAATAATTAAAAAATGAGACTAACATTTGCTTCTTTTTCTTTTGAAAGAAACATTTCTGTAACAGATTTATAAAGGTTAAATCTTAAAGGAGTGAGTGAGATAGAACAGTATCAAATGATACGTTCTTCTGATTTTTGGAAGAACATTGTGTCGGAATATGGAGAGATTAGAAATGTAGCTTATGAAAGAATAGCTGAAAAATGTTAAAGATTTCATCAGGAAAATTTCTTCAATCTATAATTATGAGAGATCCACATTGAATAAATTTATAAAGAAAACATTTAAAATTCATAGATTGAAAGTCAAATATCTTGTAGAGTTGCTTTTAAGATGAATGAGTGTGGATGTGAACTACAGTAGAACTTGACTTTAGAGGGAAATATCAAAAGATGGTTCACAATATTTAGCTGAGAGGCAGAGACACACTGAGACTCGATTTCTGTAGCTTCCTGAGAATAATGCTTGTGATATAAAAGTTGTCACTTCTCAATTGCCAAAGTGTATTTAATTTGTAAATAATGCTGTCACCCATATGATTTCTCACTTTTATTTAACATTTATAGTTGAGTATGCTATCAAGTTGATGGCTTATTCAAGCTGATAAAAGAATACAAACAATTTAATAATTTGATGTGTTATGACCCAATGTCATGTAATAATAATAGCCTTTAAAAGATCCATATGTTCAAAATGTTCCCGGAGGTCCTCACGGAATTTAAATTACTAAGGTTTGTAAGCAAGCACATATAAATTGCACTTTAATATCAATACTCATTGGCACCAAGAGACTTTGGAAAGAGAAACTGATTTTGTTTCAGCTTAGTACATGCCCACAAGTGTGATTATTGATTTCTCTCTGCAAGTTTTGTACCTGAGATACAAACAATGAGTGTTCTCTATGTTTTCTTCATTTCTTTGCTTTTCTATGGCTCTAAGTGAGAAGAAGACACTTTATAAAGGATACTTAATTTTTTCATGAATAAGCTGAACTGGTCCCAAGAAGTCATATCCATTTCCTTACAGTGACTCACTCTCCTTTGAAAGCTTATTATTATTATTATTTTTACTCATGGACTTAACACTTAAATAACTGCATGTTTAACTCTCGACTCCATTAACTTCTCTTTAAAAGGCTTTACTAACACTGGAACCACAGTATCTCAAAATGTACATTCCATATAAGCTACATCTTTCCTAGAATCAGGCCACTCTCTTCAAACTTGTCTTAACTTCAAAATGTCAACATTCCTAGGTCATCAACCACTAGACATTGAGTGTAACCTGAAAAGGGCTTTGCTGGTTGACAGTTGACAGTGTGTAACAAAGTGGTTCATTACCATAAGTGACCTATCAAGTACTTGGGTTTAGATATTGTAATGAAGGCATGTACAGTTTATTTAATGGAGTTGTTTCTTCTCCCTACAGTGTCTATGGCTTTGTTTTAGTAAACATACAATTAAACAACCAAAAGGATGTCTACATTATTAACAGCTGAATTAAAACTGAAGTAGTAAAAGTGAAGGAGTTCTGGTACCATGTCCATATAACACTCCAATTACTATTTAGAAATCCACAAGAAATAATTCATTTTCTTATATGCATAAATTTTAAAAAACAAATATTTCCCTAAGACTTGAAAAGTATCATTGTCATTAGTAAATATAGAGAAATGCTTTATTGCTATGTATTACATTGTATTCCACTCATCATTACTTTACTTTTTTTAATAGTATATCCAAAGTGTTCAGTTTCCTTCTACGGAATAGTTCATTTTCCCTTCTATTCTTTGCCAGGCATATTGAGGAAAAAAAATCCTCAGACATAAGCCAATGTTAGAAGAACTAATTTAAAACTATATGAAAAATTATTATTATTATTATTTTATGACTATCAATTAGGACTTTTATTTCTTAGCTTCATTAATGAAAATACTAGAAAGTCATAAAGGCAACAAGAAATTATACTATACTATGTAACAGTTTTGTCACTTTGATTGAAATAAGATTAGAAATGGGGGAAAAAAGCTCTTAATTTCCTTGAAATTATAAATTTGATAAAACTTTGAGAGGTCATGTAACTTTATCTAATCATAATCTTGAAATCCTCTAAAGTTCAATAATCAGATGAAGGTATACTATGTTTTAAGATACCTCAGTCACAAAAATTAACTCTATTTTCAGAAACATATGTATAGTACAGTTGGAATTCTAAGCATTGGAGGAGGTACTATTACTCAGTATATTTAACATATTAGTTGAACTTCTAAAATTTTAATTGACCTGTTTAATCTGAAATAGAAAGTAGGTAAGCTGTAAATCACATTTAAAGTTAGACTTAATTCCATCTTTAATTTCTCTTTTTAAAACTTTCTCAAGCAACTCTTCTTAATAACAGACAATTATGTTTGCAAAAACTTATCATTAAGATGTATAATTTTGTAGTACATGTGTAATTTTCTTACAATTAAACAATATTCAAATAAGAATTAAGTTTTTATTTTTCTATACCTTGACTTTCTTATTATATTCATTTTTGTTATGTGACTTCATGTTTACATCCTAAAAATATTAGCCAACGCTGTATTGCCAAGTGTGTAGATTTACCATTATTCATCTTAGAGCATCATTATAAATATTTTTATTTGTAATAAACTATATATATATATATATATATATATATATATATATATATATATATATAACATTTTCTTTATACTTTTTGAAGAGGAATCATCCCACTTACGTATCTCAAGTATTAAATGATAAACTTAGAGTGCCTAAGGAGAAAATAGTGAGAAAAAAGAAAAATTTAAAAATATTTTTCATAAACTACTCCTAATAACTTTAAAATTCCTACAAAGAACGAAACAAAATAAGCATTTCCCAACACTCACCGCTTTTGATCTATGCTGAATTTATGTACTTTTTAGACTTTTACTGATTGTGTTAATTTTGTCAGAGTATAGTTTCAAGTTATAAACATAGTTATAAATTTTAATATAAATTATCTTCTACATGTGAATCACATTGAACATTAGGACTTGCTACTAATAAGCAAATTATCAGTGAGCCCATTAAAACTCAGGATACAGATAGCGCCCACATCTTGGTTGATGAATCTATGTCTTCCAAAATACCCATGTCACGGATGCACATTTGAAGTTCATCAGTAGCACAGTGTGTGCTGTCCCAGTTTTGAAAGTAAATCATTCTACAGTCTTTGGGGAAATTACTTCTAATGCAGTGTTTCATTTCTTAAATTTTTATTTTTTTCTGTCTCATAATCTATAATATTTTTTGCAGTTACACACATACACATATTTTTGGCCTTGTTCTTTAAAGAAATGTTATACTGGGGCCTGTGCTAAAAATCTACCGTGTATTTATTTATTTTTTGGTACTGGGGACTGAGCTCAGATTGAAGCCTTGCACTGAGCTGCATACTCAGGACATTACTTCTGATTTTCAATGGGGTCATAACCATGCATGAACCTGTCTGAGCTGGGCTTGGACTTGGTTTTTTTTTTTTTTTTTTTTTTTTTTTTTTTTTTTTTTTTTTTTTTTTTTTTTCTTGCACACCTCCGGGGATTGTGCTTCCAAGACTCCACCACTGCGGCTGGTTTGCTTCTTGATTATTTATGTCATTTACACACATTTCTCTATAGACTGTTGTCAAGTGTTCCAGATATTTACTAAGCTTACATTGTCAATAACATTCAGCTCATTTTATATTTGTCAATTTCATTGATGAACAATTTAAACTTCCTAAGATTAACCATATTTCAATGCATGATTTGACAAATTTTGACCAACACATAAGTCCCATTAACTATCATAAAATGAAGACACAGAAGATTTCTGATACTGTGTAGTTTCTAGTTCATTTTTATAGTTAGTTTCTGGTCTGAGTCCCACTTCAATTACCTGGCAAGCCCCAGTGGTTCTTGCTCCAATTTTTTTTTTTTTTTTGACTTCTTGAGAGTGTTATATAAATCAGACAACATAGGAGTCTTGACAGCTCAGATAATTTTTATTAACATTATAGGACTTTGCAATTGTAGCTGCAGAGCTCCCTGTCGAGTGAACCAAGGCTACTGTAACTCACACGCTCCCTTTAGTCAGACTCCTTTTTTTCTTTTGCCCTGCACAAATTTTCTCTCTTTTATAATCATTTTCCACTAAATCATCTGTCTCTGTTTCCACAAGATAGAGACCAAGGGAAATGGCCAACAGAAATTTTCAATGAGATGTTGACACCAATCACCTTTTGTCAGAAAGAAGTATGCATAATAATATTGTCTGTGATTGGAGAAGTCCATTGGCGGGTTGGAATGGAAATATAAGTTAAATTCATATTTTAATATGAATTTTTATGTGAGAAATGTATTCAATTTGCAGAGAAGAAATAAAAGTCAAAATCCAGGAAAGACTGTAAATAAAGAATACATGCATTTTATTGGAGTGCAATTATGATAGAGAGAGAAATATAGAAAGATGTGAGGTAATCCAACTTCATGTGATAAAACATTAAAATTTTAAGAGATGGCAAGGAGTGTCATGTTGTGTATAAGAGACGTGAGAAAATTCTTTCCCAGTACGAGGGGAAAAGACTCTTCTCCACGCCTATAACATGCATTGGAGGTCTTTCGTTGATGTCTCTTCTGAATTTGCTGAAAAAAGTTTTTTATCATTGGCTATCTTTTGGTAAACATTTTTTTATATTAAAGTAAAATTATAGTTATTTTTCTTCAGTCTGCTATATATAGTATCAAGAGTTGGTTTGGGACTGTTCAATCAACCTCACAATTCCAAAGTAAATATCACCTTGTCATAAGGTATTATTACATTAACATATTGAGAAATTTGCTGCATGTTTGTAACAACAGAAGCACAAAAATTAGAGAAAAAGAATGGGAATTATTTCATCAGTTCATGGACACAAGTCAGTGCATAATAGCATTTCAAGCAACACTGAGGTAAATTAAAAGCTATAGTTTAAATCTCAATTATTTAAAAGTCACAAAGGTATAATACTAAACACATAATAGAAATAGAAAGGGATCATAAAACAGCTAGGTATGGCAGCACACATCTGTGATTTTAATACTCTGGGGAACTGAGAAAGAAGGATAAGAGGTTGGCACCCAGATTACAGTTTAGAGACCTCGAGGTTTTCTGACTCAAAATCAAAAATAAATAATTTAGAAGTTCTGGGGATGCAACTTCCAGTTCCATCAGGCCCTGGGTTCAATCTTCAACACAGGGTGATTAACCAAACACGCCTACAATCAAAATGTACCAGAAATACCATCGTGCAGTAAGTTACCAATAAACCAAGCCAGAGTCTCACATGAAAAATTTCTACATCATAGACACTCAATTAGCTTTGGTGACCTTGCTGCTAGCCACGTCTGTGCTCATTCACTTCTCCAACCACAGCAGCATCTTTGACACTCGTCATGTGGGCTAGAGGCAATTCCAAATGACAATCTCTGGGACAGGTGATTCCTTGGTGGGAAGGGGTTGACAACACACACCCTTGCACTCTCGTCTCCACCCATATATCACCTAGCTGGTATTTGCACTCAGCTTCCTATTCAAAATTTGATCTTGCCCCCTTGTTCATCAGTCTTATGCCAGCTGAACATGATTTATATTTTTCTTCTCTTTATTCACTTGCTCACAAGATAAATAAATTTCTTAATTTGGTATCTTTTGCTTACTTTCTCATATTTATTAAAAAAACTCTATAAACAGTTATTTCTCCCCTAGTGTAATTTAAAGGATCTCTGTCCCAATTATGATCAGAAAACATCTCATAAATCATTGCATAATTATAGCTGTACGAATGAAAGATCTTATAAATCATTTCAACACATGTTCCTTAAGAATTAAATGTTCATATATCGTTACTTATATTTGCTTTGAAATGTTTATGTAGGAGTTGAAGAAATGGCACAGTGGTCGAAGCGCTTGCCCAGCATGAGCACAACCCTGAGTTCGATACACCAACACCACAGAAGCTGAGTGAGGTGGCACATGCCTGTAAACCCAGCATTAGGGAGACTGAGGCAGGAGGATTGCCACGAGACTGAGGCCAGTCTGGACTCCATAGTGAGTCCCTGACCAGCCTGGGCTATAGTATAAGACCTTGTCTCAAGAGGAAGGTGAAAGAAAGAAAGAAAGAAAGAAAGAAAGAAAGAAAGAAAGAAAGAGAGAAAGAAAGAAAGAAAAAATGTTATATAGAATATGGGAAACAATATATACACACCCTACCCTAAAAAAATCATGTAAATTATGAAGCCATAATTATTCAAAGAACAAACTTTTCTTCCTGTTTTTCTTACTGAAGACCCTAAAATAACTCATCAAACAATTTTTTAAAGTTCAGATTTTCTTTCGTATTATGTTTAGTAACATATTTCTTTAGCTTTACGGAATATTATCAGTTATCATAATTAGTGTGTTTAATAAGTGTGAAATAATAGCACTGAAATCTATGAAAATTAAGCCACCTGCTAGGGCTCAGAATTTGAGAGAAAATATCATTATTTCAAAGCAGACTTTAACACCTTCTTGAGTCAAAGCATATGGATGTGTTCATATTGGCAATAAAGAAATACAAAACCCCAAATCAGTTTAGATTTCTAAAGAACTTCAAATGATAGGTATACATCTTTTACGATCTAAATAAAGCCATATAATGACTAGATGACAAGTTGTGACAAACAGCATTTCAAAAGATCTACTCATAATGAAACAGAAGGTGTTATTTCTCTATAATTTCATATGTCACTAGTATACTATACCTGGATACAGCATATCACCAAACAGATGTTCAACATGGGCTAAATCATTTGTAATAAAACATAATAATTAGAACTCATATCTATTAGTCATTTTTCATTCTCACATCTGGAATCTAGCTAAACATTTTATCTGTTGCTAGCAAGATTTTTTTTTAATTCAGAAAGAATGATATTTGAAACTATTTCTTTCAATACTCTTTATATGAACATATTTGGTAATATTTTAAGAAACATTAATTAAAAAGCTAGTTGACCAGTTCAAATAATGTGAAGTTAGTTGAAAAATGAGAAAAATATAGAATACATAATCAACCTCTATGGAAGATGTTGATAAAATATGAATATATTGGGTCATGTCTTCAATAAAATATTAAGAACTAGAATAAAGATGTTAGCACTTTGAAATTACAGCTTCAGCCAATTTTTTGCATTTTTGAGTTCTAGTTCCCTCTCCATAATCAATTCTGGTGAAACTTCATTTGGTGAAAGAAAATAACACACAAACCAAAATGAGAAATCACTGAAAATCTATAAAGTTACCCGACTGTTTTGTTGTTGTTGTTGTTGTTGTTGTTGTTGTTATTTTGTGAAACCTTGATTGTAGGATAATTTTCTTTAAAGAGTAACATCAGTGAGTGATAATTTGTTTTGTTTGGTTTTGGTTCCCTTAGGTTTTTTTCCCCCAATTTATTTACATGTATACTTGCAAAATTTAAGGTTTACAATGGAGTTGAGCTTTTTATGCACATATGTATCTTGTCAAGGTGACAAGGGCTTTCCCACTCTCCTTTTGTCGCCAACCCTCCACCCTCCCCATCCTCCCTCCTCCTGTACCAGACCCTCCTATTTCGATTTGTTTTTCATTTTAAGTTCCATAGGAACAGAACTTATTATGCTCTGGGTCTCTCATATCAGAGAGACCATTTGATGTTTCACCTTCTGCTTCTGACTCACTTCACTAAGCATGATGTTCTCAAGTTTCTTCCATTTACCTGTAAAGGCCTCCATGCTGTTGGGCTTTATAGATGCATAGTATTCCATTGTGTATAAATACCACAATTTGTTTATCCACTGGTCTGTTGATGGGTATTTTGGCAGCTTCCATATTTTAGCTATTGTTAGTCGTGCTGCTATGAACATGGGTATAAAATACCTCTGTTGTGTGTTACTTTTAATTAGGTTTGCTTTGGTTTCTTGTACTGGGATACTTAGCTTGGGGCCTTAATAGGAAGCTGCACCTCCACATCCCAAGACTTTTTTTTTTTTTTTTTTTTTAATCTTGTGACTGGTCTCAGCCACATTAAACGGACATCAGATTAATGAGAAAGATCTGGTTTCTTATAAAAGATTTTGCTAAACACACACACACACACACACACACACACACACACACACACAATGACATTTAGAGAACACTATGATATAAAATGACATTTAGGGGGAAATATGCTACTGGAGAAGATCTGTACTATGTGCAAGAGTTACACCAGCACTGTCTGTTGTTCCAATTGGGATTATAACTTGGTTTGAATTTGTCATTTATTGAGCCTGAATATTAGTCATGTTCCTGGAATCTGTTAATAAAAGTAATTACATCGCACCTCCAAGTTTTTTTTTTTTTTCCTGGTGGCCAATAAGATTTTTTTTTTTAAAGACAAGTGCTTTTATTGTGGGCAATTAATGAGGAGTTTCCCCTAGGAACTCAAATTGACACTATGAACTAAAGTTCTGAGTTAACTCCTTGGGATAATTTGTATTGTTGTTTAAAACATGTACTTTCTAATTCCAGAAGAAGAGCAATTTTCTGTGCAACATTGCGACCAGAAGTGAGAACATAGCTTTCTTTGGTCAGTGTGTTATTTGGGCAGGAGATTTTAAAGCCAGCTGATCCTTCGCCAGATTGCTTTTCTTCCTGCCAAAAGACTGTCAATGATCAAGACAAAGAAGTTCCCTCGGGCTGGTCCTGGCAGGAAAACGCCACACACTAATTGATACGTTGTGTGTGAAAGAGAAAAACAGCAGCATAAAACCAAATAAAAACCACTTTTGTTGTTATAATCCGTTGGGGTTATGGGATCTCTTTGTCAGTATGGTAGAATCTTTGATAGATAAACTTCCCAGAAAGGAACTGGCTTAAAAATACATCTCCACGTAGATGTCACATAAATTCAGGCCTCTTTTTTACTTAATAAAAATAAAAAAGTGGACACAAATATATGAACTCTTACAGCCTCAACTTGATTTTGCTTTTTTTCCCGAAGCTTATAAAACTAGTACTACAACACATTATTTTTGTTGGTCACAGTATTTCACATGAATGGTACTTATACCTAAGTAGATGATGACAGATAATGTCAATAAAAAATCAGTCTATAGATATCATATTACAGAAGATTAGTGACAGTATACTTCTACTGAATTTGAGAATTAGTGGGCTCACTGAGAAGTAAACACTGCTGAGTTATTCCCTTTCAGCTCAACTCTCTGTCCCCTCATACTATAAAAGTCACTTATCTACTTGAACTTTTTTATTGCCTTTGTGACTTTGAATCTTTCTTTCCTCTCTTTCTTCATCTTCCTTTTTCTTATATCTTAAAATCATGTATTTTAACTCAATATCCAAAATGTTATTTCTTAAATAGTGAGTGTCCATCATTAGTTTGTTCACCGAAGTGTTGAGGCATGATAAACTTAGAAGCAAAAATGAAAAACATTCCCATAAAATTTCACATAAAATTACAAAAATGACTTAAATAAAGGTCTATGGAATTCAGATATTTTATAGTTTAAGCAAAACTTAATAAATATTTTCAAATTATTTGTTTCTTGTTAGTACTTTGCATATCGCTGCTATGTTTGAAAAAAATTTAAAACAACAATCACAATTTAGGAAATATGAGATAATCACTCTTAAGATATTCACTTATTTTATTGCTTTTGTAAAACATACAGTAATGAAATAACTTTCTAAAATATTAACACAGCAATTTTTTCAAGTTTATTCTCCTAAAAGAGCAGATAAAAGTGACTTCTTTGCTTTCTTATTTAAATTATCAGCTGAAAGGATAACCATTTGAACTAGAGGCTATTTGAATCATCAGTGAGTGTATCGTCTGTGCATGGATTTCTACATACAGGTGCAATTCTGTGTTTTGCTTTGTTTGGAGAGGAGCAGCCAACACCGTGTGCAAAACGGAACATGACGATGTTCAGAGAAATTGAGAATGAACTTCTGAGCCAGGGCAGCAAGGTCAAGGGAAACTGAGGCAGGGAGAATCACAACGGTCAGATGGCTGTCACTTAATTATGTCTGCTTTTAAGCTTAAGTAATGTATCTCTGCATAAGCCTGTCACATATCATTATATGCTATGATATGCTCTTACCCCCATTATATATATATATATATATATATATATATATATATATATATATATATGAAAAAAAAATTAAGGTTTATGATGGAGTTGAGCATTTTGTGCACATATGCATCCTGCCAAGGACACAAGGGCTTTCCCACTCTCTTTCTGTCCCTTCCCCCGACCTTCTCTCTTTCCCTTCTCCCCCACCTACCCCCCCCCCCATTTCACTTCGTTTTTTGCTTTAAGTTCCATAATAGTTGTGATCTGGGTCTCTCATATCAGAGAGACCATTCGATGTTTCACCTTCTGCTTCTGACTTACTTCACTAAACATGATGTCCTCAAGCTCTTTTTAAATTGTAGTTCATCACTTAGTTACTTGGACATATATATAACATTTTTCTTATACCTAGTATATAAAATAGCTAAATAACTTCTTTAATTAATTGTAACTTAGTGAAGGTATTTTCCTAATAAGCAATATGAATTTGCAGTATATATGTCATGTAAGTTTCCCCCAAAAAAATCTTGTCAAACTTTCAACCCTAACATATATGTTCAGACTTTCTAATCTTCAATATGTGTTTACATTTACAATATAATTTAAACATTAGTCTGTCCCATCCGCTAGTTGTAAACACACCACTGGCCACGCAATGCTGAAAGCACTGGGATTCCTACACCAGCAGTCTTATATCTACTTCTGTGATGTTCACCACAATCAGGGAAGATGATTCTGTTGTAAAAGCTTAAGTATGAATGAGTATGTGCGCCTTTTCACGGTGATGACGTGCTACAGTTTAATACGAAAAGTACTACGGTGCAGGGTGGAAATCAGTATTTAGAATGCCTGCCTAGGAAGTGCAAAGCCCTGAGTTTGATTGAACCAGCTGGGGTGGCACACACTTTTAGTCCCAGCATTTGGGAGGCTGAGGAAGAATAATTGAAATGAGTCTGAAGCCATCCTGGGCAAGATAATGAGTTCAGAGCAAGCCCGATTACAAAACAAGATCCTGTTTTAAAAAATAAATATATAAGTAATGAGAAAAATATATGGAGAGTAGTGTCAAAT
Organism: Ctenodactylus gundi; assembly: GCA_004027205.1. Taxonomy (NCBI): domain Eukaryota; kingdom Metazoa; phylum Chordata; class Mammalia; order Rodentia; family Ctenodactylidae; genus Ctenodactylus; species Ctenodactylus gundi. The sequence goes on from PVKB01002790.1 coordinate 190,442, forward strand.
AAAATGTGCTCCCACATGTAAACCATATTTGATATCCTATCATTTCTTTTGCTTCCAACATTTATTCATGTAACATAATACACAGGAAAATATTATAAAATAGAAAGCATAGTAAAATTCCTAGAATCCTTAATCATTTTGTTGTGACTATTATAGAACATGAAATTAGACAAAGTACAAATTCAAATTATATTTGTAGTAATCCAATAAAAGCTAATGAAATGTTTTCTTTTAAACACAGTTTTAATATTGTGACAAAGTGATGAATGATCAAAGCCAGAGAAGACTTGAATTTTATGATGAAAACAATAGTCTCAAGTATATATGACTCATTGTAGTTTTTTGTATCAATAGGGTCTGTTTAATTTCATGCTACCGGGAAGAATAGTCTTTCCACATTAGCTCAGTATGTGAAATATTTGTGTAATGGGGTTTAATAGGAACTTGGTTAATGAATGATAGGCTCGTGGCTGAACAAAATCTAGTGGACATGAGCATGAGTTTTTTTCTGCCCTCTTCACTCTTTTCTCTGGTCTTTCTCATTCACTTTGGTCTTAATTTCTCTGCTCAATGATGTTCTCTCTCTCTCTCTCTCTCTCTCTCTCTCTCTCTCTCTTCTTCTTCTTCTTCTTCTTCTCCTTTATCGCTCCCTCTCTTTTCAATCCCATCTCTTAGCTTATCTTTAGAGGTTGAATCAGTTTATAAAAATCCATTTATATTTTCTGTTCCGCAACAATGTCAATGGCTTTAAAATGTTGAGTACTGTTTCGATGTTGCTGTGGAATACTAAAATAATAATAAGAAGAAAATATAGAAAAGTCACAGATTAATACACTATAATAATACTTTGACATATCAATTAAAATAAATTACCTAACTTTAGTAAAACATTAATTGCCCTGCTCATGTGAACACTTACATTTTACTATTAAAATATTCTAGAAGGTACATTGTATCAGTGACATTTTCTGTGGCCTACATTTATTAGAAATAATATTCCATGCAATTACAAAACATTTTGAATGAATCTTATTTTTCCCAATCACAAGTTATAAAACACGTTCTTAAACGAATTTGCTGAAATCTGTCAAGTTAGTAACTAATTGAGTCAAGGTTGCAACTGTCCAATAACTATCAAGGTGTCATTGTTACTGCACCTCTTGCCTCTGAGAAGAATTTATTTTTAATTTTTTGGAGGGAGCAAAGGAGGCTATAATGTTGTCTACTTAGGAAATTTCTCACTACTTTATTCTTCTGGACATACAATGGCAAGATTATGTGACATCATATTAATAGCATCACTAATATATCGTTGAGTTATACTTACTACTAGTTATCAAACTCTTGTATTGGATCAATAATCATTGATAGGAAATAAACACATTGACACACTAACCTATAGTTCGTCATCAGCCAGATTTCTTTTCTTGCTCATATTCCCTGTTGCTCTGCTTTTGTTTCTTCTTCACCCCCACAGAACAGCTCAACCTATGCTGAGTAACCAGTCACCGTGTCTCATCCCTCACCACATACGTGACCTTAGAGTTCACACTCAGAATCCTGCATCCACAGCTGAACCAATGACACTCATCAATGTAACATTTTAGGTGCGTCACCTGGAAGAAATACACCAACTTTGTCTTTGGCAGCAACACATTAAAATTATTAAAAGCCTTGGATTTCTCAGAGGTGTATTGTTTGGAAAATGATGGCTGTAAAATAAAATCAAACTATATGGAGAGTAGAGACCCACACAGGGCTCTGAAATATCCATTCAAGACAGTTGATCCATGTATGCCTGAAGTCAGTCCAGGGACACAGCAGATTCCCTATTTTGACAGTTAAGTTGTAATGTATTATTTTTGTCACCAGTTGTAGAAGGATATCCAAAAGCTACAGATACTGCTATTTGGAAGTATGGTTTTCAAGTGATAATATATGAAAATGATTTAGATTAATTAGAGTTGGGACAACTTTTTCTCGTGAAATATTACAACTTGAACTATATAACAATTAAATAAGAAGGCATTAGCTATGCTAATAGATGATATCCCGTAGGAGTGCAGTTTCATAATTCTTAAACCTAATATTTTAGAGAAATATATATATATATATATATATATATATATATATATATTTGAGGACCTGTAGGAATTTTTTCTCAAAATAAAACAAAAAAAATGCTATTTTGTGTTCAATTTGTTACGTTTTGCACAAAATTGAAAAATATTCTTTGAAACTGATATTTTATCTTATTCTAGAGATAAAATGTCTACTTTTTATTCAGTAATGAGAAAGCATTTTTATTCTAGCATCGGAACAAAAGAGGCAGGTATTTATTAATCACAAGTAAACGAAGCATAATGCATATGTGGTCTCTGACTTACAATGGCTCAATTTAACAGTTACTGGATTTTACATTGGTACAAAATTCTATTCATTCAGTAGATAGAGTACATAGTATTCTGAAATGTTATCTTTATTCATGACTAGTGGTATCAAAGTTCTCAACCACAATAACAAAAGGAACTAACTAATTTTTACAGTCTACTGTGTTGTTAAACTAGGACATAATTCATATTAGATGTATTAACTGCACATTTAACTTTTTAAACTTAAAATACCATTTTTCAGTAATTTAGCGTATCAGTGGAGGGACATCTGAAATGTGCAGGAAAATTTAATATCATAATATGTTTAAAAGAAAAACAGAATATCTGCCTTTATCAAAAGCACTCATTTGATCCTGTAAGCTCTTGGATCTTCTATGATCATTCTGCTAAGTCAATAAAATTTTCCTATGTCTCAGTCATGGTAGAATAGGATAGTGGTGGAAAGTGGGGAGATGATGAAAATGGTGGTGGTAAAATTATATGTCAATAAAAATCACTCCTGATGCTGTGTGTGTGTGTGTGTGTGTGTGTGTACTGAAATTATTCCCATAATCGATTTCTGTAAGGACCAACTTCTTGTTCAAATTTCTGGGAACTTTTGGATATCTTAATTAAAATTATAGATATATTTTAGACTTATGTAAAATTCAGAAATTCATAACAAATGATACTTAAGTATCCTGTAAAGTCACTATTCAGAAACAAACCTACCTTGCAAGGTTCCATGCAACATTGTTTTGTGTGTATTTCTGAAGTTACAGTATTAGTCAAGAAATTACTAGCTATAGAAGTTGACAAACATCCAGAAGGCGCCTATCCATGCTGAGCTAAAACAAAATAAAACACAAATCAATAAACAAAAGACAGATTTGTTTTCCCCAGTCACAGAAGAAAGTTTTGTCTTTGTTTATAAAGTCTCATAGTTTTATAATCTTTTGTCCAAATGTTTCACTTCCGTGTTCCTTGGAAAGGGGGAAAGACAAGTTCAATGACAAAGGGTCATTGAAAGCAACTTTGTTATTTTTCAGATGCTCTTCTTCCTTCCCGTCCTGAGCTCAGGATTTCCTGAAATTAGCACTTAGATGTTGGATCTAAGTTGCTATTTCAGAAAATGGTTACTTGAGGGGAAAGAGGGTGAAAATGTGAACACAATCAAGCTAGTTATCACAATGGGCAACTCAGCCTAATCCAGAGTAGGGGTTATACATTTCAGATTTTAAATACACAAAAATAAGAAAAGTTTATTTACTCATTGACTCCTGTCTCACTTTTTGTGCCCTTACTGTACAAAGGTCACTGAGGATGAACAGCCCTCCCTACTTCACAATTTCTGTACAAATCAGAGACAGAGACGGGAAGATGGCTTGGTAAGGTACCGGCGAGGCAAGCAGATCTAAGCCAGTCAAACCGACCAAACGACAAACTAGCAAACAAACAACAAAGCACTTGCCACATGTAACTCACGCCTAATCTTGGAAGCAGACCCAGGGTTGTGTGGGACAGAAAAAGCCCCTGGCATTCTGAAGATTCTAATTCGCTTTTGATTTCTCTTTGGTCTCCCTAACTTGCACTTTTTGGGCTCCCCAAGTTAATTCTGCTGACATCATTATTCCTACCAATGCTTCCTATCTCCTTATCAGATTAACTTTGGGCACACAAATAACAGAAAGTGCTGTATAGTTCCACTTTGGTATTATCAATTAAAATTGTTAGCTATTCCTAGAGTTTTATTTTTGAGTATCACTCAAGTATTGCAATTTCTGGAAACTCTAAAGACAGCCTTTTAGGTTAACATGATGAAGTTTATCACTATTATGAAATATTATGAAAGTATTCTGACTGTAGATATTTCCAAAATATTGAGTTTGCATACATCCTCTCCTTCCTAGAGACCTGATAGATCATATTGTGCATTATTACACTGGATTCATTAGACTGCAGTCAAACAAGGTAAAAATACATGACAGGTAGCAGTTTAAAAAGGAGTATAGCAGTTAGGAAATATTGTCTCTTCTAACCATCAATTCACCTTTCCCAATAATTTTATATTCTCATTTATGACTGCCCACAGAACTTCTATAGTATTTTATAAATTTTAAATTGAATGTAACCTGTATGTGTGAAGCAGTTTTGGATAACCTAGCTCCTTAAACTCAACTGATTTTCTGAACACATTTGTTTAATCAGAGTAATTATCTCATTTTAAAAGTGAAGAAATTACAGCAGTGAAACATAAACATTCACTTACTTCATGTTAGATATGCATTAACCAGAAAATTGAACTCAAAATATGTCATTCCTTGTCACTATGTTTAAAAAAATAAAAACTCCACTCATGCCAATGGTTGCCGTACAGTACAACTTAACTCTAGAAACCAAATTGTTGGGGTCTCCCGGGTTCCTGGCCACCATTAGCCGTTAGCCACTGGTGATGAGGAATCAGAGAAGTCTGGGGGAGCAGGGGCTCTGGGGCCTTGAGTTCCACAGAATAGCGTCCCCGGAAGTCTAAATCAGTGTTAACAGTTCCTTTATTATCTGTGGGCCAAGCTTATAAGCAGTTGAAGAGAGGAGGGTCAGCCAGGGTAACAGGGCAAGGGTCGTTTAATGATTAGAGGAAGTCTGGTGTCTGAAAGTCATCTAATTTACATGGTGGGTCTCTCCACCCGCATCACTAGGTTCTGGTTAAGGTCTTGGGGCAGGAGAAATTTGGAGATTTGAGCTGAGTGAAACTTGAGCTGCTGGCCCTCCTGGGCCTGGGATGAGAGGGAGGGGCTCCACTGCTGCCTGTCTCCAGATGAAATTAGGGTCTCAGCCGCCTTCTACCTTCCACTATCCCTAGGCTTAGTCAGGGTCCCACACCAAATCACAAAGTAAACTTAGGTATCTAATGAAAAAAGCTACAATGTAGTCAACTTTAAAACCCATTGTTCTTAAAAGGTCCTCACAAAGAGTATTCCTTAAGAGTAGTTTTGCCAATTGTTGACTTCTCCAAATTAGCCATGCCAATTGATATTATTGTGCTATGATCAGATTGCATACCAAAAGGGGAATTATACACTATGCCTCATAGGAGGCTGGAAAAGATGAGATAAAAAGCAACAATCTTAGACAAAGAATGTCAGCAGATTTCCAAGTTCAGAGAACACAGAAGCTGTCCAAGTGTTGTTATATAATAAATATTGCCAAATTGGTTTTATTAATTATTGTATGGTCTTATTCTCTGGCAAATTCACATGAGAAAAAATGAAGAAAAGACAGTACTGGTGTCACAATTTGTGTCTATTACTTACTCATGATGCTCCATTCCAATGTCATTACTTAAGAAGGTCTTGGGAAGGGAGATGTGACTGAAGAATACAGAAATGAGATAAATACCACATACTAACTTCAAATCAATGAGAACTTAAAAGTTAGGCCATCGTTGATGTTTTCATATCAGTTTGTATTGGTGATCTTTAAGTACTTAGCCCTATATTGGAGAAATATGTCTGTTCACCTTTATATTATAGTTATAGTTATTTGATTTCAAACAAAATAATAAATATGATACTCATAATTTTCATCAAAAATTTTAAAATAATTATAGCAAATTATATTTGGATCAGAATAAAACTATATTTAATGTTGCAAATATCTTAAATAAATGATATAACCTAAAGTTTTCCCGCCCCTATAAAAATGAAAATAGTAATAATTTGCAAGATGATTCTTTTATTTTCTTTACTTATGATAAAGGAATGATGGTATAATATTCAGATAACAAAATCAAGAAAATTTGGTAGAAATTAAATGACTTTGTAAGACTTATCTTGGGTGTTCATATAATTGTGATATTTTATCTTTTCATATCTAGGACCCTCGATTGGCTAACATTGTGATTTGAAGGGGAAAAAGTAAAAAAAAAAAAATTCTCAAAATGATACATTCTTCACTACCTATAAAGTATAGCAAAAGAGGAAAAACGCCATCTGCAATGTTCTCTGGACATAACCTTTAATCACTTCTCATGATAACATGAACTTAGAAAATGTCAAAGAACAAGTACTATAGCCTGTTCAAAATAGAACTTGACTGCCTTGTAGTCTACAGAAGAATCTCCAAGAAAATGTGCTTTTCAACAAATGCTATTAGATTATGAAATTGGATTTTTATTTTTTGTAGTTACACAATTGAAAGGCATTCCTAGACAACTTCCTATCTCATGAAATGTAAGAATGGAAAATATTGTGTATAACTAGAAATTTTAATTATCAAGAGAAAACAATACTACAGTAGAAAGTAATTTAAAATTAATTAAAATTTATTACTAGGTTGATTCAAGGAGTGAACGATCTTGTTTCTCTGAACATATTTTATATTAAATAATGGCATCCTTGTTTCCTTTTCCAGTATTTATTAACAGAGCACAGATCTGTAATGAATCTTCAATAATTTTTTTGTCACTGGCTTTATTTGTTGCCTTAATGCCAAGCAAATGTCTATTGTTGTTACTGTTGCAAAGTTCTTTGTGTCTTGGAGAAATGGTACTATGAAAAAGATAATAGTGTGCTATCTCCTTACTGGGTCTTCCTTGGCTAATCTGTCCTATGTAGAAGAGTTTTACATAATAATTGCTACAGGAAAAAAATTTTTACTGTAATACTGTTTATAGCAAGATTCTAATCATTAAGATCTATCATTCTCACATACAGGGGAGTCTACTTTTCTTCATTTCCATTGGCATAAATATGCAATATACCATGCATACAATAAACCTGAGAATTCTTTGCACAGATATAATGGAACAGCTTCCTATTACTTTCCTTGCCCTCTTTCTTTCCCTCCCAAGGCCATTCCTCCTGACCCTCCCATCTAAAATTTTAATGCTATTAATAATATTTTGTATTACTCCTAATAGAAATATCTTGCCATATTTAATCTTCTGAGTCTTATTCACTTCTCTAAGCCTAGTCATCTCAAGTTGTATCATTTACCTACAAATAATTGCTACCCACAAGTCTTTAAGGTAGAACAGACATTACTGTGCATTTACACCACAATTTTTAATTAATTGGTCGATTGATATGTATTTTCGCATGTTCCATGATTTAGCCATTATTAGTTGTGCTGCTATGAACATGGATAGGCATATTGTATGTTCTCCAGTATATGCTGCTTTTAACTCTTTTTGGAAAGGTTCCTGAAAGAGGTATGACACGTTCTAATGAACTAGGTAAGATTTTTGAGAAATCACCATACCGCTTTCCATAGTTGTGCAAGTCAGTAGCCCCACCCAAAATGTACAAGGATTCCTTTTTCCCAACAGCCTCCCCAACATCTATTGCTACTTGAGTTTTGGATACAAGGCATTCTCACTGGGACATGGTGGTATCTATATGTTGTCATGATTTGTATTACCCTAATGGCTGAGGATTTTGAACATGTTTTATGTATTTGATGGCTTTTGGTACTTCTTTATCTGAGAATTGTCTATTTCATTTTCTCATTTTTAATTATGTCTTTATTTTAATGCATCCATTTTCTTCATTTCTTTGTATATCCTGGTTATTGATCCTTTGTCTGAGGTGTAGGTGGCATTTTTCCCATTCACCTCTTTCTCTAACCGTTTCCTTTACCATGAAGAAAAGTTTAAGCTTGATATAATCCCATTTGTTAATTCTGGTGTTTACTGATTCTGCATCAGGCATCTTATTGAAAAAGTCTTTCCATGTTGACTTTTCAAAAGATAATCCAAATGAAATGTACTAGACATGTAATAAAATGTTGGTAACAAATATCCTACTGGATAAAATAATAAGGTTTGAACTGATGATTTCAAAAACAAAAAAATCGTGCATAACCTTAAAATAATATTCATTCTCCAGATAATTTCACTCAACTGCAAACTCATCTAACAAGATAGCATTTAGATGCTAGGTCAGTGAGGCAACTAACAATCTAAAAGAAAACAATTTCTTTCACAGAGAGTCTAAGTTTTTCCACACTTGTTAACTAAATATACCTGTTATGAATTAAAACTATAAAAAGATATTTCAAGTTTGTATGAAATGACAGAGGATCCCACGTGTGTGATATATAACGTTATAACTGCTAATTGTCACAACAGACACAGCTGTTGATGGAAGGAATCCGCTGTGACCTCAATCGATTGCTGGTATAGAGCCTTTAGTTCAACAAAATCAAATGTCAAATTTTCAAGTAATAATTTTTATATCCATTTTTAATTGTAGATTAATAAAATGAGGCTTGAGGGAGCTGAGAGGTCAACATCTATCTCAGAGAAGGCTGATTGCCAAACACTCAGGGACAACTGGCGCCCAAGATCTTTTTCCATTTTGTTAAAGCAGTGCTGGGCACATTCTTCCTATCAATAACGTAAAGGGATGGAGATGGAAGTTGGCCCAATTCTAAAGGAAATCATTCTGCAGACTGTATCAGGACTGGCACTTGAGAAATTGTGCTTGAGGCAAAATGCTTTGAGAAAGAATATCTCTGTTAACTGTAGTTTCCAGAGTTTCATTTAAAAATATCACCAAAGCATGATCTAGCAGATCACATTGTGAAAAGACTGACTGGCTTTAAGAAAATAGATAATAAAGATGTTTTGAAGAAATATGACATAACCAATCTCTAACATCAGGTTTCACACAATGCAGATAGTTTCAAACTCCTCTAAGTCCTTCTCCCAGGAGTTAACACCAGCCTCATTTTTAAACATTTTAATGAAAAGTTTTATATTTTATCTACTGTAACTAGATTCTTATTAAAATAAATTTTATATATTACAGCATCTTATTTTTAAACTATAGTTCATCAGCTTTAATTTTTGTTCGTATTATTTTTCTTTTGACATTTTTCAAATATACCCCTGCCTGTTCTATAGCATGTATTTCCTATTGTTCTAATACAATTTTAATCTCTCTATTCTAGTTTCTCTCATTTTTGGAACTATTATGAGCTTCTGTGCTTTTTTGAAGTTATACCATTATATAATGTATTACTTAAATTTTAAATACAAATATATTTTCCTTTACTGAGTGTGTCTGGACAATAGACACTAAAAATGCCACAGAGTACTGGAAGGAAGAAATTTAATAGTTGAAACATGTTCTATTACCTATCAATGGCACAGATGAAGGATTCCTTTTTTTTTTAGGGGGGGGGGGATACGCATGGATGTCTGTAACCCAACTTGTTTACAATTTAGTTACTGGGCCATTAATATTTTTAATCAAATTAAATACAAATATTAGTAGTGATGATTGCACTTAGTAGTTTTGTTGTACATCTTTGACTGTTAAGATATCTTAACTGAGGCTAAAGCAGAATGTTAAACTTTCAAATTGCTTGTAGTTAAGAAAAGATTTGTTAACATATTTTTTCAATGTTTTCAACAAATTTGAGCAAATCTGGATTGAAAAATATTTCATCTTCCTTAACCCCACTGGACATAATTAAAGTGTATCCAAATTTAGAAATTCATATATCTTTTAGAGGATTTAAATTATACTTCTAAACATTTAACTTGCAAATATCCGCCTCTTGAAAAGTGGTACTAAATTTATGTGGAAAGTGTTGTACTAAGCACTTTTCTTTCGTGCGTGTCATGACAGATATTAACATTGTGTGCCTTAAGCGTAAAGAGAGTTGACAAATTGTCAGACCACATAAATGCATGTCGTTAAAGATGCTTCTTGAAATTTAGTCCCATTCTTCCTTGAAAATATTTTCTTCTTGCATTAATAACAAGCGCTGCTGGACATGGAGCAACAGTAATGATTAACAAAGAGAACATTGAATAATGGTAATCAGATAGTGTCATCTATAATTTCCAAGACCATTTCTAGATTCACTCTCATGATGGCTTCCTCCCTTAATCAAAGTGCATAGGACAATTTTATACTAACAATTCAAAACATGTTTATACAGTCATGCCTGCTTATCATTCTTAATCAACCCATCTACAGTAGCCCATGCACACAGATAGAAACAACCGGATTTGTCTAACTTCTCTTCCTTGAAACTCTTTTGAAGAATTCAAACAATTTGATTTTTTAAAAAATGAGCTCCCCTATGCATGCATTTAAAATTAATTTTCTTTGTATCGAAGCATTAAGGAATGTATCTGAAAAGGTAAATTTTAAGCTTTATACTACAGAATAACCATATCCCATATCCCCAGCGACTGATCAGATAAACTCCCAAACTGCACAAGTTTTAATAACCAGAATATGCAAAAACTTTAGTTCACGTGACAAAGAGAATTAATGTGAAGTCACAAACAAAATTAAAATTGCCAATCAGCTGACTTTAGATTGAGAATATCAGCCAATTTTATCCCTGTGGGACTCTTTCAATTCCAATGATCTTTAATCATGGAAGAGATTGAACAGGGAGGGTGAGAGAAGCTGTACTATGACAAGAACTTCATCAGACCTTTCTGGTGTGGAAAACAAAGGATGGATTCGCAGTTCAGAAATGTAGATTGTCTCTAGAAGTTAGAAAATACGAGGAAATACACCTTCTCCTGGATCCCAGAGGAATGAATTCCTGCTTGTGTCTTGAAGTTGGCCACTTGAAATATACTATGGACTGACACTAAAACCTTCACAGATTTGTATTATCTTAGCTAGCAAAGTCCAGCAATCTGTTTCAAAAGCAGTAAAAATTAATATGTTTACCAGAGGTTAATTTGTATGCATTATTTTTATTTACTAATATAAAATGGCAGTATGCAAATAGTTCATGTAATACATATATATGCTAGAAAATTCATTTCAAGTTTTGTTGAAACTTACAGAATATTTTACTCAGAAACTTATTAAATTACCAAACAGCTACAGAGACCAGAAACAGGTGGAATATTGACTCTGAATTAATCTGTCTTCTATGTTTAGCTCTTCATTTGTTAGCATTTTCTTTCAAGGAGATAGAACTCATGCACTGTCTTGTGATGTCCCTAATGTGTTTTCTGTCTTTCTTTTTTTTTTGCATGTATTGCTTTGACTATTTTCCAAATACACAATCCCCTGTTTTTCCTCTTCAAAAAAATTCTGTACACTTTTCTTTTACATGGTCAGTCTTAGGTTTCATTTAATTGAGAATTAACATTTGCACACAAAACTGATCATGTTAAAGAATGAGAAAATCAATGCCGTTGTTTGGTCAGCAGTTAAGAATATTCCTTCCTTTCTTTTCTCCTTTTTTATTTTTTCTTTATTTTCTTTTTTATTTTTATGTCCTTTTGTTGTGGTGGGAATCAATCTCAGAGTCTTCACAATTAGTTACATCCTCCTACAATTTTATTTATGATTTTGAGATAGAGCCATTTTAAATTGCTTAGTGGTCCAGGCTGAGTGGGAACACGTGATCTCCCTGTCTGGCTTAGCTTCCCAGAGTGCTCCCACCAGCTCCAGCTAAGAACACTGTTTCTTAATCTAGTGCTGGAGAAGTCAAAAGATCCACTTTTGTCTAAATTAGTCAAATTCAGCAATGGCTGCCTAGAGAACACACAGCTCTCTGGGTTAAAATCTCCAGTACTGAAAAATCAGGCTTAAAATTAGAACAAAATAAAATATCTGCCACACATAATATAACACTTGTTATCAAATGTGTCTGTACACCATGTGAATATGTCTTTAATCATATAAGTGTATGAGAAACAGAATGTCATATGTATTTGTATATGTAATTTCAATTTATACATTTGAGTGACAGGGGTTATGCAACATGCATGGACACTCATGATCCATTTCAATTGGTCTTTTAGTGTCTGGAACATACTTTGGAGAATCTGGAACTCCATTCTACTGCTCAGAAATCCTGGTTGTTGATATCTTGGGTGTGCTTTGGTTTTGATCTGCTAGATTGACTCAAATGAGATAAGTGCAGAACTTAACTGAGAAAATAAAGAAAGGAGACATGCAATGTTTATTGTGTGCTGATGTAGATCAGGACAGGGCACAGCACTCAAGTCTCACTTTGTTTATTCCTGATGGTGAATGTATTGTATTACATTATTTTATTCTGTTTGTTTGTGTTCTACTGTGGAACTTATCACGCAAAGATTGTTTTACTAGAGAGGAAAAATTTTCCTTGGAATTATACTCAGCCCCTTCTGAATGTGCATGTAATGAATCTGCACCCTCCGAGTGCTTGATAATAAGTGCCCTCTGGTTCAAATTGCTAGAACACTTCCATTTGCCTGAGAGCAAACCCAAAAGCTAGAGATTCAATCTCAATGAGAGCAATCACCTTTTATTTATACTGCTTCATGGCTTTACTTTAAAAAATAAAAAAAAAAACCCTTTGAAATAAAAGAAAAAAAGGAACATCAATATTTCACAGACTTAGTTCCCGTGTTTCCTTATTTTTCTTATTCAATAGAAACACAACCAACTGTTGTAACAATTTGACTAATGAATTTCTAATCTACCAGAGAAAGCTGTAGTTTCATAAAAGGCACAGTCGAAGCTACGGACAGCTTTGTTCCAAAAGGTTCTTTATGTTTAGCTCAGCAATGCAGAAAACTCGAGATGAAATGAGGTTAACAGGATATAGACAGTTCTTTACTGAAATCATAAAACAGTTACACTAGCCGAGAGACCCTTTAATGTGCCCACCTGGTATCATCTCTTTCCTCACCTCTGCCAGAATGTCTGGAGAACATCACTGCAGATACGTAACAGCTCCAACCCCTAGTTTGTAGCTCACAACAAAGAAATGACCAGGAAGACAGGCTGAATCACAGAACAGCCCAGCTCCTGTTGCTAACTATAACTCCTCAGTGCCTCAGGCACTTCCCAACCTGAGCGAAGGGCAACACTAACATATAATTTTGCTCAGGGATCTTCAAGAAGGTTATGAGTTTATTTGTTATCTGTCATGTTGCTTAAGAGAGCACATCTCTAGATACTTCTATATTTGCAAACTAGCTTACGTTTCTGTGTCGGTGACCTGTAAATACACCTGAAGTATGCCTGGAATGAAATCATGCTGGTTTTGATTAATTGTTTTACAAAATAGACACAGATGCCTGGAGGGCTGTTTCTATATTTAAGCATGATTTATAAATGTTACTACAAAAGAAAGAAAATGTTTATGTTCTGTCTTTTACTTATAATAATTACAATAGAAAATATATCCATAAGATAAAGAAAATGTGTGTGCCTAAAATTTCCATTATATGACTTTAAAATCTTATTGTGAAATAAGAAAAACAAATATTGGAGAAACAAAGGCAAGTTTGGTTAGCAACGAGAAAAACATTGGAAGTTATATAAAAGACAATCAAAAGCAACTATATTAAATGGTGCTCTAATACTCTAAACAAGTCAAGGAGTGTATATGTGTGAATGAAACAAAGTGATAAAAATATTTTAGAGCATTCGCATGTTCATATTTGTGGCTCTAATTAACAGGAATGGTAAAATATAATTATGTACCTTCTGACTTATAACTCAAATTAAGTGTATGTGCAATCTGTGATGTCTCATTTACCTTTGAGCATCGTGATGCTTTTTCTTGTCATGTAAGTTTCAATGTAAGTGAACAGAAAGATCATTCAGGTATATTAAGTTTGGAGTTTCTCTCCTCAGAATTTCTGAGATATTTTATTGACAGGAAATGTAGGGCAAAAATTCATTAAGTGACAGAACAAAATTATTAAAAATCTTAGCAAGAAATCACAAGATTAAAACTGTGGGCATATTAAGCCCATGCCAGGGTATTTTTGCTTTGTGTTATATACAAGATGAAGTAAACAGGTTAATGGAAATTTTCTTTCTTGCTGTTTTATTTTGTTTTCATATTAACCAATAAAAGGACACAGAATTTTTTAATGTTGTTTTTTCTCTGCCAAGTGACAAAGTTGGGTAACGTTAGGTCTCACCTGTGCTATATTCCCAGCACACTCTCTGAAATCACTTTTGATTTATAACCCTGTACTTACAAAATCAAAACCAAAAGAACATTTCTTTCTAAAATAAAGAGTCATGGGAAATGATCACATCAGTTCAAATTTTGTTAATCTTTTCCATAGAATTTAAGATTATAAGAGAACAGCACTACTACTTTACTTTGTTACAGGACAAATTCTTACACCCATCCTCTCTGGGATATCTCTTCAGAGACAGAGCTAGACTTTTCTGCTTCCACAGCATATGATACCCTCATAGTACATTTTATACATCTGTAATCCTGTACTAGGTGTTTTGTGGTTATTTCAATCCTTTTGCACAAAGTAAAGTATAGTGATTAATGGTTCAGATAAAAAAAAATGTCCTCCAATTGTGTCAGGTGTCCTGAATTGGGGTGTTCAAAACGAAATTGGACCATCAAATTGTGAGCTTGCCAACTTCAGCAGATCTGACTGATGAGATTATCAATTGATGGTGTTACAAGAGATTAATAGGAGGTGGAGTGCAGTGGAAGGAAATGACTCTGTGGAGACTCAAAACCTGAGGTTCTGCCTTGTTCCTTAACCCTTCCTCACGGTATCTCTCTCTCTTCCTGCTTCCTGATTGCCATGAGGTGAGAGTTTCTCTCCACCACATTCTTTCTTAAGAATGTTTCTTTCTGCTCTGAGATTTAGAAGGAAAAGAGACAAATGATTAAGCCCTGAAAATTTGAAGCGATAAATCAAAGTAAACCTTCCTACTTTTCGACTGTTTTCCATATATTTCATTATAGCAGTGGAAAATGATTAAAGTATTTAAAACTTTAGATGAATAGATTCAAGGGGCCCTTTGGCTCTTGTATACCATAATATCTGTGTCCCTATCACACGCATAACTCTGATTCTTCTCTCTAGAATATGAAAATCACCATAGAAGAACAACTCTACAATAATTTTGGGCCCCTGTTAACCATTTTCCCAATGGATGCACCTATGTTATTAAGGTTTTGTTCTTTCTAATAAAGGTTATCCTGGATTATATACATTTTCCCTGCTTAAGAGTCCTCTTAAGCCCATATTAATCAAAATTTCAAGCTATCATTCTAAAATAACCTCTGTAAATATCCCTAATGACCACCATTCTAAATCAGCAATTTTCAAACATCAAAATGTCTCATTATTGGATTCTATTTTTTATTTTGATGTACATTACTACAATAAGTTCAAGGACAAGCAATTTCATTTTTTTCCTCCTAGTATCTTGAAACGCTCTTTTTAAATTTTGTTCTTTTATCTATTTATTTCTTTTAATATTGTGTTGATTTCAGAAAGAATCATGTTTCACTTGCCATCAAAAAAGTCATTGAAGTATGCTATGCACACTTCCAGGATGTCTGAGGATGTTTATGGCTGTTTGAAGGAAAGTAAGTATAACGCTGGCATTGGCTATAGAATTTTCTCTGTGTAATCATCTGTATTGACATTGCAGAACCCAAAGAGGGTAAAACTTCTGAATCTTCTGGATTAAGGAAGACAGTGACATTCAGTATGTTAACAGCTATGAACTCATAAAAAATTCCAAACAATTGCAAGTTCACTTAAGTATGTTCCTTTTAAGTATTAATGATTCATATATATATATATATATATATATATATATATATATATATATTATGTATACATATATAATTTAAATATTTTGTATAACAAATGCAAAATGTGCCAAAGAACTTTTTCATGTGAAGCTGTGGCTTGCTCAAGAAAAACGCAGTGTGGTTATTTGAATTGTGAGCTAACTTGCGAGCTAGAAAAATGTTTTCATTGATCACCGTATTGACAGTCATTTTTTTTTACCAAGACAAACCCATTGGAATCACCACAGATTTCTCAAAGCAAACCTAAAGGCCAGAAAGAGCTAGAGCAACATCTTTTAAACCCTAAAAGATAGAAAGTGTCAACCCAGGTTGTTATATCCTGCAAAATTATTCCTGGAAATTGAAGGGAAAGTTAAATTTTTTATGACTAGAAATCCCGAAAGAAATATATCACCACTACACAGCACTGCTGGAAGGAGTCTTTGAGAGAGACAGAGAGACAAGCAGCATGGGAAAACATAGAGGAAAAGAAACATCTAAAGAGAAAGTATAAGAAAAATGTAGACATTAATCATGTGATTGGTAAAACAGTACAAGATTTCCCATAAAATATGTGAAACTTCCTCCACAATTTTTTGTTTTTACTATATTGATTTCAAAATATAAAAATTATATTCAGAGTGGAGAATTAGTATAAAATATTAATCTGTGAAAAATTTTGATGAATATTAGTTGTATAGATTTTGACTAAGTGTCGAATGGCAGAAGGCCACGGTTTTGATTTGGGATATTGTTAGTTCTACAGACAGTGAGAGTTGGCAAGAAAGTAGTTCTCCAGGTCTTTTCCCTGAAGCTCTCATTGAGTGGTAACGAAAAAAGATCAGGTAGCTGTAGTCCATTGACTAAGAACTTAGTCGGCATTTGTTCAACATGTGACTGATGAATTTTCCTTTTCAATTTTATGCTCTGTAACTAAAATTATAATCGTGACATTACTTTTTCTTCCTGTTCCTTTTTGGGAAAGAATCTTTAAAAATTGTGAAATCTATCTATCTATCATCTATCTATCTAACTGCACAAAATTCTAAAGTTCAATGTAAACAGTATGTGTTGCGTGTGTGTGTGTATGTGTGTGTGTATAAAATAGGGAAATATTCTGAAAAAATAATGCATCATACCCTGAGACTGGAAAATTTAAGAGCTCTTGCATTACTTTAAATAATGTCCATCTTTCTCTCACACTTCCTTTGAGATTTAACATCCAATGTAACTTAATTATTAATAAAATTAATAGTAATACAATTTATAAGCTAATTCTAAGTTTATGATTCTAATAAAGGATTGTTCCTGGCTAGAAGAAAGTGAGCACCCACCACTAAGGGAGATCTCATCTAAAGAGTATCTTGGAGGATGTTGAGGTGAGTTTGAAGACTGTAACTGTGGGGAGCAGAAATGGGCGACAGTATACACATTGATGATGCAAGGGCCCTGCTGAATTAAAATTACAGGGTTCACAGAAACAATAATTATAGAAGCATTATTTGCAGATTGCTGAATGTAGCTGATTCTCTGTGAGGGAAAAGCAGATTCAGAAATTTCAAAACAATTTTCGGTATTACCTTCCAAGGACACCGGTTTCAATTCTACATTCAGTGACAGGCAGAGAGAAAAAAAAAAAAAAAAAAACAATCAGAGGACTTATTAAAAGAGTCAAAGAAACTCAAAGAAATCTGTATTTCAGTGTGAGAACATTTTCTGTAATTTGAAAAGACCCATTGTTGGAAATGAGTAGAACAATGTGAATCTGTAGGGAACATCCACACAGAGGTACCTGGGAAAACTCGGATTCTCTTAATGTTCCAGACAACAGAATCAGGATTCTTTCACATATCAAATCATTTCCCTTAGCTTAAAGATTGGTCAGAGGCCTCAAATAAATCAATAGCCTTGTATGTCAATATTACACTTTTTTTAGGATCATCTCTATCTCTCCTCCTGACTACTGGACTCATGATTAAGATGATAGCTCATTCTAAAAGGGAAAATTATCCAACGATTAAAGTAGGAAAAGGATTGTATGTTAACGGGGCTTTACAACTTAAATAACATGTGTTTTCAAGATCAAAGTCAAGGAGACTATGACAGGAAATGGATTTGGGTGGCGAGTTTTGCTGGATCAAAATAATCAAAACAAAACAAAAAAATAAGGCAAGAGATACATACTTCTGTACAATAGGATTCAACTTCCTGGTAGGACGATTCAGAGGAAGAAGAGATCCCAAGTCTGATTCATGGAGACCTATTTGAATAGCTCAATCTACAATCAAGATATCCATCACCTAACAAAGTTTTTCACAGGTTCTGGGATCAGCCCTAGTCACTAAGACAACAAAGAATGAAAGTGTGAAGGGCAAACAGTCTACTTAGAAGTTTAGCAGTGTTTCTCTAACATAACATAAAGACTACAGTATGAAACAGATACTAGTACGGGAAGTAATAGGATTCTAAAATCCTATGAAAGCACAAATGAACCAAATGAAAGCACCCTTTCTTTTTTTAATGTTTAAAATTTATGTATTCAGATATATTGTGGAAATTTATATAGTTTTTTTCATTATTTGGAATGAAGAATGTGTACTTTAATTCAGCTGTGTTTTTATTGATTGGGTGTTTAAAAATTTTAAACACACACATACACACATATGTATATATTACATGTACAACAACATGTTAGAAACAGATGACATGGGTCATCAGCAAGCATCTACAACAATTTTTTGTCTCCTTTTTCTCTTCTCCCTGACCTATGGCTCTCTTCACTCTGCTCTCAGGGATTCATCCACTTCTCTGTGATCCCTCACCCGCTCCATATTCTCTCTCTCATATTGGGGCCTTTTTGTAATTATCATTGTGAATATCATAAGACTAACACAATTAATTGTCAGTGTTTTGTCTTTGGTTCATTTTGCTGAGCATTATTTGCTAAAGTGACCTCATTTTCTTTTAAACTATTCGTATCTGTCATTCTTTAGCGCTGTATAGTATTCCACTGTGCATAGGTTCCACCTCTTCTTTATCCATTCCTGTATTGATGAGCAAGCAGTCTGTTTCCAGAAATTAGCTATGATGAATTGCACCACTATAAACATGAGTATAGATGTAACTTTTTGGTATGCTAAATTTATTTCTTTTGGGAACACTCCCAGTAGAGCAATAGGTGGCTTAAATGAGAAAAATATTCTCTGATTTCTAATAAATCTCTAGATCATGAAAGGCAATCTGAAAAACGCTCATTCTTTTTTAAAAAGCCAATGTCATCGTCACTATATTATTTAACCCATGAGAAAAAGAAAATCTTTGTTGGCAAGTCAAGTAAAAAAGTTCTTGATGTACTCATGCCCACATAGAACTTAAAAAAAAAAGAAATCAGAAATAAAATTACATTCTAGAGAACAGTGAATATAATTGCCACTACCAAAAAAATTAGGAAATTATAAGGTTAATGTTCTCTACTATCAATACATCCCTGTTTATTTCTCTAATGTGGTCTGTGAAACATAACCACGATATGCTGAAAATCTATGCAGTGGTAGTAGCATTTGCAGCTAAGCTAATAATAAATCTTTGCTAGAAAAGTTTAATGTGAGCATGCATGTGTTGTAAGAAAATATTAATCTTTTGGATATATTATTTCCCATGCTTAAGAAAGCAAATAAGTTCAGTCTCACATGAAATTATATTTATTATCATTCATGTGACAGATCTATGCTCATTTATCTGCTTCTTTCTCAATAATTTATGACGGTCACTGGTACATTTGAACATGCCTTAAAACTCCTATTAAAGTACTGTAAAAGGAAAAATAATGTTAGGCATGTTTAACGACTGGCATGTGCATAATACTATAGAATTCTCTGACGAATATGTTTCAACAAGCATGAGTTGAATCCTGAAAAAGATTCAGAAATCTGGTCAAATAACCAGTAGTTCAAGGTAACATAGTTTATCTATACAAATATTGCATATACATCATTTCACATCATTGTTAACATTGTGAGAGAGGCACAGTGATTTAGAGAAACTCTTTGCCTATAGAAACAAGCAGGTGAACTCAATACTTCAATTTATAGTTGTAGTGCATCTCCTATGCTACCTGAAAGGATCAATATGAATTGTACTGAAAGCAGGATACAAATAAAAGTCAAGGCTGCGGCTTAAGTCTGCATTTTGACCATATACTGTGAACAGACTTTTATAATCAGAGGTGTAGGAGTTTGAAAAGATACTTTACAGAATCTCTGGCAAGACTTAGTATAAGAGTAAGGGCACAAAAGTTTTTGTTCTTTTTCTATATTTTCTTATATCTTTGTTGTTATTCTCAAACCTGGCCTTACCCACCAGTTCACATTAGAAAATAGCTATAAGCATGTAGTTCAAAAGACTAGTAAATTTGGGAAAGAAAAAAAAAGTTAAATTTCATATGCCTATAGCAAAATATAGGAAAAAAAGTTTTGGTAAATATCCCAATAAAGGGATTGTTTGGATTCAGAGAAGAGGCATCAAGATCTAACTACTGCGAACCCATTTGAAGAATAGGAAGCTGAGTTAGAGTGGTGACTTAAGTGAAATGACTTAGGTGCGGCAGATTAATATGTTAAACACTGTATGGCTTCTCTGACTTGGAAAACGTAGAACACATTCTTTGAAACCACATGAAGTGATAGCCGGAGTTGGGCGAAGGGATAAGGAGGGGGTGGGAGGGTAGAAAACGGGAAGGGATTGTAAAGTCGATATGATACATATGTGTACGAAATACCCAAATTCATTGTAAATGTTATGTATTATATTTGGGTATTAATAAAAATAGTGGGGAAAAAAGAGTAAGGGCACAGATCACTGTTGTTCCAGAATGTTCTAGGAGTGTTCGAGTTTTCTGTAGTCCTGCCATCTACACTAATACACGCTTCAAGGATGCAATAAAGTGTCTAAGGTTCAGGGGATAACTGACCAAGCACTAGAACTTGCCATTCACGACTTGCCACTTTCAGACCCACCTAACCCTAAGGATTGACAGCCCTAGGAAAAAATTGGTCTTTAGCAATCAAAAAGGTCATATGAACATTGACTTGAGAAAGGTCAAGAGGGCGTGCATATCATGAATAATTTCTTTTTGAGTTCCCATAGTTTTGTAAATATTTTTCCTTCAGCTCATATCTCTTGCTTCATGGGAAGGGGTTCATTGCTATAAACTCCCCAAGGAGAAAGAAAACTCAAGCTTGGTTTCCAAAACAATTGAGTGCATGGAGAGTTGCAAATAGGGCAGGAACTACTGCTACAATATGGGCACCTTCAATAGTGGCCCTAGGGAGAGTAATGGATGACAGTTCCCGGTTCTACATTTCAGCATCTGTTTCCCACCACATAACTTCTTTTATAACTGGTGGTGCAACAAAATAGTCAGTGGCAGAGCTCATGTCTTTACATGGTCTAATGCTATGGGTGTCCACTCCCTAAAGCTGTTTTGTTCCTGTCAATGTTTAAGGCAGCAGCATCAGAGGAGGAATTTTAACTCGTAGCTTCAGGAAAAAGACTTTTCAGTTCTGGGCTGTAATTCATGACATATGACTCCTTTCATTGTTTTGGTCTGAACAAAATCTTGGTTTGTGTTAACGAGGCAACACATTATCTGTTGGGAATGAGTTTTCCTTCCACACCTCTCAGACTTGGATAACATTACTGACACGTTACAGAGTGTCTGACCAACACACATGGTTCTAATAATTAACTTAGAATGAAATGGCATAGTCTGTTAAACATATTATGATATTTGGTTATGTAATGTCTTGTAATCAGTATTGCTCCAGAAGGTGCCATATTAGTAGAATGGTATAATGGCCTCAGAATAATGTCACTGAAGTCTCAACTTGAAGATCACATCTCAGAACAATGATGTGCTATATTTCAAAGTGCTGTACTGCCCCTAAAATCTTTACATGTTATTAGATATATACAATTCATAAGTTTGAAAAATATTGGGTAAAGGTAATTTAAGCAACATTGCAGTCTTTGTTCTTATGACTTCTAAAGGGGGTGGAGTCTTCTTGCAGGTAAATAAAGAGTTCCTAAAAATATAAAATTTTACATATGGATAAAGAACCTTCCAAAAGAACATACAGAACTTTTCAAAAGAAAGAGCTTTATCATTTTGAGATGTTTGTGTCAATGAATAAATGTCAATGAATGAAATGAGACACAGTTTTAGCAATTTAGTACTGACCCAGTTTTAGTAAGTGACTCTCTCTTCTAAAGAGGTATAAATGTAGTTACATATAAAAACAGTGTATTAAATAGTGTAGTAATTAGGGTTGTCCACAGAGGTAGAAGCAATAGTAGAAAGAGAAAGAGAGAGAGAGAGAGAGAGAGAGAGAGAGAGAGAGAGACAGACACACACACACACACACAGAGAGAGAGAGAGAGAGAGAGAGAGAGAGAGAGAGATTCACTCTAAAGAGAGTTATGATTTGAGGTTAACGACAATTTCCTGGAAATCATTTCTTACCCAGGGACAAATTTTTATTCTGTTAAAAAAATCACATAACTGGATAATGCCCCAGAACATTATGGAGGCTAATATGATATTTGAGAAGCCACCAATTTTAATAAACACAATATTCAAAACTCATCTTCAGAGAGATATTCTCAAGAATATGTGACCCAATATATGGGCACTGTGGCCTACTTGAATTATGTAGAACAGTGCCAAACATCCATTTCACTGAATGTTATTGACTCTAGGTTGTCCCATTTTTGTTAAGATGCTTCCTGTTTTTTTTTTTTTTTTACAGCTGCACAGTATAAACTGTGCTAATATAAGCACAAAATACTTATTATAGATGGATCTTCCTCTTGCAAAATGCACAAAAAAAAATAAATAACATCAAAAAGCCCTAACATGAACGACAGGGTAGAAAGAAAGGCAAAGTTCAGATAGGAAAGGAGTGAGCCTCTGAAAAAGGGGTGGACACAGACTCTCACTAATTCCTCAAACCCTACGCTTCTAACATGTTAAAGAAATTGGAATTCATGCATTTATAACAAAAAATTAAACTTTATGCCATGTAATTTTTTAACAAAATTAAAATTAAAAATTGAAATAAAAGTGTCAAGGGGTCAAAACAGAGTATGTGTGGCGTAAAATGAATTGTCTTCCACATCTCCTTTATATCTTATGTTTATAGACAATTTTCAGTGGATTGCTGCTATTTGTGATTTTCAGTTGTCCAATTACATGCAGAAACAAAGTATTTTCTACATTAAAAATGTATCTTTAAGTGTGCAATAAGGCATAGGATTCATGAAACAAATAAAACTACATAGTTAGTAAATGTTTTCATTTATTCCTTATTTTTCTGCATAAAACCAAGAAGGTAATTTTGAGTTTTGATAACATATCATCACTCAAGTGACATATTGATGTCGAAAAATTCCAAAATTAATAGTGTGTTGCATTGCAGTGTGACTACCTTTAGCATCACAGAGTACTGATGGACTCCACTATTCCATTAACTATGAAAAAGCCTGTATTTAATGATAAAATTGTATTATGGTCAAAAATTGCACATTAGAAATAAATCTACAAAGAAAGACTTAAGAATATTGTCATGGCCAATAATTGCCTTAAGAAAATGTGAAAATAAGTTCAAGCAAATCAAAGCCCATGGCATATATACCTTACAGTTTTGTTCTATTTCAGAGATGCATGAATAACAGAATTTTCATGTGTCTTTATTCCTTCAGGCCAAAACTTTGAGTTGTTTCCAGTATTTTAGTTTGCTCTACGTACCTGATTGTTTGACATGCAGTTCATCAAAGAAGCTTGATGCTGACCATGCTGACCATTATAAGCTGTTTATCTCAATTTGTATAACAGCATGTGGGGAAAAAAATAAAGTGTCAGAGAGAAAGAAGCCTATATAAAACCATACGGTGGTGTCAGTTGTCTTAAATGAGCTCAGTTATCACAGAAACATGGTTTCTCAGATAGAAAAAAGAACATTATGAATAAAAAAATGCCAAAGTAATAATTGAGCCAGAAGACGATATCACACCAAGCTTGATTGCTGTTTCATTATTCTTTATATTTCTCCTGGGCAAAGAAGAAATTTCCAATGTTTACCTGTCAGGCTCACAGATATAATATTTTGTAGCCTTTAGCAAAGCTACCTAACTATTTATGCTGCTCAGATGACTGGCTGCAAAAGAAATTGTAAATATTTTCAACTTTTTTGACATCTTTTCTCTGGTGGGCACTAATTTTATCCCTTAAAATCTTACTCAACTTGTAAGACAAATATTTCTTTATACTTTACTATACTAAGATATCAAAAAGTGAGTTTCTTCTAATGACAAATACTATCAACTCTTTAAAATAACAATAATTAAAATATATCTATAAATACTGATACATATGTAATATGTTCTATTTGAAACATATAGAGATAAATAAATATCACTACACATTATAAATAATTGATGATAGAATCCTAACTTATTTTGAACAATGAAACATCTGAATTAAGATGTTAAATTACAATATATGTAAACTTTTTTTTATGGCAGCCTCAGTAGCATTAGAAAACGCTAATGTAATTTGAAATCATAAAGATAAAGCAACATGTCTCCCTTAAATATAGAAAAAGAAATCAGAAATTCCTGAAAATTTTCTCATTGGCTCAATAAGTATTTATTGAATCTTTATGTGTGAAACACTCTTATAAATCCCCGAAAAGAAACAAAATTTAAAAAAAAAAAACTATCTTTTCTGGAGTTTAGATAATTTGGAACAAAATTTTGCTATGTTGACTACCCCACTGGTAATGGTCAGAGGAAAAGAAGTCGAGGACCAGGGAGTCAGTTAGGACTGTTTATAACAAAAGCTTAAGACATCATTGCTTTCAGTCAGTTTGAGTAATCAAAGGAACTATGACACTTTGGGAACTTTGGTTTATTTTTAAAATAGTGGTAATTGGATTTTGGAGGAATTTGATGTAAGGTTGGAAAGATAACATTGAGATACAATTCAAATTGTTCTATTTTTTTTTTAAAAAAATCATGCCTACATGGTATCCTTACTTTCAACCCAAAAGAGAAAGAATTTGGAGAAAAACATATTAGTTTAAAAACGTATTAGTTTAGTGTAGTAATATGGAGAGCAGAGATTTGTATTTGCAATTAGAGGTTTCACCAACCATAAGGAAAACCAGAACACGCTTTATAAAGATAATGAGACTCAGTAGCAAGTGGTTCTATCAGTAATCCATAATATCCAAACTCATGAGAATTCTGGGGGTCGTTCCAGATCAAAACTATAACAAGTACTCTTCCAGAAATAGAGATATTTGGAGTCATCTTTAGGACAATGGGTGCACCTTGGAACGATTATGACTATTGAAGTGAATTAGGCATTATTTTACAATTTATTCCTTCCCATGAGAGAGATTGTTCTTGCCCTGGTGTGAGCTTTTAGGTTGTATAACTTTTGCTCTACAGCGCACTTGCATTCCATAATTCACCTAGTTTTAGTCAGATTCGTGAACTTCTGAGCTGAAACAAGGCATATTAATAATATAAAGAAGTGAAGAAATCAAATAAGAATATGTTGCCTTCCCTAGTACATCTGCACTGGAATCAAAATTTATAATCCCTGTTCATAGCTTCTTGTGGTATTTCATTCAATTTCTTCATTCATTCAGTTTGTTGTTAGTAATCATCTGTTTCTCCTTTCAAGAACTACCAAAGTTACCCTCAAGTGTAGGTTTTTTTTTTTTTTTTTTTTTTTCTCTTTTGCTCACATTTCTCTACTCCCTGGAATGGTACTTCATCGGGATTGTGAACACACTTTCATATAATCTTATTTACCATTTGTTTATGTTCCTTTACAAAGTGTCGACTTGAATCTCCATTCTTTTTTTCTTTTTCTCCTTTCATTTCTTACTTATATTATATATATATATATATATATATATATATATTCATATGTTTTTAAATCTATATACGAATTAATGCACATATATACATGTATTAATGCAAGTTTACTCACATTGTGTGTAGTTCTGTTTATCTGCTGTTCACTGAATCTACTTTCCTGGCCTTGCACGATTGTACTTGATAGAGAGACTAAGATTATATTTGAAATTTAACTTACCTTAATTTTGAACTAAGCAATTAAATTTTGTGATGTTTTATCTGTTTCATTTCCTTTGGTTCATTTCATTTAATTGTATTATTTTAGCTAAATTTTAAATGCTGTCTGAGGTCTCCAACAAAAATTTACATTTGAAAGAATCATGACCACATGTGGACATGAAATGATTTAGCAGTAAGAATAGAACTGAAATACCAAATTTATATTTGTAGTTATGAGTATATAAAATATTATTTGCTGAGGATGACTTAGGTTATGCAGAAATAGCTGAATTTTACCTAAAAGAAACACTTTTTAAGAAATCAATAAACAAACAAAACCCCAAACATATAAAATACAGTACAGTTGCTATTACCTAAAATCATACTAGTATTACATCTCACCATTTTTCTCTGAAAGTCTAATCTAATGTGCATTCCTCTAACTTCTGAAAATGAAATCAAATTATTTACATTGATTGACTCGAGATGACTTGGAGATCAGTGCATTATTATCTGTATGTTTGTGGTTTTGCTTATATTTATATAGCACTTTCTATTTTATTAAGAACTTTATTACAGTATTCCAGTGTCTGAATCTTAGCATCCTTTTACTGAGCTCACACTTGGTATGTTCATTTGAATTTCTAGACAATTAAACAAGAGTTATAAGAAAACTTATATGACTTTGCTCTCATCATCCAGTAACCTGCTCTCTTATGGTTCTATGTGATAGTCTAAATATTTGCATGAGGTCTGTTTCTAGCTTGAATCAATTTAAGTAAACAATTTTAAAATCATAAGACAAAAATCTTATGTTACACAAAGGTACTGTAAAAAATAAGTAATGGATATTCTGATTTTTGCCTATAGTAGCACGTGCAGGGTTTTTTTTTTTTATCACAGTGAATTGAAAGGAACATTTCCTCTGGTCTTTCATTTGCAAAAAAAAAAAAAAAAAAAAAAAGGTCTAGAATGAATTTTTAATATTCATGTACAATCATGATATTTTTATATGTAAATTTGGTATTATCATTTGGAAAAATGGTTCCTTGCATTTGTGGTGTTTATATCTCAGATCCTAAGTAAAAATCATTTCTCTGAAAGTGTCTTTTCCCATGACCTTCTCTTAGGAACGTTTCCCACTTTAACCTTCCATCTGCAAATAATCACTGCCTCATAATATGTTAATGTCCTTAATGGCATTTACCATGCATTTTAATTACTTTAATTATTTTCTTAATCATTTGTC
Source organism: Ctenodactylus gundi (assembly GCA_004027205.1). NCBI lineage: Eukaryota > Metazoa > Chordata > Mammalia > Rodentia > Ctenodactylidae > Ctenodactylus > Ctenodactylus gundi. The sequence continues at coordinate 217,760 of PVKB01002790.1, forward strand.
CCTCTCAATCCATGTATCATAGACTATAATTTTATTTTTTCCTCTTGGAAGCCCCCTCTCTCAGTACGAAGTTTGGCATATTATAGTGACTGTATATATTATTAAACTGGTACATATTCAATTTCTCTTTTTTGTGACAGGGTCTCACTTCATAGCCCAGCAGGTCCTGAACTCTCTCTGGAGTCCAGGCTGGCCTTGGACTCATGACAGTCCTCCTGCCTCAATATCCTGCGTGATGGAATTACAGGTGTGCACTACCACGCCCTTCTTATGTGGTGTTGGAGAACTGAGCCATATTTCTTTTCTAAACTGTCATACTTTAGAGTCCAATCAAGCAATCAAAGATATGGACTCAAAAATGAATTTAGACTGTAATTCAATAAAAACATAAATTTAAATAAACAAAAGGAGAAAAATAGATTTCCAGATAGGAGAATGCGCATTATTATTATTATTATTATTATTATTATTATTATTATTATTTGCTTAAGTATAGTAGATAGAGGAAAGACGTGCCATTTTTATCATAAAGACCATGCAAGAAATGAAAAAAAAATGAACAAATCAACTTGAAGATAGCTAACTTTTAAAGGCCATATAACATACGCTGTGCAGATGGAAATATACAGTTACTCATGACACTTATTAGTTTTTGAACCTTTCAGCACTTGGTTGCATGTATTGTTTCATATCTACTATTTGATCAACAAAAGAAAGTTTATTTCTTATTCATCTTTATTAGCCTTGTGTAAAATGTAACCTGATCGATTAATTCTGCTCTACATTATTTTACTTTTTTAATTTCAGTTATCCTGTGATTTAATGCATACACAAACCAACTGATCTTTCAATTTTCATTTATGCTTCCATGATGTCATCCCAGTTTCCCCTCTTTGCATGGTATGTTTGATATTAAAGTGATATTCAAATTATGTGATTTACTTTGAAAATATCTTCTATATAATAGGAAGATTCATTTAATAAATATATGGCATATATATTCAACAGCTAAATATGTAATAATATATAATTGAAATAATGAATGCTATATATATATAACATTTATTTAATACATTTATCCTTCCATATATAAATCTATCTCTCTCTATAGAGAGAGATGCATAGTTTTAGCATATATACATATATTTTAAGAATTTTCACGCATATGTGTATTATGATCTTAATTTTGATATATGTAAATATTTAAATTAAATTTTCTTGATATAAAGAGTTGTTTATAAGATGGAAAACATCACTAAACTTAAGTGAATTTACTGTACTTCATTTTCTCCTTTATATTTTCCAAAATCAAAACAAAAAATTGTACCAAGAAATACAGAAGTTTAAGAAGTGAGAAAAAAAAACGAAAATTGGGTTTATGCTTAACACCTGCTTTAAGTTATCCATGCTAGTTACATTTGATACAAATATTGGAGTGTGTGTGTGTGTGTGTGTGTGTGTGTGTGTGTGTGTGTGTGTGTGTTTCTTTGTGTTTCTGTACTACAGAGGATTGATCTTCAGGCCTTCCCACTAAGCTGCATCCCCAGTTCTTTATATAACTTTATCTATCTATCTATCTATCTATCTATTTATTTATTTTTAGTTTTTTTTTTTTTTATGCTAGGTTTCCTCAAGTTGCTATGTTTCCCCGGTTGGCAGGACTTAGAGATCCTCCACAGGCTGTGTTGTAGGAATGTGCCACCTTGCATGGTCAAAGCTCTGCTTTTTAACTTAAATGTTGTATGGCTTCCGCTCGTTTTCTTTGTGACTGAAAATACAAGCACAGAAATCGGTGACAAGATCACCAAGGTCATGGAAGTGCTGTGACAATTAAAGAAATGAATACACTGAGAAATATTTTCACTTCTACATGTATAGATATCCTTAGGCAATGGCCTTAACTGATATTCATAGAAAAGACCTCAACATTATAATAGCTTTTTTAAAAAAGTTATTTCATTCACCTACATAGATAGAATGTTTGAGTCATGTGCTTTAGAGCAAGACTCTAAATACTAGATAAATAAGCAGTTTAATGCAAGCAATCATAAATTTCAGAGACATGGAGCATAATTTTCTTTAATTCCTTTTTAAAAAATACTTTGAAAATTGAACACTAACAATATGGAAATATTAATTAAAATGTAACAAAAATATCAGTCCTGTAAAGATGCATGATGCTGACTGGCCCAGTTTGCCTTTCTTGTAATTCCTTTTCAAGCTTTCTTCCATTAAAGTGAGAATGTCACTCATAATTAGCATAATTTTATGAAAGTTTTCTGCAATTCCTTTTTAATTTTAGGTCAAGTGTATTAGAATATGGGATATAAACACAACTTCTGCAGAATAATGGATCAGTAAGGTTGTTATAAGAAAAAACTGAATAAAAAAGTGTATAGTCACCTGTGTGAATCCAAGAACAAATATTATTACATAGGAGTGTGCTAGAAAAAAAAAACTAGTCTCATGAGATATGAAGAATTTTTTATTAATAGTATAATTACTTGTTTAATGATATCACTAGATGTTACCCCACATCATTCAAAGACTAAGACAGTCTTCAGGTCTGGAGAAATAGCTCACTGATTAGAGAACTTCCCTGGAAAGCACGAGGCCCCAGATTAATTTCTCAGCTCCACTGTACACCCATACATGAAGGTGTATGCTAGTAATGCCAGCACTCAGGAGGACGAGGCAGAAAGAATTCTCTTCTTAAGTTCAAGGCCAGGCTAGACATCAGAATGAGTTTATGACCAGCCTAGACTAGAGAGAGAAACCCTGTCTCAAAAAAAAAAAAAAAAAACAGAAAAAGAAAAAAAGAAAAAAAAAAACTCAGTATTTTATATTTAGAGTTTCTAGATTCTCTAATGTGAAAAACGTTCCATTTTAATATTAATCTTAAGTGCTTAATATTAAAAGATGTTATTGTAGAAAAATTTTGGTAATTTTCTAATATATATTCATGTGTTCAAGTGGTCATGATTTATGCTACTCTTATAAAATGATGTACCTTCCACAAGAAACCCAGGACAGCCGAGGCATGTGCATATCAAATATATTCAGGATTCATTGACATTGATTTTGAAAAATGTAGCTAGCTACCGACCCTTACTGATTAAGTGTACACTTAATTTCAATATTGAATTTCAACAATACTTATGTGGTAGAGATTTTATCCTTTGCTAACTATACTCTTTTTCACACTTAGTAGCGCATATTGAAATTGCTTAAAATGATGATGCTTATTCATTCTGGGAATTCAGTCATGTGTGAAGAATGTCACAGGGTTGAACAAATTACTTAATTAAAATTGTTTTACGTAAACCGCTTTTAAAATGAATCACTTTTAATTCCTGAAAATAATAAAAGTTGTATGTATTTGCAAAAAATATTGCCTAGTAAATTAACTTATAATGGCCTTGTCATATCTCAGAACACTGGAGATACTTTATAAAGGTTTAATGGGCTTGTGTTCCTATCAGGTCACTAATGGAGTCTGCTAAGTGTATGTCGTTGGAAGCTTTACATTTTTAAAGCAGTTTATATAGATCAGACCCACAATAGATATTTTAACTTATGATTAATCACACATAGGGGATGCAACTAAATTAAATTGATAAGAAGAGCTTATACTCACTTTGAATGTATTTATACATACATAGAAAATCAATGTGCCACAGAGTTATTTACTTTTTCTCTAACAGAAAGGTCATAAAATTGTCATATTTTACCTTTGCCTGTGCTTCATAGAATATATAAGTTGGATATTTTCACAAGCAGGTACATATCAGTTGAGCAATTAAATATTGATAGGAAAATTGATTCAAAGAAAGGATGTTAGATAAACAACTATACACAAAATATTGAAATAATCATAAAACATCCATGTCTTGTCTTACTAAATTCAATACCTTAGCAATATGATAAATACATCCAAAGAATATATTGCTATTTAAAAGTGAATCATAGTTTCGCTTGTTACTTTTTTTTTTTTTTTTTTGAGACAGGGTCTCACTCTGTAGTCCAGGCTGGTCCTGAACTCCCTATGGAGCACAGGCTGGCCTTGGACTCATGCAGATCCTCCTGCCTCAGCCTACTGAGTGCTGGGATTACAGGCGTGCGCCACCACGCCCAGCTTATATGGTGCTGGGAAATGGAACTGTGGTACTTAGCACTCGACTTAGCCCTTGCTAAACAGGCACTTTAACCGCTGAGCCATTCCTCCAGTCCTCACTTGTTACTCTTTAACTCTTTTTATGTTTAATACAGGTCGATTTGACATATATGATCAAGTTAAGTTGACCTTTGGTGTGATTTATTAAAACATTATAAGCATTCCATTCTTTACTTTGAAAGTACAAGTTGTATTGTGTTATCACATCATAATGATCAAAGTTAGATTTCATGTCTTCTCAATACTTCCAGAAAAATTTGCCAGTGTATTGGGAATACAACAGGACATACAATACATGTAAAGTAGCTTGATATAAATCAAATATTTTAACAATTGTAAAGGATAAATACCTTTTCTAGTTATTTACCAAATTAGCAATAGGATGTTTTTTGCTGGAAATGTATGATAAAAATCACAGGTAGGATGTATCTCACAAGATGTGAGTTATAACTTTTTAGAAGTCAGTGGCAGCTGTGCAAAATACTGAAACTGCTGGTTTATTAGTTTCTAAATGTTATATAAAGAAAAGGGTCACCTGTAACATTACACATGACAGTATAAGGCACGTCAAACTTCCATTTGATTTATTTCATGTAGATGTTAGTAACCTCTTAAGATAGAGTTAGAAAATTCTTGAGTACCAAATGAGATTAATTTTTTTTTTTAATTTTTGGGGTACTGTTTTAAATAAATTAGGTAAGCATGCTATATAATTTTGCCATATATGATATATTTCCTGAGTTTTGTGTACATAGAATGGCATGATTAAATCTGGGACTTTTCCTTCTTTTATTTGCCCTTTGCTGTAGACACAAATTTCTTTTTTAATTTTTCCTCCTCCTCCTCCTCCTCCTCCTCCTTCTTTTTCTTCTTCGTCTTCTTTTTTTACCCCATGTATTCTTGCAAATTTGCCAAGCACAGGGTTAGGCTCAAAATTAGATTACTTCTGTGTAAGTTTGCTAGAGTTCTGGAATTACATTCATGTAACATCATGCCCAATTATGATATCTTGATGTACGTCTTATTTCCAGTTCAGGATTGGTTGCAAATTTGGAAAAGGATGATTTCCTTAGAAATCACTTTAGAGTTTAATCATTGTGATTTTTAGTTTTTTTATAATAAATGAATTTCTTTAAGTAAATGGAATTTTCTATAGATACAATATGCATTTCCCACAGAATTTTCTTCTAATACAACCATTTCAGTAACTAAAAATCGCATACACTATATAAATGTATTCTAAAAGTTCTCTGAAGTAGGAAATTGTAAAAGATGGTTTGTCACTTAAAATTCACATGCTTACAATTTTCTCCCATTCATAAAAATATAATTAGCATTGGTGATGGCTAATTTCAGAGTCAATTTGGCTACAATTATATACATTCAGGTAATGGTGAAGCATTCATTTATGAGTCTTTCAAAGAGTATTTGATATTGGGACTTGAATAAATAAACTGAATAAGGAATGTCCGTCTTCACTCAGCATGAGTAGTCACTGCCCAGGTGGTTGAAGGTACATATAGGGCTCAAGGGCAGGAAGAAAGGGGAACGTGTTCTCTGCTGCTTAGGGAGTATGGCCATTTTTCTCCTACCTAAAACTCTGGGTGCTCAGGCTTTATTTGTACTGGTAAATCGAGGCTTTCAGGCTTTGAGTCTGGACTAGGACTTAAACCAACGGCTGCTCTGGTTTTGAGGATTTTGGACTTGTTTGAAGCAATTGCACTCATTTGATATTTTTCTAGCCTGAGGAGAGTTTTATTGTGGGACATCTCAGCTTCCACAGTCATGTGAATTGATTTCTTTTAATTAACGTTTTCTCTTCATTCCCTATGTGTGTACATATACATATACATATACATCCAATAGAAATGTGTATCCATTAATATTCTCTATTGACATTTAAATCAGCATAACTAAATATAATATATAATGAGAATAATATCATTTGATATATTAGCATGATATTCATTGTAATATATATATATATATATATATATATCATATGTAATATATAATATGTATTCTAAATATTAAATATAAAGAATAAAATGTCTGTCTGTGTTTTGGGTTTTTCTGGAGATTCATGACCAATATAATCCAGTCCAACAAGAAGTTCAACGTATCAGTTTTCATATGCATTTTAGTAATTTTAAAAAGGTTTTTATTTTTCAATGATCAGTACACAAATGCGCTAAAATTATATTATTCAATTCTTAAGATTTCCAAAATTCATCATGCTTCGAGGAATATGTAGAAATCCAACCAAAGATCAAGGGAGAATAATAGAGTATTTTTTCTTGTGAAATATAGTCAGTTGTCTTTGAGTATCTACTTCACATCAAATTCTGTTTTAATTTATGGTATTATTATTCTGCTACTTTAAGGTGCAACTTCAACTGTCGAAATAATAGGGGCCTAGAGATTCAAAAAAAGAGAAAACAAGTATGCAAAACTTAAGACTAAACCCTTGAAAACCGCTTGACTTTTTTTAATGTGAAGTAACAATGACTATTGTGCCTCTGAAGCAAAACTGTGAATCGTTTCACTGGGTAATCGCGTATGCAGTAGAAGTAAAGTACATAGTCTTTGAAAGCTGACAACGCTAGCAAAGAAATGACTTTAAATTCTTGCGCGCAGATTAGATTAGTGCAACTACACAGTTTAAATATAGCTGGTGTCGTCAGCAGAAAACAAAACAGATTTATGTGTCAGAAAAAAAAATAGATGCTTAGAACTGGAAATGAAAACATTGTGTTTCTTCTTGAAGTTTGAATTTTCAAGTATTAGCCTATATTTTATTTTCTCATGCATCCAGTGTGTTTTCATTTTATCTTCCTTCAACTATAAAATAGATGGAAATTTTTGAACTAAAAATTGCCTTGGTTTTTATAAAGACGTGGGTATTCAGAACAACTATGAATCAATACCTAGCACTTATGGGTCACACATCCTTTCGTTTTCTATGAAGCTTCTGTCCTCAGAGCAGCTCTGTGTCATGGAGAAGGAGGTAAGAAAAGCTATCTAAACTCCAGCCTTCCCACCACCACCTCATTTAATGTAGCTTTTGCCTCTCCTCACTTCAGTAAGATGAGCGTTGTTTTCAAATATTTCTCACTTTCTTAAAAAATAATCTCCTGTAACTATAGTTTCTACCCATTTTGTAGAAAACAATCAGTTTTATAGAGGGAAAATGTGTTCATTTCTAATCACAGCTACCGCTTCCTAATGATAGGCTTTGGTACCCTCTCTTATACGACCTTAATCAATGAAGTCATTTTTATAAATGAGAAATGCAAAGCAAGCTTTGTGGAATGTAGCAGTTAGGGAAAGGGGAAACTTTACAAATTTAATTCACCATATAGACTAAAAATACACAGAGAAAGAAGAGATTGAAGTGAATTTATGTTTACTTCATGTGCGAATGGAATTTACCAATGTTCTATTTCTTTCAAACAGTTGCACCCCTTTATTCAACATCTTCTAAAAATGAGCAAGTTATACTCTCCTCGGGAAATTTGAGAGTATTCATTTCAAAAATATTCTTTCATAACTAGTTTAATATTTAATATTTTATTGATACTTATCTTGAGAAATCGGTGCATATACATCTTAAACATTTTCATCCTTTCTTACTCTTCTGCCTCCCCTTTTTCTCACATGTCCTTTCCATCTCTATAAAACCTGTCACCTTGTTTTTGTTTTCTACCATCATTTTTTTTCAATTTATTTATTTATTTATTCATACCTTTTGTTATTCGTATTGCAGAAACCATTTGATTTTTCACCTTCTGCTACTGACTTAAGTCTTTTAGCTTAATGCTTTCCTGCATTTCCCTACAAATGACTCGAACAATTAGTTTTAGTTTTACAGCATTTACCAATTTGTGATCACATTCCATTGTTCCAATCTCCAGGCTAATCATCACTTTAATGCATTCACTAAGTAAGTTCGCTTTCTGTTCTCAATTCTTTTGTCATATGTGAGAAAATTAAACTTTATATTTAATGGTGTAAGAATTAATAATGTAATGTTCACGAAATTATTTCCTACTTGGAAGTAGGAGATTTGAAGGAATACTTCTCTTATTTACAATGGGTATTCTCATAAACACAAGATCTGAAAGAAGTATTTCATCTCATCAAAATATAAAAATACAAATTGGAAAATGGTTTTGTCCATGATTTGTGTTGTGATTATTTGTTGGTGGAGTGAGTTTCCATGTTTATAATTTTTTATCTCCAGCTGAGCTGAATAGCACACATTTTAGTTATAGGTCAAGGCATCATAACAGGGACATGAATACTGCTGTGAACCCGAGGCCATGGAAAGAAAACCAAATTAAATTAATAGAGTAACGTACCTTTACAACGAACAGTGCAGCTGGGGAGCATAAAAGGAGGGCAAGAGAGAAGGCCCAGCTCTGTCTAGCTGTGAGCATGCTCTGTAGAACATCAGAGGGCTGCGGATTGCACACTTGTTGGCCTAAAGGCTGTTGCTAATTAATAGCGCTCTCTGGTCCATTATTTCTGTACATTTGTTTTAGCATGCTGAGCAAGTGGTGTAAGGACAACAAGGTCCATTTCGAATAGAACTAGTTTTGTCTTGCTGATATTATAGCCTTCCTGCATTTTTAACTGAATGATTCTGTTGCTTTTATAAAATCATGGTGACAGTGAACAGTAATTTTTGTTTGTATGGTTGAGTGATCATCACAAATTTTCTAAAAGATATGCTGGCAACTTTGTGTTTTTTCATATACTACCTAAAAGTTCCTTATGATTTTAAATATTTGCTTCTTTTCATTAGCATATATGTTATACATAATGGATACATAAAATTTGAAATTATATATATATATATATATATATATATATATATATATATATATATCCTTTCTCACTGTGGCCATTTTTAACTTGGTCTTTCATTTTGAAGGGTATATTTTTCTTCAATTTTTTGTGCATTCTATTTGAAGAACTGCCTTGAACTCATACCTAGGTATTTCATAATGCCTGTGTTCATGTGTACTATATGGTAATAAAATGATTAACATATATTAGCCTTTTGTTACTAAAGATAAAATGCCTGAAGAGTTGAGTCTCTAGATTTTGCACTGTAAGTGGCTTATAGTATGGAACAAGAAAGAATAATTCATTTAAAATGAGAGTAACAGAAATATTCTTTGAGAGCACCTTAGAAGTTCAATATTTAACTCTCAATAATTTTGAATATGTTAACACAATCAAAGTAAACTGATGGTGTGATATTCTTTTGCATTTGTGCACTATATGGTTTTAATATATACCCCCGGTACAACACAGTTATAGTTGGGGACTAATGGAAATTGTCTAGGTTGTGAAGGGAAAACAATCTTAATGAATGACGAATGACAACAGTTGCTGCTGTGAATTTGAATTTTGTTTTTTCCATGCTATGGCTTCCACTATACTATGCCACCCCCACTTTAATAATCACCGAAGATTTAGCATGTCTCAGCTTCTAGAAACAGGAACCAAAATTTTATTTTTCTCCAAAGTAATCAACTGTTAGAAAGTTACGACAACACAAAACAGATTTAGGGAGTTACAGAAGTAATTTATTTAAAAGTAAACATTCATTTATTAATAGCAGCTGGTCACTGTGACTTTTCTATAATCCTAGCATCGTTGGGGGTTGAGACAGTATGATCACAAGGTTTCATGTAGTTTAGGCAATTTTGGTACATTGTGACACATAATTAAATTTGAGAAAAAGCTAGAGATTAGCTCAAAGTGAAGACACTGAGTCCAATCCCCAGCGTTGCAATAAATAAATCAATAAACTGTTCCAAATCTCAAAATGTACTTGAGTAAATTTAAAAGTAGTATATTGTACTGATATATATATATATATATATATATATATATATATATATATATAGTGTGTGTGTGTGTACACACACACACACACACACACACACACACACACACAATTTTGTTATAACAAAGATTTAGTTGGTAAATTGATGTGTCAATCTTTCTCCAAAAACTTTTGATTTGTAAACTGGGGATATTTTGCCACAGTGGAATCTTTGAAGCATATTTATGAAGGACCCATATTGTGAAACTTGCAATGACCATATCATTACTGTTTTAGAAATTATTGATAGACAGGACAGGTTTCAAAACATTACGGTATCAAATTTTGATGTATAACAAATGGCATCAAGGTGATTTTATATGAAATAGAAAAAAATCCCTTCCAAATGCTAAGGGCTGTGCTAACTGGAATATTTAAAAATAAATAAGGATTTTATGTTTCTTAATGTCAAAATTATTAAAGCAAAATTGATGAACAAAAATTATTAGGGCAATATGGTAGTCAAATTCTATTTAATGTTCTTTAAATTGAAAAATAGGCATTGAGCTACAAATTATTCCCTAGTTAGTAGCTTTGCTAAATTTTAGGTTTAGTGGTTGGACACTTCTTTATAAAAGTGCTCATGTTGCTGACACAATAAGAGATTAATTAAATTAGTTAAATTGTTGGTAAGCTGAGTAAATGAGTTAAATTTTGGTAAACTGATATTAACTAATCCTAAGTTTATTTTGTCCTCAATTATCTATCTGAAAGCACTTTATCTGACAAACCTTCATTCAAAACAAGAAAGAGGAAGTACAAGAATCATGAATTTTATGTTCTTAGATGTCTAATCTTTTGATACAAAGTAGTTAAAATGAACAGAAACTACTTGAATGTAGTGCACTTCTAATTTGTGTTACTCCTAACCAATATACCAGAACTCTTCGGGGGTGAAGTGTCTGTTTAAATATTGCCATGTTCCATTGCATGTTTTGATTTCATTATTGAATGTAGAAAGTGCTTTATTCAAATTGGCTGTGATTTATTTAATCAGTGTTTATTTTTTGAACATTTCCTTCCAGTCAATGATTTGTTTTTCCAGTCTTACAGCAGGTTTTGCAAAGAGCACACAATTTTAATTTCTGTACTTGAAATATGGATTGGGCTTTTGGTGTGATATGTAACAAATCTTTCCATAATCCAAGATCACCAAGACTGTCTTTTTCATCTAGAGGTGTTATACCTTTAGGTGCTACACTTAGCCCTATGATCTGCCATGAATTAATTTTGTGTAAGATGTTAAGTATAGTTTAAAGATCAGTCCTCTGTAAATGAATATGCAAAAGTTTGAGCATAGTTTATTGAAAGGATTAGCTTTATCTGCAGAACTGCTTTTTACCTGTGGCAAAAATCAATTGCAATTAAAAATAAAATCAAGAGATCAGAAGAAAACTGATATGCAGTGCTATGTCTGACCTTTCTCACTCATTGGTGTACTTAGCTATCATAAGAGTGATATCAAAGCAATATAAAAGCCTTCCATGATAAAGAAATCTTGAAAAAATTTATGACAACCAAATGAGTACTATAAAAAAAAATCTCAAAGGTGTGCCGGATAGGGAAACAGGGAACAGCTACTATAAGCAGTGAAAGGTATATATTTAAAAGAGTGAATATCTAAAAAATAAGTAAACAGAAGAATTCAATATTCACAAAATGACAAAATGGTAGGACCTAAGACTCATATAATAATTATAACTCTAAGTGTCAGTGGCCTCAACTCACCAATCACACGATATAGATTGGCTAACTGGGTAAAAAATAAAATCCAACCATATGTTGCTTGCAAGAGGTATTTTAAGCATGGAGATACACATAAACTCAAAGTGGAAGGCTGGGGTTCTATATTCCACTCAACTTGGGGACAACAACAAAAGCAGGATTAGTGACACCCTTTGCTGACAAAGTAGATTTGAACCCAAAATTGATTAAAAAAAATAAGGTCACTCATTCTTGTAAAGGTAAAATTCCAGCAAGAGGATTAGACAGTAATAAACATTTGTGCCCCAAACAATAGTTCACCCAATAACATAAAACAAAAGCAATTGGACCTAAAAAAAGAACTCTAACTCTACAATAGTGGGGGACTTTAATACTCCTGTATCTCAAGAAGACCGGCCAACCAGACACAAACTCAACAAAAGCATAGCAGGTCTTAACTATAGCGTAGAAAAAATGAATCAAAGACAAATACACAGAGTGTTTAATCCAGCAACAACAGAATACACATTCTTCTCAGCTACCCATGGAAAATTCTCCAAATCAGACCACATTCAAGGTAAAGAACAAGCTTATACAGGTTCAAACAATTGATATAATCCCATGTACCCTGCCAGATCACAGTGGAATACAATTAGAAATTAATTACAACACAAACAAACGGTACAACTGAATCAAATGAAGACTGAAGAGTGTGCTTGTAAGTAAACACTGAGAGACAGAAGAAATCAAAAAAGAAATAAAAAAGTTTACATAGATAAGCAACGGTAGCGAATCACAACACACCCCCTGTGACTCAATGAAGACAATTTTAAGGGGAAAATTCATTTTCATAAATCCACACATAAAAAGAACTGAGACACCCCAATTGTTTTTGGAAAAGATAAACAAAATTGATTAACTCCTTGTAAACACAGAGAAAAAGAAAAGAGAAAACTTATATTAAAATAATTAGAAATGAAAATGAAATTACAACAGATAACATGGCAATCCAAAGAATTATAAGAAGTTACTTTGAAAATTTATACTTCAATAAATTAAAAATCTAAAAGAAATGGACAGGTTTCTAAACACATATCAACCACCAAAACTGGAAGAACAAGAAGAAATTAAGCATCCAAATAGGCAAATATATCCACCTCCTGAAATCAAGAAAGTAATAAAAACACTTCTGTCTTTGCTGTGACTCAATACCTGACACCCACAAACATAGGAAAGGAAAGGTTTAATTTAGCTCACAGTCTCGAAGGTCACAGTCCATTCAGGGGTGGCCGGCAGCAATTGAAGTCCATGGCAGAGAGAGAGGTGGAGGCAGCTTCCTCGGACAAACAGGAAGGCAAACTGAGGCTAGTTGAGACTAGTCCCCGCCCTCCAGGAAGGCAGGTGCAGCTTATATATCCTTTCAGGGCTCCGCCCAGTAATTAGTCTCTATTGCATCCAGGTGTGGCCACTAAACACCATCAATCTTAACTCACACGCCTTTAGTCTTAACTGTAATCCACCCCTCCAGACTAGACCCCAATCCACCAACATCACATGGTTCCATAGACAATTCATAACATTAAGATACATGAGACTTTTGGGGGACACTCCAGATCCCATCCACAACAACTTCCAATCAAGAAGAGCCCAGGATCTGATGGATTCCCATCAGACTTACATTAAAAAAAAAAAATCAGAGAAGATTTAATACCAATGCTCACCAAACTTTTTCAGAAAAACATAGTGAAACAGAGGGGTAAGGCGGGGAGGGAGGAAGAGGTGGGTAGGGGGAGGGACAAAAGGAGAGTGGGAAATTCCTTGTCACCTTGACAAGATACATAGGTGCACAAAATGCTAAACTTCATTGTAAACCATAAATTTTGCACTTATACATATCAATAAAATGGGGAAAAAAGAAAAAAAAATTGAAAAGGAAGAAAAATCGTCTAAATCCTTTCTTAAAGCAAGTATAGCTTAATTCCAAAATAAGGCAAAGTTGCACCCCCAAAAAACTATAGGTCAATATTCCTAATGATTATAGATGCAGAAATATTCAATAAAATCCTTATCAACATAACCCCAGGAAATTATATAGAAAACTATATAACATGATCAAATGGATTTCCTTCGAGACATACAAGGATAGTTCAACATATGCAGGTAATAAATGCAGCATACCACATTAAAGATGTAAACAAAAATATTGTGATTATCTCAATGCTGAAAAAGCATTTGACAAAATCCAACACTCACTTTTGATAGAGTCCTATATATATATATATATATATATATATATAGAGAGAGAGAGAGAGAGAGAGAGAGAGAGAGAGAGAGAGAGATACCCTACCTCAACCTGACTCAATCTATTTATGATAATCTCTCAGTATAATCCTTAATGGAGAAAGATTGAAAGCATTCATACTAACAAGACAAGGATGCCTGCTGCCACTCCTACTATTCAACTTAGTGCTTAAAATTATGGCAAGAGGCATCAGGCCATAGAAAGCAATAAAAGAAATGTGATTTGGAAGGGAAGAAGCAAGAGATACCCCTATTTGCAGATGACATGGTACTCTACATAGAAGACCAGAAAATTTTATACAGAAACTCATAAAACTAGTAAATAAATCCAGCAAAGTTGCAGATTATAAAATCAATACCCACAAATCAGTAGCACTCCTATACAACAATGATGAATCTAACAAAAAGAAATCAAGAAAATAACCCTCTTCACATTAGCAAAAATGAACAAATAAATAAATAAATAAATAAATAATAAAATTCATAGGAATAACCTCACCAAAGAAGTGAAAGAACTATGCAAAGAAAACAACAAAACCCTTAAAAAGAGATTGAAGATGACTTCAGAAAATGTAAAGACATCCCATGTTCTTGGACAAGAAGAACTAATATTCCCAAAATAGTCATTCTTCCAAAGATACTATACAAATTCAATGCAAAATCAATCAAAAATAACAACTGCATTATTCACAGAAGTGGAAAAACAAAACAAAACAAAAGCAACAACAACAACAAAAACCTTTAAAATTCAGATGGAGCCAGAAAAGACCCAGAATATCTTGAGCAATTCTAAGAAACAAGGGCAAAGCTATCAGAATGTCAATCCCAGACTTCAAAAAATACTACAAAGCAATAGTGATTAAATCTGCCTGATATTGGTTTAAATACAGACGGACAGGAGGACAAGTGAAATAGAACTGAGGATACTAAAACAAACTCAAATGCTCTTCATCACCTGATTTTTGACAAAAAGGGTAAAAAAAAATCCACTGCAGGAAAGACAACATCTGTAACAAACGGTCGTGGGAAAACTGGATCTCCACATGCATGAGGATGAAATTAGACCCATGTATACCATATTAGTAGGCAAACATTCAGTAAAGTCAGATCAAAATGTATCAAAGATCTGGACATCAACACTGGACAGAAACACTGAATCTACTGGAAGAGAAAAGAAATGAAACCGTAGAAGACACTGGATAGAAAAGGATTTTCTGAAGAGATAGGTAACTACACAAGGAATCTCAGCATGAAGTAACAAATGGACTACATTAAACCAAAAGCTGTTTCATAGGAAAAGAGCCAATCAACAAGGTGAAGATTGAGAGAATGTCTTCACCAGTAATACTTCAACAAAGGATAAATCACTAGAGTATACAAAGCACTCAAAAATACAAAATTCCATAAAATAAACAAAACCCTATCATGAAATGCACTCGTGAAATAAAAAGATTTCTTTAGAAGAAATGCAAATGACCAACAGGTGTGTGAAAAGTGTTCATCACTGGTCATCAGAGAAATGCAAATAAAACCATGTTGAGGTTCCACTTCAACTCACTGAGAGTCGCCTACATCAAGAACTCAAAAAGCAACAATAGTAGGCTAGGGTGCAGAAAAAACGGATCTCTACTCCACTGCTGGTGGGAATGCAACGCAAGCTTGTGTAGCCATTATCAAAAGCAATCTGGAGGTTCCTTAGAAAGCTGAGAACAGCAATTCCAATTGAGCGAGCTACTGCTCTACTGGCAGTATTCACAAAAGAATTAAAGTCATCGCACCAAAAAGACAGATGCCAATCCATGTCTACAGCAGCACAATTCATAATAGCCAAATCCTGGAAACCACCTACCTGCCTATCAATGGAGGAATGGCTAAGAAGCTGTACCTATAGACAATGAAATACTCTGCAGCCAAAAAGAAAGACAGATAGAAATCTTTTGAAAGAAAATGGGGGCCATCTTGAGTCAATAATGCGTAGTGAAATGGATCCAACACAAAACACTGGCGATAGAAGGATACCCCTTTTATGGAAACAATGGCATAAGAAGCCCCCCTAATGAGTGACAGGATAGAAAGATGGGCAATGGCAAACTAGGAAACCTCTTAATGGGTTATTGAATTTGGAAATCATGAATACACAAAATTTTTAAAAAGTCTTTGGAAATTTGAGAGAGATTAATGAATGTGTGCATCAGTTGAGAGAGATTTGACACCTTAAAATAATCTTCTGACCCTTAAATAAGCTGCCCCTCCATTTATTTCGATTATGAGCACTTCTCGATGTTCAGCAGTTTTCAGTGCATAGATCATGCACATTCAAGCACAGATTTCATTAAATTTAGATCTAAATAATTTGGATTTTGATGCTATTTAAGATCATATTTAAATCAGTATCTGAAGTTTCATTACTAAAATTAAAATTATTCTCAGTTTTTAATATTTCTTTAAAATTAATGCCAGGAGACTATGGTGACATAGGATATTATAATAAAGAAAGCATTAATTTTATATACACATATCTATATACTAATAATCACTCACATGATAAGAAAATGCTGCAGGTATTCAGCTAGCCTGAATTCTTACAATGGGTAAATCCACATTAATTGATTAGCTGTGACCTTGAAGATCAGTATTCAGAAAATAGAAACTGAAAAAAGAGGGAAATAAAGATTTTGACCAAATACAGAATAAAAATAAATCAACCAGCTACAGGGTTGTCACATCAAATATGATTGTATCCCAGGGCTTGTGTTCAAGTCACTCTTAAAAGGATGTGTAATATTAGGTCACAAATCTTATGTTCACCTGACTCCATGTTGTTAGCAGTCATTGTATTATCTCACATCATCTTCAGAAAATGAGTAAGGTATAATGACATACTGATATTTTGAAAATGGGAGACAACATTCATGTAACTTTTAATGACATGTTATTATTTTTCTTTCTTATTAGTAGTTATTGATCTTTCTCTGCATATTTAATTTACAAAATGATTTTACAAGTAATGCATATATAAGAAACTTATGTGCTTATTATTTTTCACGTTTTTTGGCATCCACAGAAAATGATTCTAGAACGCATTAATTGTGTATAAGGAAGAACTACTGTGAATGTCAGTTATAAAATAAAGCTTCTAAGAGGAACATAAGATTTTTTTAACTCCAATTTAATTGAATTCATTCAATGCATTCAGAATCAAAAATAGAAACTAGCATAGGATGGAAAAAAGAACTACAGATAACAGCATGAAGAAAACTATCTTAAATCATTAATCATTTTTTGTTTTCTTTTCTCTAAGAAATGACTTTTCACACTGAAATGTCTTTATAGCAATTAACAAGTGGGCAAATTTTAGTGTCTGTGTGCACTTTGCATACCTATATTGGAATTCTTGACATCTGGTGATTTATAGATGGTAGATGTTTGGCTCATCTTGCAGAAGCTTTGTTTAAGAGGATTGCCACAGAACTGGTGCTATGTGATGGCTGGATACAGGTAGAAGGCAAGAGAGTACAGGCCGGGAGAGCAAGGAGGAGCCCCATTCACCTTTGGAACAAGTCTGCACTCTCTGTAAATAACTCTCTCCTGCATTTACACCATTTGTCTACTTACGAGAACAGATCCTTCCCGACACACTCAGTCATATTTCCAGCTGTGAGACAAAATCTTAGAGACATCAAAACTTAAAGGCAACTTTTATTTTGACTTGCAGTTTTAGAGGTCTCAGTTCTGGCATGGCAGGCTGATTCAGAGAAAAGCTGTTCACACCATGAAGGCCAGGAATCAAGGAAAATTCCTGGGATAAGAGCACAGCATTCCAGAACAAGCCCCCAGGAGTCTTCCATCAAACGGGGTTCCACCACCAAACAGCTTGTGAAATTGCCAAGGGATCAATCCACTGGTGACTATTGTGATTGCAAGATCCAATTCCTCTCCAAATACATGAAACTTTTGGAGACAGATTTTAGATCTTTAACATAGCAATAACTTAATCACATTGCCATGCTGCAGATTAAATGACAATCATATAAAATTTGAAAGACATACTTACACCTTAGCACTTTTCTTCTGTATCACCTGTTCCTCTCTAAAGCAGAATATATCCATTTTATTCCAACAGATCCAAAAGTCTACATTCATTCCAACAGCTCCAAATCCACAGTTCCTATTCCCATTTACATTAGAGATGATTGATAACATAGGGTGATATTCTTTTGGGGCAGAGGCTTTTGCTCTGTATACTTATGAAATTAATAATTTAATGGCCTCAAAATACAATAATGAGACAAAATTGAATAGAAATTTTCATTTACAAAGGAAGGACAAAGTCAAGAGATATGTATATCTGTTTCCAAACAGATCCAAATCTGAGTAGTAAAATCTCATTAAGTTTCCAGTTGGAATTTTAATATATTTTGACTCCATTTCCTTCACCATGGGAAGACCGAGGGAGAGATCGGTGCCTCCAAACCTCACATAGCTCACATAGCTTTTCACTACATCTCTGTCCTACCATTGCCTCATGTGTACTGAAGCCTCAGAACTGGTGTCACTTTGTCAGCCTTAGATTCTATGATGTCCTCTCTAGAGCTCTGTGGTCCTCATGCCTGCCCCAAGTCTCGTGTCCTCACTAGGCTGTGAACAATGAGGGAATTTCTGTCATGGCCATTCCCAGGAGGATTCTCTGTCTTGAGATTTACATGACATCCTTTAAAATATAAAAATCTATTCTGTTTCCACAGCTGTTACGCTTTACATGATGATGGTGTCAGCACCATGTTGATACTACCAAAATATATGGCTTTGTAGCATCATATATGAGACAGGGTAAGCCACGTCTGGGGCAAATGACTAGTGTTGCAATAGAATAAAAAGAACAAGCAAATTATAGGATGCTGCCTGCACCTTTCTGGAAATTTTGCCCTCAGATCTTCGTTTTGGACTTAGAATTAAAGGAACAACCTCAGGAGACTCTGAGCTATCTTTGAGGTCTTTCAACTAATGTCCTGAATAATACCTAGATTGTATTTCACCATTCCTATCTTTTTAGAAAATTGTAACTTGATAGTTTAAACATTCATTTTTTTTCTCACTATTATTGTTGTTGTTATCATTTTGCCAGTACTAGGATTAGCTCTGGAATGTCACATAGAACTATATTCTGGATTTTTTAATTTGCCAAGCTGTATATTTTAGAAATACTTTTTATTCTAAAAGGACCATAACTATAAACTATAAGCTCTACCTTTAAAGTTTTTTTTTTAAACTACTTTCATGTCTTACTATGTCTGTAGTGACAAGCTATCAACATTTCTCTCAATGGTTTGGTTAGAGCAGAACTGAATGTTCTAGTTAGTTGCTGTAAAGTTCAACTTTCTTTAAAGCCTTTTGGTCTAAGCACAAATTATCCAATTCTTCCTCTCTCTCTCTCTCTCTCTCTCTCTCTCTCTCTCTCTCTCTCAACAATAACTTAAGTAATCCTAAGTCATTTCAAACTTTTACTACAGCTTCCCGTCTTCTGAGTGCTCTTCGGAATGATCTATTTGCAACCATGTAGAATTTTCTACCTTGTTACTTAAAATTATTCTGCTTTGTACTCATTATCCACTTCCAAAACCCCTTTCATTTTTTCGGGAGTTATTTATAGCAACATCACTACTTGTGGTACCAAAATATGCATTATTCAGGGTTTTCCACAAAGTTTAAGCCAACCAGAAACAACTGATAGATGGTAGCTACATAGAGTAGATGCAGATAGATAGATAGATAGATAGATAGATAGATAGATAGATAGATAAAATACTTATTAGGGAAGTTTGTTCAAATGATTATGAAAGCTGAAAAAACCCATGCTTTCCAATTAGTAAGCTAGAGACTCTGCTATAACCATAACTTTGACCATTTTAAATCTTAGAGTCTCAGAAATAGGAAAGCTGTTGGTTAACTCTAAGTGAGAGACTAAAGACTTGGGAGCCATGGTAGATCACTTATTCTCAAGCTCTCCAGATTCTCAAATCCAAGATGTAGAGAGTTCAGGGTATTATTGTCCAAAGCTGGACGAGAAGATGAGCCAGTTCAGGAGAGACAGGATGGCACCACAGGTGCTTGCAGAGAGAGAGAGAGAAAGAGAGAGAGAGAGAGAGAGAGAGAGAGACAGAGACAGAGACAGAGACAGAGACAGAGACAGAGACAGAGACAGAGACAGAGACAGAGAGATTATGTTACATTTATATACATACTCTTCCTTTTGTTTTTTTCTGGATCACACAGTAAATGTAGCTAGCTCACATTTAAGGTGGCTTCTCTTCAGTCAGAATCCTGACTAATGCTACCATCTATGCTGGAAACACCCTCACAGTGACAATTTCAAATCACCAGTATTCAAGGTAGCATTTAATCCACTCGAGTTGACAGTTAAAATTAACCATCATATTGAGTAACTTTTAGGTTCTCTTTTTGTTGTTGATTTTTACTTTTAATACATTCTCTTGAATGTTTGAAAGCTCAATTTTAAAAAAAATTAGATAAAACTCTGAATAAACAATTTTGGAATACATATTCCATGGTATTAAGTATTCTGGACTTATAGCATTATTATATTAAAATTATCTTTAACAATGAATTATTATTAAAAATATACCTTAGTTTATACAAAATATATTTTTAAATATGATTCTAGCTAATTTAAACTTATTAAAATAACAACTGAATATAAAATGATAAGTACCTCAAAGTTACATGTATCTTAGTGTCATTTTTCATTTGTCTTGGTATTTTTTGTTGTTATAACATACATTAAAGACATGATGCCAGTCTTGTGTAAAAATAAATATGTGATATATGTCTAGAATATTTTGAACATGTGTAAAATGCTC
Source organism: Ctenodactylus gundi (assembly GCA_004027205.1). Lineage (NCBI taxonomy): Eukaryota > Metazoa > Chordata > Mammalia > Rodentia > Ctenodactylidae > Ctenodactylus > Ctenodactylus gundi. The sequence continues at coordinate 238,716 of PVKB01002790.1, forward strand.
ATTATTTCATTAAAATTAGTAAGTTATCATGGTTAAGTGTTGAGACATATATAAACATATCAGCAATTTTATAGTCAGTCAAGATAAAAGTGGAAGTTGACTTTTTGTGTCTACTTCATTTTCAAAATGCTACACATAATAGTAGAGAAGAATTTTAAGTAAAAGATAGGGTTTTTTTATTATTGCAAGAATGCTTGGCAGTTATAACCAAAAGGCTCTCGACCCCGTGAGCACCTCTATCTTTTATGAAAGCAAAAATATCTCCAGTGGCACAGAGACTCTTGTTCAATCCCTGGTCTCATTAATTTAGATACACAGTAAATGTTCTTTTCCATTGGTGGTGCTTGGCAAAGTCAAAAAAGATCATAATAGCTACAGAATCACAAAGAAAATGATGAAGGATCGGTGAAAGTGAGGTAAATTGGTTTTGGTATTAGCTTGTCAGGGGAGATGAATCAGTTAACAATAGATTTCTTCCTATATATATTTTTTTGAGAAGAAAAGGAAAGAAATGAAACAAAAGGAGTTTAACTTTAAAGTATCTACCTTCTTTCTCTTTCTTACTAATCTTATTTATTTTTAAAATTTAATAACAGCTTAGGAAATTTAAGCTGTTTTCCATTAAATGTTCATAGCATATATTTCAGGCTTCAGCTGAGAACACTTGCCACCCACCCCTGAAAAAAATAAATTGCAAATACATATCTCTATCCATGTTAACAAACAAAAAACCCCAAAACATTAAAATAATTGACATATCATCAATGATTATAGTTATTTTTACAGCCTTAAGTCAACAAAACAGGAAACAAAGTAAGTCTACAAATGAAGACTTTTTCTTTTGTTATAGAAAAAAAGATATTTGTATTTCTTTCAAGTATTAGCTCTGCAATTTTATTCTCATTCTCTTAGATCGGTGTTGTGGCTTTCTACTCTATAAATAAAGTATAAAAAGTATAAAATAATTCTAAGCTTATACCTTTTGACATTGTATATTAAATTAATCACAATTAATGGCTATGTTTTACTCAAAGAAATTAACTAGAGATATGTGGGATTTTGTTTTCAAAAAAAATCAGTTCAACAAACTATGTTACAGAATAGTTTTTGAGTGATTTATGTTACAAAAAATGTTGATTTTTTTTGCTTTTACATGATTTAAAATTATTTTACCTTTTTAATCTGCTAAGAGTTTTTTCTAGTTTATCATCAGAGTCCACTAAAATATAAATGAGAACTTTATTAATGAAATCAGGTCTTATTGGCCTTTTGGGTAGTTATGACATTACATAAAATGACTTTTATTAAATGTTAGCTACATAAACAGTAGTTGGAATTTAAAAACTGGTCACAGCAACAAAACTCTAATTTTATTCTTAATTTACAGAAAAAAATCAAGTTATGCCTATTCAATTAAACTGTATCATGTTTATTTTAGTACTTATACAAATTTCAGCTGCATAATAATTTTTTGACAACAAGAAAATAGAGTGCTGAACATGGGAGCTGTTTTAAAAGACACGAAACAACTGCTTTTAAAATAAACATTCTGACTAGTACAGGATCCCACACTAGTGAAACTAGATTAAGTAGTAATATTTTGTATATGTAGTACCACCTGAACTCAAAAATGATGAAGTAGAAAAAAATCTAAATTAAATAAGAATGTATTCACCACTCATTTTAACTCTATTGGACTTGGAGAATTGATTTTTGGCAATTCTGAGCAATTTCCCAATTTAAGGGACATTATTTTAGAGAGTGTTCACTGTAATTTTAAAGCTATAATCTTTCTTAGAGGTTACTATATCATTGATAATGGAGATTTTTCTCAGAGCTGTTCTATTGCAAATAAACAATTTGAGCTTCACTTTATTTATAAATCAATGATGTCAGGAACAATGAAAGAGATATTCATCTCCTTGGCATATTTCATAGAAACAAGCGTTTATGAAATACTGATTTTATATCCCCATTGCATAATGGCAGCATGTACTCAAGAATAACCTGTTTGGGAGACTATTGTATTATAATCTCAGTCCTCTGGAGAGTTATTTAATCAAAATGGCTCTGCTTAAGTGGGCTACAAGAGCAGACATAAAAAAATGTCAGAGGATCAAGGAGAGACAAAGGACTAGGAATTTTATTGCTAAAAGCAATTTCGTGCCTTGATGCACGGTATTTTTTTTTTTCCCCTTAAAATTGAGGTGAAAAAATTAACAGAGAAGCTAGGAATATAAGAGTTACAACTGAGATCTCAGTGAATGGTAAAATAAATTATCATGCATGCGAAAGACTAAACACCTAGATTAAATGTGTTAACTCAAAACGGAAATTTAAGTCATGCTGTACTCTTTAATAATCAGTGTTAGTGAAGCAGTAATTAGTACCATATGATTTTAAGCAGCCATACTGAATTTTCCTTTTTTTGTTCTCTTAACTCTTCTCTGTGCACTCAACCCTGTGTAGACTTTCCCGTACACCTAGGAGCGAAATTCCAGAGGTGCTCACAACACACAAATTAAACATCTTAATGCCCTTACATAATAAATCTGGTATCAAGGTATACTTTCTTATCTTACTGTGAAAATTTATGGTAATTATTCTATTAATGTGTAGCTTGTGTTTAACCAACAAGACTAATTATCCTAAACTTTGATTACTGTGGCTTAAGGGATATTTGAAGTACAGAACATTGAAGACATTTACTTCCTTGTATTTTATGTGTAAATTGATATCAATTTCTTCTACTATACATAAACAGTCAACATTTCCCTCTAAAATATCATTAAAGAATAGATCATTTGTTAATCAGTAAAAGTGAACACTCTTGGCTTTACATATGATTAATAATTAATATTACCACAAGGACCTTTCTTTAAAAAAATATTTTCATGGCATTCCAGTTTAAGGTTCATACCCAGGGACATTTTTACAATTTGTAATCTCAGAGTAACTGAGTGCTTTCTGTATTTCCAGCATTATCTGTTGTTAGAAAGCCATAGATTCTTGTTGATATTCTAGTCAACAATTACAGGTAGGTAGTTTTTAAAAATATATAAATTATGAATATAAATTTGACCCTGAATTTCCGAAAACAATAAGGTTTCTTTGACTTGAGAAAACCTGAATTTGTATTAGTCTTTCTTTCAATTTATTTTATTGCATTTTCCTTTTATTTTTCAATTTAAACAACATCATGTTGCATAAACATTAAACAGTGAAGAGCTACTATTTCAACCAATCTTGATTCAAACTTATCTCTCACAAAATGGTTCTACATGCATAGACGGCCACTGTAGTGGCAAAATCCACCTTGTGATACTTTGTTTAACATGTTAAGTGTGTTTTCATACTTCTTTGTTTTAAGAAAAACATATAATTCAATTCAAAGTGATAATATTGATTATGAATACTACTTTATGCATTTACTAATTCTCAGAAACTGTTCTAAGCATTGTTTATGAATTATGTTATTTATGGCAGAAATATTGAAAAATCAGAACTCATGTCCATTTTCAACAGATCACATAGAACCAGGTTCTAATTCATTCTTTGGAGCACTACTGTAGCCATCCTTCCGTAAGGTATCAGATCTGGGCTCGTAATGGTACACTGTTAGAGACACCTTCCCCTACTACATAGAACTGTTTATGAGAGTGGGAATTAGGATGTAGTGTGCAGTTTCCTCCAGGCATTTTCTTTGCTGGCGTGGGCTTTTTGGTGATGCTACTGCCTTTGAGGCAAATATGCTCTTGTAAGTGGCTCATCCCCAATGATCCTATAGGTAGGTACTCATCCCAGCTCCTGTAAGTAAACCTCTCACCCCTATTCCTGTAAGTAACTCCAATCAAATTGGTTCACAGAGTTTAACTTTGGTGCAGTTGCTACTTTGGTCTTTTAGCTGTGCCTATCTGAGATGAATACACGTTAAATGGACATTTATTCACATCTAAATGCTCACCAAAAAATAATCATATAACACATGGCATACCATTGTTGCCAGAAATTCATCTGTCCTTTTCTGGCATATAGTAGACATGGGTCTATCTACCTGTGATCAAGAAAATATGACTACATTTCTGCTTCTCACTTCTGAGTGGGTTATTTGAATAACCAGTATGAGGTTTTCTTAATGTTCTTTTCTTTGTTTTGTTGTTGAACATATTTTAAATAGTAGAGAATACAGGTGTTCCTCTATTGAGAAAATATAGTTAACAATTCCTAGCCAAAGTTATAAATAAGATTTTAGTGTAAGCTATTTTTTTTTTTTTTGAAACTGGATGTTTGGCTAACACTCTTAATTATCTAATGAATCAGTTGAACAAACCTTATATTGCTGAAAGCCTTTAAGCACTAGGAACATTCCAATGAACAAAACAAGTTATATGCCTTTTTGGAAGCTGATTTTAGGAAGAAAATATTTATAATAAGAAAGAAATTGAACATGAGTGAAATACCACACATATTAGTCTATTAAGAATGGTGGTTCCTGAGAAAAAGCTGACTCTGCAGTTGGGAATGTGAGGCATTAATTTGATGGCCACGTAGTGAGCTTCAAATATAGTGATATTTGACCAAATGACTCAGAGATAAGAAGAAATGTGGAGTTCAATTCTGTGGAAAAAAAAACATTGCAGGAAGAAAGAATAACTTTCTGTCAATGATGATTACAAAAGAGATTAAGACATCTGGAGCAAAGTAACTGGAAAATAAAATACAATAAAGAAAGCCTTGAGTTAAATGACATGCTGGTAAGAAGGTATTAAGTTGTCAACTTAAGGTAACTTGGTAACTGAACAATGTTTCATTGATGAATTAATGATGGAACAAATTCTGTGTTGACAAGATTCATGGATTGCACTTCATTCTATCACAGACTCAAAGAAAAAACAGAGTTGGATTCATCAGCTCTTCACCAAGCGAATGCAAGGGCTGCTAAGTTTAGTAGGTGTATTTTAATGGTAATTTTCTTTCACTGGCTCAACGTATCACTGGAAGAAAATCAAAAAAGTAATATTTATAAAACTATAACCTCTAGTTATGTTAACCAACAACAATAAAAAATCTGATCAATAAAAGTGTAAAATGTTTTGTTTATAAGAACAGCTTTTTTTCCTATAGTAGCTTTAGGAAATCATCCTACTAGGATAAGATAATGTAAAATTATTTTAAATTAAAAAGCTGATGACAGCTACTAAAAGTTGTCAGATGTGGTTTAGGATATTTCCTTTTTTACTTTGTTGGGGTTATGTAAGGTTGTTTAGTAAATTTTATCAAAACTTACTTTGAATCTTGCCCACAATCTACGAGTCAGCAATTTGAGTTGAATTCTTCTGAATATATTTCCACTTCTGTAGATTCTACATGATGCCTGCCTTTTTCCCAAGAGATTTATCCTCTGAATGATGGACTAGTTGTGTTTTTGCCCTTCTAAGAACATTTTGAAAAGCCACATGGTAGTTTTAGAAAATAATTTTTGTAAATTCCTGAAATTTTTACATGGATGTGCATTGACGGCCTATTTAAAATATTTGTATAAATAAATATTGTATAGCAGTGAAGTATTCCTTTTTAGGAAGAACACTGTCCTACATCCCATAGCCGTAAAAAGTGTTTATACTGGAACAAAAATTTTACATGATTATATTTGTTTATTTGTTTGGATATTTTTAGTATTCATTTACAGTTTTATGAAGGGGTATCAGTAATTTTGGACTGTTTCAGTTACTTTCCCATTGGTGGAACAGAGTTCCCAACATCTCCAACTTTAGAGAGGGAAGAATTATCTTAGCTCACAGTTTCAGAAGGTTGCAGTCTGTTTATTGGTCAGCGGCAGCAAATTGTAGAATTATGTGGCAGCCTGCAGCCAAAGCTGGGGCTCCAGAAAGAGGGCTCTTCATGGCCTTGAAAAACGGAGTGAATTCTGGGAGAGACGGTGGAACCAGTGCACCCCACCTGCAGGTCCAGGACCAAGCATCTGCCCCTTCCAGCTAGGCCTCACCTCCCAGCAGAAAACAGTGTCCATAGATACCTGAGCACTCCAAACCCAAACCACAATGTGGACATAGATCACATCTGTGCTTGACTTACACCGGAGCCTGAGTCGACTCTGCAGCATTCTCCATAAGAACTCAGTCAGAGCACGGATATCGAGCTTCCTGCTGCAAAGGAAGTAATGAACTGCCCTAATCCAGTAGATCCTCCCGTCTTGTCTTCTTTCTCACCAAATTTGTGAAACTATATAAAGATAACCTTCTTTGGGACCACCTGATTGCTCAATGGTTACAATACTTTTTGAGAAATAGAAAGGAAAAGAGAATCACTTTTGACATATGCTAATGTAGAAGCTTGCCCTATGGCCACACAAGATTCAAGCAGTGAGTGAGTTTATGTCTCCATGACAGGACATTATTATCATTACAGTTGTTTTGAGACAGGATCTTGCTCTGTAGTGCAGGCTGGTCGGGAACTCACTATGTAACTGGGACTGTAACGTCTAAGTGCTGGGATCACAGGTGTGCTTCTTTATACTTAGCTAATTTTATGTATTTCTGGGAAATTGAAACCAGGTCCTTTTGCATGCTAGGCAATTGTTTTTTTATCACTGAGCTATGCCTCCAGGCCAATAACATTACTTTTAATGCTATATGTATAACAAAATTCTCAAAGTCTTCTCTCTGGCTCACAATCTTCATTGATACTTATTGGGATTCTATGTTGTGAGACCACAAATATTTTACTTTTCATTCAGTTTTATAAACCCTCTTTTAACTCTGTCTAACCTGCTGCCAGATACTTTCATAGAAATTGCCTTACTTTTTGCTGAAATATAAGAAAAAAATATAAAAATGTGCCATAATTGTAAGACATCATTTACTAATTTTCACAAAGTACCAACAGAATGTGAGTAGGTCTCTACACCAGGAAAAAGTTATCGCCAGCCACGGGGAACTTCTTCATATCACTAACTAAACATATGTTCCTCAATAGTTCTTGAACTTAATATCAACAAAATCTCACTCTGCCTCTCTTACTCTGTTTTACATTATTTTCTTGAAAATATTTTTATTATGATGTAATCTACAGCTTGTGAACACAGTGACATTACCTGAAAGCTAAAAAATAAATAAATAAATAAATGGTATTTTTAATTAAAAATTATTTGTGCCTAATAAAACCATTTGGAGTTGAAATTTAAAAATATGTATAATTGAATAGTTTAAAAGTGTTATTCTTCATACTTGTGAGAAAGACTAAATTTTGCTAGATATATTATTATAATTTTTCTTGTATGTAAGGAAAGGAAACCCAAATTTGCAAAGAAAATCATCCAGTGTGAGAATGTACCATTAGTAAAATAATTCCTAAAATCTAATAATCTAAAAGAAAAATTATTACAAATAATTCATACATGAATAAAATACACATTCATACATATGTTTGAAATTGTCAGGGACAAGTTTAACTTTTCTCTTCAAAATACCTGCAAGTATAAATATCTGTAAAACCAATAAAAGGATAAATCACAAAATTGTCAAGCCTTTCTTTCCAATACTCATACTTTTGACAACATGACATTATGAATGTTTTTAAATAATTATATCTTATTTTCTAAATCCTTAAATTTGCTTTGGACTGGCTTTGTGATTTTCTTTGGTTAATAGAATATAAAAGAAGTGATAGTGTGCCATTTTTCCAGTGAGATTTTATGAGACTGTGAATAATGATATCTGTGTTGAGGTCCCACATGGAGTTGAGTCAAGGAAAAGTCACCTACAGTAGCTTCCTCTTACTATACATGCATGTTTACATGAGAATCTTTAAAACCAGATAATTCCCACATAAAAACACACACGAGATTCAAAAAGCTCATTGTTTTAAGAACTTGACTTTTGTGGTTTTTCCACAGCAAAAACAAGTAATACAAAGATAGCGGATGCAAGGGACCATTATTTTAGCGTCTTATTTATCTCCAGTGAATAGATTTTGTTATTACGATTTCATTCCTCTCAATTTAAAAAATTATGTGTGTTTCATTAAATCCAATAAAATTACAGACGTATATAAAATTGATCTGTGAAAAATTTATTCTTAAAAATAACTTAAATATATTCAATCTAAGAACTTGACTTTAAAATTTTTCCATTATAATTTTATATAAAATAATTCTCTTGTTTTATTTATACACCAAAGTAGCAATGCTGCTACTTTTGGAATTAATGATGGCGTAGATAATTGTTACTCATATAAAATATTTGAAATCTCAAATAGCTGTGCATTTAAGAATGTAGACACTGGATCTGTTAGCTCGGTGGTAGAGCACTTGCTAGAATATTCTAGGCCCAGGGTTTAATCCTCATTCCTGCAAAAATGAAGTAAATGGTATTTTTCTAGTGCTGTCCAGATACAGTATGCAGATCCAAATATCTCAGGTATCAGGAAATTACTATCATTGTCGTTATTATTAATATTATTTTGAGGTGAGGTCTCTCTCTGTAGTTTGGGCTGGAACTCAGGCTAATCCTCTTGCCTCTACCTTCTGAGTGATGAGATTATAGGTGTGTGTCAACATACGCAGCTTGTTTATTTATGTGATTCTGTGTACTGGAACCAGGACTTTGTGCTCGCTAAGAAAGTACTCTAACCCCTGAGTTGTGCTCCAGGCCTAAAAAACAAAATTAGTAATGCCAAAAAATATATAATTTGAAACATGACTTTTTATAAGAATAAAACTGTAATGTGTGGCTAATGGCTTGGAAGTGAAACTAAAGTTATTATGAGTCAAATAAAAATATATTTACAAGTATGATCAGACCATCAGGCACAGTTTACTAATTAACTTAGAAATTAAATATTTTAAAATGATATTTCTGTTAGCAGTGACAACCTGAATTCTTCATGATCTTGCATGAGATATGAATGTTTTGACTCACAAATCTTGGAATCAAAACAAATCTCTACGGCCTTGATAGTTGCTATTTTTTTAAAATTGTGTCAATCTGCTTTTCTGTTCTCTACTGACATTACTACTCTTGAAGTTTAAATTAATAGAATTGCCAGTGTTGGCCTGTTTTCAATCCAACAACTAACCTACTGCTTCAAAATATATTATGTCTGAGGTAGAAAGTTTTCTAAGTACATTAATTACATGGACCAAATAGATGAGTTGACATGCTAAGCCTCACTTTAATGTCTTCTTTCATTTGAAAATAAGAATGTTAACTGGTACTATACACATACGTTGTGAACACTAAATAGTGAAAAAATTCAGGTGAAGGGCTTGGGACACTATCCAGCAAATATGAAATGATTGCTAAAATTTGTGTCATAAGTCATTCCTGCAAGAAGAAATCTATAGATAATGTATGCAATTCTTTCCACATTGCTTTTCACAGTACTTTGTGTAAAAGATGAATTTCCCTTCTCTTCACCCCATCACACATTAGCCATATCTGTAAATTACTGTTGCCTACGTACAAATAATCCTTTTTGTACTCCAGCAAAAAGCAAGTAAAGCAAATAAAACTAGTAGATTGATTTAACCAGCAAGTATTTACTGTGCACCAAATCTTCAAATAATTCTATCAAAGATTCTGCAGCTCCTGCGAGCAAAAACAATATAATTTTTCCAGGGTTTTATTATCCACTACCCTGTGTTATAAATTAGCGAGACTGATCTAATTCAAGACTGATCTAATTTCCTGCTTGTTCCATTCTGTCCTTGTCCACTCTTGGTCCAGATTACCTTCACTATTGTGAACTTTCATAGCAGATCATTAGTGCTATTATAGCATCTATATTTGTTTATACATGTATTAAAAATTGTCTCTATCTGTTGCTAAAAGTATATATTTTTAAAAGTCGCAGAGAATGCAAGACTTGAGGCCTGTGCTTCATATTTACAAAGAAAAAAAAAGGATGGACAGCAATATTTTGCATACTTTAGGCATCCATAGATGTTTAGAAGTAACCATATTCTTCAAGTTTTCTATTAACGGGGTAAAGATATCTTGTCAGAAAACAGAAAGGAAGTAAATAAAGCACCACTAGGTGTCACTGAGACAGGAGAAGTTACAAGCCGGAAAGTTAAGATGAAGATACGCAATAAATGCATGATTTATAGAAAGATAAGTAGCAGCTTTTACAGAAAAGGTAGGGTAAGATCAACAGCTCGCAAGAAAAGTAGAAGTAGAGGGCAGAAGATTGTGGCTTGAATAACTCAGAAAGCAGCTGCTGAGATGGATCAAGACAGAACTCCAGCTACTGGTTCTGTTAGCATTGCCAAAGGTTTCACACACTAAATATGTATCTTAACTCTAGGAGAAGATCAATATATACATCGATGAGAAGTATAACTTAGAGTTGAAAGACAGAATATGATTTTTAAGGTCTTTAAGATGTATAAGTAGTATTTAGATCTAAGTTTTGTAAAGATATTTCTTTCTTGTAAGCTGAGTCAAATATTTAAATATTGTAATTTTTAATTTAAAATTTTATATAATATAAAATGAATATACAACCACCTCATGGACAGTTCATTTTTAGAGCTAAAAGAACAGTCATGAAGTATTTATTATCAATATAATGCATTACTTTATTTTTCTTTTATTTTTAAAAGAAAGAATTTAAGTTTCAAGTTAGTTTTAATCATGAAGAATTTCTTTTTAGAGAACACTTTGTGTTAAAAAACCAAAACTCAGGACTCTATATCATGGAGTTCAAATCATTTTGAGTTCGTACACTATTAATTTCTCAACTGTCCAAGTTTTCTTATCTACTTATCAGTTCTTCCTAACTATTGATAAGAACACAAGTTGGGATGGGATAATTTGGCTACTAGAACAGACTAAGGCGGCAACACAATGTATCAGACTCTGCTGGATTAGAGAGGCTCCATCACAGGCTTTGAATCTTTCTGCTTTATTTGAAGCTTTTCTGTTTACATCCTGGGTAAACTCTAATATAATAGCTCTGTAACTTCGTTTGCTGTTTTTAATCTCAGTTCCATCTCTTCTTCTTAATCTATAGGCAATGGTGCCCTACGATGCGATCCTTATTCATTTTCTAAATCTCGACACTGGAAGCCCTCTACTCTTACTCTGAATAAATGCTATGAGCTTGGAGAGCAAAGAGTCATAGTTTCTTTCTCTCATTGTACAGAGGAGGAAGTAGAGACCTATTACGGCTTCTTCAGACGTGCATAATACAGGAGCAGCTGAGTTGTTGCAGTAACACATACTTCATGTTTAAATTAGCATTTATCTTCATGAAAGGTGATCTCCAAATATTCTTTCAAAACCATTCCAAGTTGTGCTTCAAGAAAAAATTCCATCTTGCCTCTCTCCTTCATGAATGCTCAAAGAATATTTTTAGCCCTATAAACTATAACTCCTATTGATTGAGCCATGTGTATGCAATTCAATTCCTATTACCTTCCTTCCTTCATTTAACGTGCATTTAGTATACAGCAAAGTCACTGAAATAGATACTGAAAAATGTGTAAATGATACAAAATGTTTTTCCTGCTTTCATGACGTTGTTTATTTAGTGCATAAGAAAGACACCATGCCGATTATCAGAGCTTTACGTTCATGCAATGACTGAGTTTCTGGTGCCTCCTACAAACCCTCTCAAGTGTCAGCAACTCCATGCTTCTGACGCGCATCCATCTTTCTACTCAAGCCCAATTTTTTTCCAGTTGCTTGCGCACAAAAATGTTGCATTATTCTGGTCTAGTATATACTTTTTCTGACAAAATGTTATTCATTCATCTGCTCTCTGAAAGCCACCTCTACCACAGCTGACTGCTTGTTCAGTCAAAGTTCCAGGGCTCTGTTTTTTTTTTTTTT
>PVKB01002791.1:0-250334 GCA_004027205.1 Ctenodactylus gundi
CCCCCCCCCCGCGTCCGTTCAGGGCACATGGCTCCCTCTTGTGGCCACCAGGCCTCACTGACGGCTGCTTCCCGCCCTGTGTCCTTGGCTGCTGGCTCAGAGGAAACCGCCAGCCAGTTGGCAGGGAAGAGACTCTGGTGCCTAAAGGGAGACACACCCAGGACTCTGAGCGGGTCTGGTGTGGCCTTTGCGTGCCCAAAGTAAAGACCATTCCTAGCCTGCCGCGCTGAGTCTGACGGGAATCCAACACTCTTACCTGTTCCTCCTTGCTGAGGAGGAAATGTAGTCATTCTGAGCAGGCAGCTTCCTGCGGAAGGGCCCGGGAGGGGTCGCCCTGGGGTCTGGCCCGCAAATGTCCTCTGGGAGTGCAAATGATTGTCCAGGTGGATCGTACCCAATTTCTGCCCTGCGCTGGGCCGGCTGTGGACACACACCAAGCAAACCGCGCTTGTGGCTTCCTCGTGCCTTCAGTCCCCTGTGCCCGCACCTTGCCCACGGAGATCCTTAGCCGGGGTGCGCAGACTTCGGGCACAACGTGCAAACTAGAACTCATGAGCATTTTTCTGAGAGTCAGAGAGTTCATCAGCTTCTCCAAGGATTCAAAAGACTTAAGAGCTCCGTCCAAAGCAAATAGGGTTGGAACGTCGTCCTCCACCGGTGGCGTGGGCCCCCTCACCCCAGTCACCTTGGAGGGGCGGTTGATGTGCTCCGAGGCGGTTTTTGCTTCCGCTGGGGGCTCCTTTGGGCTGTCCTCAGGGACAGCTTTAAAACGATGATAGAATCTCTGCCTCACTTCTTCTTAATCACACCTCATTTTTGTTCCCAGAGTGATCCAGCTTGATCACCCACTTTAGTCACCAGCTTTGGATCCAAACGACTGCTACCTGTTTCCAAAAATTCCATCCACCTTAACAAGGCAGAGATTTGTCACCCTCAAGGGATTCAGACAAATGTGTTGGCATTGCTGCAGGAGTTCCAGAAACTTTCTTTGGAACTTGGGATGGGAAAAGAGTCTATACAAGTATACTCTTTTGATGCCTTTGTGGAGCGTCTTAGGTTAGTAAGAAGCTAGGCATACAACCTCACAACTGTGACTTATAAATATAGCATAGTAACGAGCAGAAACCAGGAGATGAGATTAAAAGGATGTATGAAGATGCGGAGGAAGTCAGAGCCCGGAAAGGACGTGGCAGTTAGGAATGTGCCATCCAATCACACCCAGAGATGGATGAAGAGAGCAGAAGTCCTGGGGGACTGGTGGGACAGGGACTCACCTGGGAAAGTGGCTGGGACAGGTACACAAACAGCCAGCTGAAGACCTGTGGGATACGTTGCAACAAAGGACTCAGCAAGGCATTAAGTTCATTAAGGAAGTGATACTCCCAAAGTTCACCCAAAGTGGCACAAAGTTCACTGAAAAATTGACACATCCTTCTGGAGTGGACAGACCTTAAAGTCCATGTTCTGTTTTGTAATGGCCCATTGAAGGTTGTGGTAGATTAGGTTAGCATACCCCCCCCCCCCAATTTTTTGGTGGCACTGAGGATTACAATGAGGGCCTCTACACTGAGCCACACCCCAGACATTTATTTAGACAGGGTATTGCTAAGACACTAAGTTGTCCAAGCTGGGCTCAAACTTTCTATCCTCCTGCTTCGGCCTCCCAAAGTGCTGGGATTATGGATACGTGCCACGATACCCAGCTCACATGGTCCTCATTCTTCACTCCTATCTGTAGTTATGCCCATTCCCACATGGCTTTGCTTGAAAGGTAAGTAGAGATTCCCTATCCCCAAGCAACAGGATAGTCACAGACATGTGGCACAAGCAAGTTCATCAAAGCTCACATGATTCAAGCTGAATCAGTTTTTAGAGCCTCTGCCATTGCCATGAGAGGAGCATTCTGGGATGGCTGGTCCCGCAAACAGCATGAGAGGTGTGTGAAGCAGAGTTGCACCAGCCAAGTGTCCAGCCCAGCTCACCTCGCCTAGGGAAGAACCTCCACCAAACTCCAGAAGCCGCAGCATCAAGGTGAGAACAGCAGATCCCTGACCATTGCTCAAGTCCAGCCTTAATCAGCCTCCTCCTTATCAGCCCTGGAGAGGATAAGAGATGATAATAAATGACTGTCTTTCTAAAGCAGTGAAAATTTTGGAGTTTTTGTTACGTAGCAGTAGCAGCTGCTACAAAGGTCTCTTTATTGCAATTTCAGCGAATTTCTCCCTGTCTGGTTTATAACTTGACAGGCCAGGCACCAGTCAGCACTGATAAGGAAGTTCATTCATCACTCAGTGGGGCCCTCGCCATCATTCACGCTCAAGGCACTGGGGCAAGTGAACGTTTCTAAGAAGTTTGGAGTCCAGTGTAGGAAGAAGATGTATCCACACAGAGGAGGTAGAATGCTGTCCAGGAATCACAAAAGAGATCAGCCAGAGGCAAAGAGAGGTTGGGTTATGACTTTCAAGCAATCAGGGGAGGCAATCAGGAAGATGTAAATCTTGAAGGCAAGCTAGGATTTCTACTAGGCAGTGGACATTTTTCATAGAGACTTTAAGAGCCAGGCCATGGAGACTGGTCCTTAGGCAGGACATCTCATTTGGCTGGCCGAACAGCTTCTTCCAGAAGTCATGTATTCCCATCCAAACTTTCCTGCCAGAGGACATGACATGTAGATTATGACCCAGACTTCAGAGAAAATGCTCCTTTGGTCACCCAGCACCAGGGACTTGGGATGATGGGAACCCTGCCCTGGCATCTGGAAACACTGGGATCTGGGATAGAGGGGTAGACAGGTCCATGAGCACACTGCCATAGCAAAGTGACAAGTTCCAGAGCAAAAGTGAAAGCGAGGAATTGTGGGGACTCACAGGAGTGAGTGCTCTGTGGGAACACAGAGGGCGAGAAGTGGCATGAGACGTGAGGCTCTGAGTGGCGATGGAGGGAGGCATTTGGACGTCTAGACCTGTGTCTCCACGGAGCTCCAGCACCTCCCGTATGCCCCTGCATGGGAGCCCACGGCCCCCTCAGACTCAGCCTGTTCCAAACAGAACCCCTCACCTCTAAACCCAAACCTGAATTCTCCTTGGAAATTCTTTTCTCAGCGAGTGGCTCCATCTCCTTCCAGTCACTCAAGTCAAGACTCTGGCACTCACGCTAAGCTTTTCCTTTACCTCACAGCCAGGTTGAAAGACCGTGTCCCTCCTCCCCTCCCCTCCTTTTCTCTTCCCCTCTTTTTCTTCCCCTTCTTTATCCTTACTTCTTTCCTTCCTTTTTTCTTCCTTCTTTCTTCTCACCTTTTCCCTCTCTGTTTTACTGTGATAAATTATAACATAAAATTTACTTTCTTGACCAGTTATAATCACAGTCTCATAACATGAAGCGTATTTACATTGCTAAGCAACCATCTTCCAACCCTTTCATCTTACTGAGCTGTGCCTCCACGTTCACCAGCCCTGAGTAACCTCTGTTCCATTTTTTGTGTCGGTAATTTTCACTGTTCCAGATATTTCACGTAAGCGGAAACGTACAGTATCTGTTCTCTAGAGTCTGGCAAGTTATTTCACTCCGGTTGTTTTCAAGACGCATCCATGTTGTAGAACACATCAGAACCTCATTCTTCTAAAAGGCTGAGCCCTCATCCGTCATATGTGCTTACCCAATGGCGTGTGTCTATTTGTCTGTTCATAGACACTTGGGTTGTCTTCACTTTTGGCCTTTGCAGGAAATGTTGCTGGGACATGGAGGTTGCAAACACTTACCTGAGCCCCTCCTTCCAATTCTTCTGGAAACTTAACTCTAGAAGTGGAATTAAATGGACATTTTAGGTGTACCTTTTTGAGGACCTGCCCTACTGATTTCCACCTGTACCATTTTATATTCCACCAGCCACACACGGGTTCCACTGTTCTCCACGTCCTGGCCAACACTCGTTTTCTGTTTTTGTCGCTGCTGCTGTTGTCTTACAGTGAAAATCCTCATGGGTGTGAAGAGGTTCCTTGTTGTAGTCTGGGCTCATGTTTCTCTGCAGTTAGTTGGTACTGAACACTTTCCTGTGCTTCCTGACTAGCTGAATGTCTTTAGAAAAATACCTATTCAAAACTTTTCCCCCATTTTTTGAATTAGGTTGGCTTGCTTATTTTTGTTCTTGTTTTGTTTTTGTCTTGCTGTGTTGGGGACTGGACCCAGGGCATCACAGTTGAGCTACATCCCCAGCCCTAAGTCAAGTGTTGTATGTTGTTGAGTTTTAATATATATTCTAAATGTCAGTTCCTAATCAGATACGTGACTTACAGGTATTTTCCTGTGGATTGATTGCCTTTTTACTCTGATGATAATTTTTGTTGGGCAAATTTTTATTTTGGTGAAGTTCAACTTGTCTCTGCTTAATAGTAAAAGCGCCCTCTTGTCTTCATAGCCTACGCATGTAGTCAGATTGAAATAGATAAATGCTGTGCTTGGCTCACCAGTTTGCACAAGCACATGGGATATAAGTGGGTTTTGATTTGATGTGGGTAGAGGATATGGATTTAACACCTCACTGTGCTCTTCCTCCGTAATGTTCTATTGTCACTTGTCCAGTCTATGCTCAAGAGTGTACGAGTCGTGAAAAGCATTGCTAAAAATTACATGCCAATGTTAAAAATTCTGTACCTGTAGGTCTGCATTCCTGGCTGTCTAGGACCCACAGGCTATGGTTGGATGTGCCTGGTCCACCAAGTTCATGCTGAGGAATCATGCAATCTAGTTTAAAAAAAAACCACACCCAAAACAACGTTTTGTGAAAGTTTAAAAAATTGTGCCAGGCCATTTTCAAAGCCATTCTGGGCTGCACACAGCCCTCAGGCCAGGGATTGACACTCTAAGGATTTGTGTGTGTCATTTATTGGGGAATGCTTGAAGGAACAGCCATAGAGGAAGTGGCACAAGAGAGCTGGTGAGGGGTGTTTCATCAGGCTGGTCACCATCCACACCAGGACCTCCAGAGCTCAGGCCTTCAGGGGACCCTGAGGATACAGAACATACCGCAGTATGATCTCACCGAAGGGTATGAATCCAGTACATCTCACCTGCTTGCGGGAGTTCTGCTCCTGCTGAATGGACCCTCCTTCTGCCTGTGCCAGGGACGAATGCGCTCCAAAAGCCGAGTTCCCCGCCTGGGTAGTGGCCCTGGGTGGGCCAGCCTTCAGCACACAGCCTGGATGCCGAGGGAGGTGGGTGGGCCCTGGTAGTTGATACAGTGATCATTGCTGGATAAGTGGATGTAAGGCAAAGGTGACAGCACATTCAAAGGCACTGAGGCCTGAAAGAGCACACATGGTGGTATCTGCCTCTGGCCCTTGGCACACTACAAAGTCCTTCCTTAGCCAGATGATCCTGGGCCTGGCCTGTTTCACACGCAGTTTCACCAACACCCCAAACCCCTAACATCTAGCCTTGAGGAGCCGTTGTTATTCTCAAGACAAAAAGACAAAAGAGCCTGTGTCTGGGGCCTCCCTCATGGGCCTTCTCTGGGATGAGGCCCACTGAAGGCTTATGTCTGGGGTCTGGTGCATCTGGGGCTGGGGTGGGACCCATAGGCTAGAGCAGCACTATCCCTGGGACTCTCTGGGTTCATCTCTGCACCAGCCGATACACGCGCAATACCGTAAACATCAGTAGCAGAGTGGTTAGTGGCTCCTGTACAGGCCAGTGAGTGTTTCAGGCCTTCAACCATGTCAACCTGGAGTCACAGGTAGTCCAGGCTGACCTTGAATGTACAGCAATCCTCCTGCCATGGCTCCCAAGTGCAGGGATTACAGGCATGCACAACCATACCCGGTTTATGTGATGCTGGGGAACTGAACCCAAGGCCTTGCTCTTGCTAGTAAGCCCTTTGATGGTCAGGACATCTACGGACCACCTGCCGGCCAGCAGCACTTGCGGGTCATCCCTGCTCACCTGCTGTGGGTCCCTGATACAGGAGGTGGTTCACTGGTGTTGACACGAGGAAGAGCTTGGCCACACTTTCCGTCTGATCTCATCAGTCGGGAGCCCTTCTTCACTGACAGCCTGAGTCTGAGGGCAGCCATATCTGTGGGATCACTGTTCAGAGCTTGGAGTATTTCTACTTTCTTTTTTCTTTTTGGTGCTGGGTTCCAGTGACTAGAGTTAAGTTGGTTCACCTTGCACACACCAGAAAGCTGTGTTCCCAGGGGCCTGGGCACTGAATAAGCCCCAGCTGCTTGTAGAGCTGTGAGAAGAGGATGGAGCCATTCTCAGCGGCCGGTATCTGTGAGCATCAAGGTACCTAGACTCACCAGCCTAGAATGCTATTGCCTCAGTTTGAGGCTCAGATTCTCAGCCTTGTGTCCAGCTGCCCTCTGCAGGATTTGGAGAGCAATAGGCAGGAGCTGTTCATCCCTTACTCAAGACCAGTAGCCTTGATCGTGGAAGCTACTCTTGATAACATTTGGCTGAAAAAAAAAAAAAAAGACTAATGTGAACTCCTCAGGCCTCAGCCTCAAAACTCTGGCAGAGGGCTTAAAGAAGAAGCCCCAGGCTTCCCCCGGCTGTTTCTATGCTGATGTCAGCATATGTTTAAGGGTCTGGCTGGACCTTAATTCCATCTTGGTCGTGGGCCTATGATAGAGAATGGGCACAGGTGCTGAACATCTGGGTTAACGTTACTTCTGAGTGTGCCTATATGGCTGACACCTCTACAACTCACTCAGAAGTGTGCTTTAGCGGTCTCATGAGCAGTTCCCAAGACAGCCAAGTTGACACAATTAAGCCTAATCACCACCCTCCATGCCTTATCAACTTGGCACCCAAATACACATTCTCAAACCACACTTAACTTCCAAATAAACACAATAACTCACCAATATCACTTAACATGTTAGAGTTGTCTTGTGGATAACCAAGAATACAATAATCCCTTCCCTAAAGTCTCAACAGTTTCAGCATTTTTTTGCAGAGAGCAAAAGGAGGAAAAGGGGTTAAGAAACCATGGAGGAGGGTGCCACAATTTCAAGTATCAGATCTGGGTCTCGAAGAATGGCATAGCTGTTAAAGCGCTTGCCTAGTAAGCCCAAAGTCCTGAGTTTGATTCCCCAGCACCACATAAAGCTGAGCGTGGTGGTGCAGGCCTGTAATCCCAGCACTCCAGAAGCTGAGGCTGGTGGATTGTCCTGAGTCCAAGGCTAGCCTGGCTACACCAATGAGTTCAGGACCAGCCTGGGCTACAGAGAAAGATCTTGCCTCAAAAAACAAAACAAAACAAAACAAACAAACAAACAAACACCCCCCACCCCCTGATACAAGATAGTCACGGTGGTCCTAACCTGCTGCCCCCATTAAGGAGGATCTCTTAAGCCCATGGATTTCAGGCCAGCCTGGACAACATAGTGGGATCTCATCTAAAAAAAAAAAAAGATAAATAGTAACATACATAAAGTATTATGGCCAAGATTAGAGAAATGCAAATCAAAACATCACTAAGATGTCCTCTTACCCCAGAGAGATTGGCATATATCAAGAACTTGAATTGAATAGCAATTGATGCTGGTGACGTTGTGGGGACAAAGGAACCCTTTTTCCATTGTCAGCGGTTCTGTGAACTGGTACAACCACTATGGAAGGCAGCATGGAGATTCCTCACAAGGCTGAAAGTAAATACTTCATTTGATCCAGTGATACCTTTATTGCATATCTTTCTAAAAGAGTTAAAAAGTAATACATGACAGAGATGCATAGATACCCCTGTTTACAGCAGCACAACTAACAACAGTTAAAATGTGAAAGATGCTGAAATACCCATCAACAGACCAATGGATACAAGAAATGTGGTACATGTACACAATGGAGTATTACTCTTCCATAAAGACAGATAAATTTGAGGCTTTTGGGGACTTCCACTTAAGATGGTGGTCAAGTAACAGAGCTGCACAATGTCTCCTTGTGGGCCCACTTAAAAAGCTGACAATATAGTCAAGAACCGTCTGCTCAATGTAGCTATGACAAGGAGGAGCATCCCAACAGTTGAAAGGAGGCCAAAGGAAGGTCATAAACTCCCCAAACACATTGGAAGTGGAGGTAAAAAGCAGCTCAGGAAGCAGCCCCAGAACAACTGCAACAGCTGTGAGGCACTGGCTCCTGCAGATGGAGAAAAGCGCAGATCCTGGAACCTCAGACCAAGATGAGGGTGGATCTGGAAGAAGTGGGAACTGACAGCAGCTGGTAGCCCCAGCCTTCAAAAATTAAGCCTGCAGGTAGTGCATACTACAAATGCAATGTGAGCAGGCCTGTTGGAGCCTATATCAGAAGCAGTGCTCAGCAGTGACATAAGAGGAGCTATTTTTAAAAAGGAGCCCAGGACTGAACTGTTTAGAGTAAAAGAAAGCTCAGAAGAGCACATCGGGGCTTTTGGGGTCACTCTTAAACAGTGCCTAGGAAAAAACTGGCACAAGAGATAGTTGTGAAGAGGAGAGAAAGGCCATGGACCCCTGGAACAGCTCAGGTGGTAGTGGAAGCACCTCAAGGGTACAGAGTACCGCCTTCAGGGGTGGGAATCCAGGACAGGTGAGAGAGCTTTGCTGGGAGGGCTAGGGTTGAAAAAGACACCTCAGAGGCCATCAAACTGTTAGGTCCCTCACTTGCCTACTGCCAGCACAGAACTCAGAGGAATTCTGGCTCCTTCTATACCCTCAGCTAAGCTTTTAAAATAAAATCCCTCAACAACAGAAACATGAGAAGAAGAAAAGGCAACAGGACACACACAGAAATACCTAAACCCCAGAAATGAATGTCATGGACCCTGAAATACTGGAACTCATAGGGAGGGAAGTCAAAAAGCCAATAAATGAGTTAAACAGCCAGTTCAAGCAACATATCCTCAAAGAAATGCAAGCAATGATCAGTGGGCTTAAAGAGGAACTTACTAAACAAATAGTGGTCCTCATGTAGACAAAGCTTACTGCCTACAGAGAAAACACAAATAAAAAGTTGGCTGAGGTAAAAAAGGAATTGTGAGATATGAAAGAACACTTTGATAAAGAAGTGGAAATTCTGAAAAGAAATCTAGCAGAAATTCAGGATACGAAAAAAAAAAAACTTTTGAAAGCAGAGGAAGTCATCTCAAATACTGAGAGGACAGAACTTCAGACTTTGAAGAAAAGTCTAAGAAAACAAATGCTATAATTAGGCACGCCTCCAAAATTAGAAATGAGCACAGTAGCTGGATACAACAGCTGATGGATGATTCAAAGAGAATGAATATTAGAATTATGGGTGTGGGAAAAAGAGATATAAAGAACTTTTTCACTGAAATCATGCAAAATAATTTCCCAAATCTAGGAAAAGAAATTAATTTTCAGGTACAAGAAGCTTACAGAACACCAAATAACCTCAACCAGCAACAAGACTCATTATGATATATCATAATCAAAACCTCAGAAAAACAACATAAAGAGAGAATATTAAAAGCAGCAAGAGAAAAACAGACATTATTTTACCAAGGCAAACACATTTGAATTACCACAGGTTTCTCAATGCAACTTTAAGGCCAGGAGAGCCTGAGGCAAAATCTTTCAAACTTTAAAAGACAGCAAGTATCAATCCACATTGTTGTATCCAGCAAAATTATTCCTGAAAATTGAAGGAAAAGTAAAATTTTTTATGATATATCAAGAATCCCTAAAGAAACTTATGACCACTATTACAGCACTGCAGAAAATACTTGAAGGAATCTTTGCGAAAGACACAGGGACAAGCAGCACCAAAGAACATGGAGGAAAGGAAACATTTAAAGAGAAAGTATAACAAAAAAATAGATTGATATTTGAATCATTTGATTGGTGTCCTACTAAAACAGTACCAGCTTTCTCATAAAATCTGTAAAACTTCTCCCCATAATTATTATTTTAATAGTGTATTAGTTTGCAAAGCATTCTAATTATATTCAACATGGAATTGGTATAAAATCTTTAAAAATATGTATGCATGAAGTTATATATGGATAGGTAAGTATGATAAACCAAATCTGGCAAAATGATAGTAATTAGTGAAATGTGAGTAAATAATTTATGAAAGTTAAAAAATACTGAAATAACTTAAGTATGTCATTATGTATATTGATTATGTTTAATATACTTTTGGGATACAGACCTAAGTTCATTTAATGTAGCAATTCACTTATTTGGTATAAGTTTGTCCTAAGAAAACCGACTGATGTAATGATAACCTGAATATCTTTTGAATGTACAAACATTTATCTTTCAGTACTCAGCTAAGAAATTTGAAATTTAACTTCTTTTTCTTTCTCACATTTTCTAGCCTTATGAATTTCACTGTTACGGTTCTCTTCTCATGTGGACTGGTGGGTGAGGCCATGTTAAAGAATCTCAACAAAGATATAGTAAGATACAGGAAAAAAAGAACTTTGGGCAAATCACCCCAATAAAGGGTTCTGCTGGACCCAGAGAAGAAGCTTCAACATTTGGCCACTGCAGCCCTTTGTCGGGCTGCAAAACTGAGCTAAAGAGTGGTGATTTGAATGTAGAAGTGAGTCAGACACAGAAGATTAATTATGCTAAGTATCACATGGTTTCTCTGATTTGGGAAACTCAGAATACAGGCATTCTATAGAATCAGATGGGTGTGACAGTGGGAGTTAGGGAGGATGGGGAGGGTGTGGGAGGGACAAAAATGGGAAGGGATCATAATGTTGACATGGTGTGCATGTACACAAAATACTCAAGCTCACTGTAACCATTATGTACCTCATATATGTAAACATATATATAATGGGGAAAATATTGTGGCCAGGAAATCTCACAGAGAACAAAGGTGTGAGAAGACGAGCCCAGTGGACATTTAAGGGAAGAGTATTTCAGGCAGCAGGAACAGCAGATACAGACACTCAGGGAAGAAGCATTTCCGAAGTTTTAAAACACAGCAAGGAGGTCAGCGTGGCGGAGGAGGAGTCGCAAAGAGGGAGGGCAATGGGAGATAAACCCAGAGGAGCGAACCCAGGAACTGCGTGGGCCGTCACTCAGCATCTCACCGGATACCAGACCTGCGTCCAGCGCTGTGGAACATAGACACGTGACATGTGAACTCGAGTGGGGCAGACAATATCCACACGCCTGAAAGCAAATGAAGAACAGTTAAGAACGGAGCACCGTACCAGACAGAACTGACACATGGGAGCAGGACAGCAGAGCAGGTGGACTAAGTCGGTGACCGGAAAATCCCAGCCTGGCTACAGCCTGCACTCCACAGCACACCAGCGGTCAGTTATGACTTGGCCACTTGACCTCTGAGCCTTGGTTTTCACATCTACCTACTTTATAGACCTGAGGATGACGGGAGATAAGGCGTGTACGGCATGGGTGCTGGAGTGCTGGCGCTAGAATTAGACTGTCTAGGCTCAGAGTCCAAATCCATCATCTCCTTCCTGAGGTCACGGGCAAGTAAAGATGAGAGTAGCAAGAGGACCTGTACTGTTGGGTTGGCACAAGGCAAGACTGAGCCGATCCCTTGTAAAGCTTTCTGAACAATCCGTACATAGTAAGAACTCATTACCTCTTCATTGCTAGCGACTGCCTGGCTCCGTAAACACAAGCTGCTGTAGTTATCACACATGCAGACTGGTGTCTGTGGCAGTTATCAGAGAAAGCTTATGAAAAAGAGACCCAGAAGGAGGTAGACATCACAGAGGAAAGAAGGCATGGCTGGTGGGCACTAGACCAAGCACAAGCTTTGGACATCAGGAAGTGAGGCGGAGAGGAATGGAGATGGCTGGGTCTTGTTTACAGTTAACTCAAAAATATTTAAAACACTCAGTTCCTACAGCATGGTGCCAGTGTTAGTAGCCACCTGTTAACAGGTATTCACACTGTGCTGTTTCAGTGTGGGACATTTCATTCTGTGGTCACTTGGCTCTGCGGCTCCTATCAGAAGGGCATGGCGGAGGGAAGCCACCTGCCTTGGGGCAACCAGGAAGCAGAAAGAAGGAAAGAGAGCCACAGAGGAAAAGGCCAATGACAAGAAACCGTCTCCTGATTCACTGCCTCTGGCTAGACCCCACCTCCAACAATTCCACTGGACTATGAACTCATCAATGGATTTCTCCGCTGATGAGTTTGGTACCTCTAGGGCCCCATCCCTTCCTGGAAGCCCATCAGCAGGCCTTTGGGGAACACGTTAGATCCAAACCATAACACTTAATAAGGAATTGCTGTGGGAATTAAAAGATTTAAAAAATAAGGAACAGCACAGTGTAAATTACTGACCTGCATGTGTGATAAGCAACTCTACATTGCCCAGCAACTGTAGAGGAAGCAGGGAACCGTATTCAGACAGATCGACTCAATTATTAGGACCCCAGTGAGCAAAGGCCCATGTTATTCAGGAGCAGATTGGCTCACTCTTCCCAAAACACACCTGATAAAACTGGAGTTCGTGGACTTCAGCTCCAAGGAGGACCGAGACTTCAGGGGTCCATCCGATCACTGGAATGACACTACGCGCCAGACCTGAACCCTCCCACACCCACAGTCAACGTGTGATGAGCAGGATGCTCCGGGAAGGTCTGCAGAGCGTCCCCGGTGCACCTGTCCCCAAGGGGCACCACTCCCAACGGGCACGCCTCGCCCCCTGCTCTCTGAAGCTTCCAGGGATGACGTCTAGGATCGGTGCTCATCTGAGGGGGATGACTCTGGGGCTTATTCTTTCCTTCCCGGGAAGGTCAGTTACATACACCAAGCCCTGAGCATCTGCTGACGCTGCGTCTTCTCCAGTCAAATGCATCATGCTAGTAAGTTCAACCACTCGGAGCTGGGCCGACGGGATGGGTCGTCCTCCCCTCACCGTGCTGCTGTGCACAGAAGGGTCTGCACGGAGCAGAGGGGACTTCCACAGCGGCCCCAACGAGCCCGCTTCTGAAGAAAACGCACACTCCAGACCTGTGATGCTCATGAACAACTTTTATTTTGTTTTCAGTATGTGCCCTTGAAGATTCCAAACTGTTGGAGTTTCTGATTCCCCTGGGACAAAGGGAGCGGTGCCACACAGAGGCAGAGCCGCGGGGTCGTGGCTCTGTCCTCGCCCGCTCCCGGGGAGCTGGGTGGGGAGCCTTGGAGAGGGAGCTCACAGGGCGCCTCACTCCAAGGTGGCTGACACAGTGAGCAGAGAATTAATAACACACAGACTCGGTCTGCAGAGGGCTTCAAATATACATATTCTATATAGATATATATATATATATATAAACCTGTTATATAGGATGTCGACTTATCGGTTTCCTTGTGATTAGTAACTAAAGTACAAATGATAAAGATGCTGCACTGCGGGGTCCCCTCCTCAACCCCCCTCCCGCCCCAACATAAATAACGTCACAAAGGTCGGGGGATCCTAAGTTTCTGTTGTCGTAAATATTTTTCTTTTGTAAAATCGATTTCCCCTTCCTCCCCTGCAAACTACCTCTGAGAGTCTGTAACACAGCAGCATGGAATGGTCAGGCCTGGGCCGGTGGGGGCCAGCGGGCAGATCGTGGGCCTGGTGGGCCAGGTGCTCCCAAGGACTTCAAGCTACGGTGGGAAGCAGAGAATGTGCGGTGCGGTTCTGCCTCCTCCTGGGGGAGCTGGCTGGGCCCCTAAGAAGCCCTAAAGGCCTGGAGGCTTTGGGACGGCTTAGCTCCAGAAAAGTCTTGGCTCAGTATTTACACAGTATCTGTAAGCTGCATTTTCCTTTCAGGAAAGTTGTGTTTCTGAAGACGCCTCTTCAGAGGCTGGCGGGGGAGAGGAGGAACCTAAAAAAACCAAACCAAACCAATTCCCACATGATGGCAAAGTTCTGCTACGAGTCAGTCACGGTCACACACGTCACTCGGGGTAGATACTGACGGCGACTGGGTTCTTCTCTGCTCCGGTTCCGAGAGCGTGAGGAGAGGGGGACCGTGGTTTGCTACGGAGAGCGCCGGCCCTTCAGCATTAAGTGGCACTGGATGGTCTGGATCCGGGTCTTGGCTGGGACGAACTCGGGCTGCAGCTTCAGGGTCGACTCGTACCACACCAGGGCTTTCTCAAACTCCTCCTGTGAGGGCCAAGGGCACCAGTGAGAGGGTGGCACCGTCAGCCTGAAGAGCCACTGTGGCCTCTTTTGCTGGGTGGCAGCCCTGCAGTGGCTCCTCGGAGACTGCCAAGGTCAGAGGACTAGGGGCACAAGGCTGCCTCCATCCCGCAGGAGCAGACCGGGAGGCACAGGAGGGCTGAGCCCAGGAGGCACAGGAAAGGGGCTGAAGAGCTCTGGCCACGGGAGACCCCATAGTGGGGACAGTAGGGACGAGTGGGGGGAGTGAGAGCAGCCACCCTCACTGAGTACCTGGGGCGTGCCAGCTGCTGTGCGAGGCGCTTCACGCGAGCCCTCCCTCCACTAATCCTAGCAGACATCTCTGATCATGCCTGGCAAACGCTGGCTGGCTAAGCATCTGCCTAGTCTTCCTACTGTAGCTGGAAAGATGGGAGTAAATTCGGGACTCGCAATTAGACTTGTAAGTTTTGAAGTCCTTTCATTTTTTTCTCCCTAACACTTAAAAATAACAGTGGTTGGCAATGATCACTGCTCTACTGAAGGCATTATCTTTTACTTATGCTAATTCTCTCAAGCGAGAGCCCTAAACTGGTCAAGCGACTCCTTCAAGTCCAGTGAGAGACCACATTCTTCATTTATAGTAGCAAATCTCACATCTACTGGGACAAAAACAGATCTTTTAATTTTAAGAAGCAGAGGGGGATATCTACACATTCAGCAATGCTAACTTGGTCAAAAATTACTTC
The DNA here is from genome assembly GCA_004027205.1 of Ctenodactylus gundi. Taxonomy (NCBI): domain Eukaryota; kingdom Metazoa; phylum Chordata; class Mammalia; order Rodentia; family Ctenodactylidae; genus Ctenodactylus; species Ctenodactylus gundi. The sequence goes on from PVKB01002791.1 coordinate 14,817, forward strand.
CTGTCTCTAAAGTCAAGGAGGATATATAAAGCTTATAGCCCGGGCTGCTCACTGTTATCGACAGCCATCTTGGGCTGGGTCTCCTGTGACACCATGACTTAGCAGATGGCACAAATCTTGTGTTCAATCCTGTTATGACAGTATCTGGGGTGACTCTGGGGCTGTAAGTTCTAAAACTGGTCCTTGTTTCTGACAGAATGAGGCACCTGGGTTGATGGCTTTGCCAGTCTCTTTGTAGAATGGTATCTGAGAAACTAGTGGGATTTCATCATTTAGTAAATACGTATTGAGTACTTACTATGTGCCAGCTACTGTGAGGTGCTGGAAAGGGAGGTAAAGAGGGGTCTGGTAGTCTAGCGGGAGAGGCACACTCTTAAACGAATCAAACAAGGGGAAACACAGCGAGGCAAGAATATGCAGGGTGTTGTGGGTACCATGACAGCAGTCTCACCCAGGAGAGGAGCAAGAATGTGTGTGTGTCTACGTGAAGTGTCAGTTAAGGTTACTGTAGGTCAATCTAACTCTACTCTTAGGTTAAGCTCATGGTCAGGAACTCCAGAGCTGCAGATACTTAGATGTATTTCACATATTACGAAAATAACAAGACACAAGTCAAACTCTCCATCCTTTCTCCATAAAATCTACCCAGATGGAGCTGACAATTTGAGACATAAAATCACAGGAAACTCCAGGACAAAGAATATTCAAAGCTATTTTAAAATAAAAGATGTGTCCGGGCCATGGCAGAATTTGGGTGACGCGAACCCCCCCCCCCCACCCCCAACCTCACCATCGCCACGTAGACGTTGCCCAGTGTGAAGTGGTTCACGGCGAAGTGGGGTGCGATCTCCACGGCCATGGAGGCCGCCACGACAGCATCGTTCCAGAGCTTGGCGTTGTGCAAGATGTTGGCCAGGCTGATCAGGGGCACGTCCTGGGGGAGGGCAGAGAGTAGAAAGAGGGATACTGAGGGAACATTCTTGCGGGTTTTTTGTTTTGATCATGAAGGATATAGTCTGTGTTCCATGGTAAATAATAGGAAAGTACAATTCACAATGCTCATCTGATGTTTGCGGCTGGTCTGTGACAGGAGACCAAAAATAGAAGCTTGCACCAAAATATGAATCAATTCTTTCATTGAAAAAGTCTTGCCACAAAACATAAAGACAAAAATAGCTGAAGTAAACAACCTGCTGAGTGATTTCGTTGATTCTAGTGCAAGCTCTTTCCTTACTGAAGGTTGATAATAAAAAATCTGCTAACAGACATGTACCCACAGGACTATACTTTTGGGCTCTTCTGCAACAGAGACAGTGCATTTTGTGCAAGGACTACTGTATTAGAGCGGGGGCTGAAAAACTTCCATTAGAGGACCAATCCTATCCGCTGCCTGCTTCTGTGAAGTTTTATTGGAACACAACCATTTCCATGCCTGTATGTTTTTTGGGGGCCGTCTTCATAGTACAAGGCAGAATCAAGTAGATGCAACAGAGACGACCTGGCCTCAAGATCTCAGATGTTTCTATCAGGCTCATACAGAAAGTCTGCCAATCTCCTGATGCAGTCTTTGTTTTTCCTTTCAACTCCACAGTAAAGAGCTCAGATGGGCTGAACAAGCAGCAGTACAACTGCAATTTTTTTTTTTCTGTTACACGAGCAACTGCTGGCTATGTCACAGAAAAGAAAAACAAAAAAAGGGAGCATCTCTGTCTGTCCTTACTGGACATCCATGGAAGTCCAAGAACTTTCCTATGGTCTGAAAGCCAGGAGCAGCAGAGCGGATTAGGACTCAGCAACGCCCACCAGCAAAGCTGTGCTCCTCCCACTTTCTGGGCACCGCCTGAACAAGCAGGCTACAGCCGTGTCTTCAGAAGCATGGAACCCGATCAGGCACATGTGGGCACAAAAGGGCTGTGAGGAGACTGTACAGCTGCAGCTACTCTAAGAGTAACGAGACTTTTGGAAAAGACTGATTTCACATAGGGTTAGTGGGTTACTCTGTGTGTGTGTGTGTGTGTGTGTGTGTGTGTGTGTGTGTGTGTGTGTGGTATAGCCAATGTATAAGAAGGAATGCAAATTTGCTGCAGTGTCTGTGTTCAAGAGCAAGCCACTGTAAGAGTAACGAGACTTTTGGAAAAGCCTGATTTCACATAGGTTTAGAGAGAGAGAGAGAGAGAGAGAGAGAGAGAGAGAGAGAGAGAGAGAGAGAGAGAGAGTTATAGCCAACGTATAAGAAGGAAAGGAAATTTGCCGCAGTGTCTGTGTTCAAGAGCAAGCCCAAATAAAGACTGTAAGAGGTCTCCAGACATGGGGAGTACATCTGTAACTCTAGGAGACTGAGGGGAAGTGGGTCATGAGTTCAGGCCCAGCTGGGATAATTTAGCATTTTAGTAAGACCCCTGTTTCAAAATAGAAAAAAAAAAACAATTAGCTGGGTATGTAGCTTAGTGTAAGGGCCCTGGGTTCAAACTCCAATACTGGAGAAGGGAGGAAAAGAGGCCTCCAGGCTCTGGAGAGAAGCTGAACCCAGTAGACTTGTAGGGCCAGTGTGCCTACCGTGTAACAGGTGGTTCTAATAGAGCAGAAGACATACTTGGGATGTAACCGACACAGAGACTTCCAGACCCTCCCTCTGAATCCACCTTGCTGCAGAGGGCATGCCAGCAGAAGGGGGGTGGCTCACAGACGTGCACTGTGCCACAGCCAGGTCATGGGCTCCTCCCCGCCACAACTCTGTGTCTGCGTACCACTTCTTTCTGGCTGAGTGTGGGGAGGACCCGCTCACACCTCAGGGTGAACCATGGGGGGGGGGGCGCAGGACCTCGGCATGAGGGTCTCACCTGTGTCCCACTCACCTTCATTTGGTGTGGGGCATAGTGGAGGGCCTGGCGCAGGCAGTCGATGGCCTTTTTTCCGTGGCCTTTCACTCTCCAGTACAGGGCTGCCATGCTGGAAAGGACCCAGGACGTCTGGTTCTACCAAAGAACAGGTAGCTAAGGTTGGCGGCTCTCCAGTAACACACTTGTTTCTCACCAGGATTAGGAACAGTAATGTGAGACATCACTGCTTTCCTATTTACTAGCAGATGGTAGGCACTGCATTTTTAACCTTTTCTTCATTCTTCAGACAATCCTATGAGCCTGATTCTACTATAATACTGCCTTCTTATACATGAGAAAATTAGCCAGGCCCAGTGCGGCAGGCACGTAACCCAAGCACTCTAAGAGGCCGAGGCAGGAAGATCCTAAGTTTGAGTCCAGCTTTGGTAACTTAGCAAGATGCTGTCTCTAAATAAATAAATAAATAAACACACACACACACACACACACACACACACACACACACACACACACATACATACATACAGGGTTGGGGAATGTAGCTCAGTGTAAAGTCTCTGTTTCCACTCTCAGAACCACCCCCCCAATAATAACAATAAAGAAATAAATGAGAAAACTATGAAACTATGATTCAGGAAGGCCATTCAACTATAAATTAGCAGGACTGTATTTCTTGCTAATATCTTATTTTATTTACATTTATTCAACTTTTTAAACAGATAATGCACACATAAGCTGGGCATGGTGGCGCATGCCTATAATCCCAGCACTCTGGAGGCTGCGACAGAAGTGTCCCATTATTTATTTAACTTGATTCTTATTAATGAACAATCTCCCCCAACTTCTATTATAAACTATGCTGCAAAAGTAATCATGAATAGGTGTGATCTTACACTTATGGGAGACACATTTCCAGATGTGGATTGCTATGTCACGGATGCACACACTTCATTCTGATAGACACAGCCACACTGCTCTCCACAGGACTGTAACAACTGAGTCTGTTTGACTGATCAAAATCCGCTACCAAACTCTGGGACCCTTTTCAGTGTGAGAGGTAAAAAATGTGATTTTAATCTGTATTTTCCTACTCATGAGCTGACCATTATGTCATATTTTACAGCTTTTATTTCTGCTTGTAAACTGTTGTTGTATTTTGTTAGTTTTTTTCTGTGAGGTCTTTTTCATGTCTATTAAATAAGCTCTTTACATATCAGAGCATTGTCTTGCTTATGATTCCACTTAGACACATTTCCCAACTTGAAGTCTGCCTTTGAACTGACAGTGCTTTGTGATGCAGGCTTTTGATTTCTGTGGAGTTCAGTTTATTTACTTAGCTCTGGCGACTTGCAGATTTTCAGCTGTAGTTAGGAATGTCTGCCTCACTCTTTATATTATCAAGAAATTTTAATGCGATATGTACACAACATTCTTAAATTCAATGTAGCCACCACATATCACATATGTACTACAAAAAATGGAGACAAAACACGTTAAACATTAAAAAAGAAATTTCACTATCTTTTATTCCCCAGAAGTTCTATAATTTAATTTACCATTTTTAAATCTTTGGTCCACTTGAAACTTAAGTTGTTGTAAAGCAAAAATATGCTCCAACTTCATGTCTTTTTTTCCAGGTGACTATGAAGTATTCCAATAATATTTAATAAAAATTTTATCTTTCTCCTAAGAGAGGAGCTATCTTTACCATGTATGAAACTCCATCACTTAATGTAAGCCTAATTTTAAATACAGGTCTAATTTTGTATTTTCCTATATATTTCATCGGGCACTTGTGATGGTTTTTGACTCCCGACCATTACAGAAAAGGCAATAAGAAAATATACCCCATTTCCTTTCTTCATTCTTCTCCTCTAAGTTTTGGTAATTTTTGTTTGTGAGACAAGGTCTTGCTTTGCAGCTTAGGCTGGTCCTGAAGTCAAAGCAATCTTCTGCCTCAGCCTCCTGTGTGCTGGTATTACAGGTGTGCTGGAGAATCAGTCCCAGGGCCTTGTGCTTGCCAATGCTTTAACCAGTGAGCTATGCCTCTTGCCCTGTGAGTTTTTAATTTTATAATTATACATTGTTGGCACATAGTATTCATATCCAGATCTGTCACCTGATGGCCCATCTGTTGGAGTTTTGGTTCTATGTTGTGTATTCAATGACCACTGAAACCATCTTGTGTGGCTTCCACAGCCATCTCCCAGTTGATTGAAGTTCATTTTCTAGTAGCTTCCTCAAGAAGGGTTCAGGCAACAGTACTCTTTGAGATCATTTGATGGGATGCATTGTGCTCCCCCAAGACTCTTGCTTTTAAATCCCTACCCTGTATGTCACTCAGAATATAACTGTGTTTGGAGGCCTTTAATGAGGAGAAAGAGGTAACGTGAGGCTATCAGCACAGGGCCTAATCCAGTATGATGATGATGGGATCTATAGGAAAGACTTAGAGCAAGAAGAAACACAGCAGGGTCCTGTGCAAACAGAGGAGCAAGTGAACGGCACCATCGGGAAGCCAAGCAGGGTGGCCTCCGAGGAAACTGACCATGCAGTGCCTTGGTTTCAGACCCCCAGCCTCCAAAATCATGAGAAAATCAATTTCTGTTGTTTAAGCCATCCACTGTGATATCCTGTCACGGCCCTGCAAACTGATCCACTTGTACTGCTCAAAACTTTCTGCCTATGCCTTCATACTCCAGAGAGAGACTGGCCGGACATAAAACTATTGCCTATTTATTAAGTAATCAGTAGTTATTTTTTCCAACTGCCTCATGGTGTAAAAAGAAGCTGCCATAGAAATTTGAGCTAGCTTGATTTGTTGTTTCTAGTGACCTGACCCTTGGGATTGACTTCCCAAATGGATTTTAAAAAAAAAAAAGTTATCTGTTTTTAATGCCAATATCTGACACATAAAACATACCTATATAAGTACTCAGAATAATTATAGTTATATGATGCATATAATTAGAGTAGTATATAGTTATATAAGCACACATAATTATGTAAGCACATAAATTCATAATTATATGACACATATTTATGCTGTAAAACATAAAACAGTGACTAGCCCAGAAACCACCTCCTCACTGAAGAATGTGCTCGCATCTATGTGCCTTTTCTACACTAGTTCATCTTCTTGCATTTTTGCAGACACACACTATTCTAAATGTCGTCTTTGTTACTCTGCTGTTCCTCTTAAACACAGTCCCATCACTTGAATATATGAATGTTCGATTCAACAAAATATCAGTTTAACTCTTCTTGAACTTCATAAACATGATCCACTGTAGGCAGTTTTCTGGGGTTTGGGTCTTTCACTCATTACTGTATTTCTAAGATTCATCCATGTTGCTAAATGCAGGCTTAGTTCAATCCATTTCACTGCTGCACAATTAAATGACACTTGGTGAACTTATGACAATCCCTTTGCCTGGTTTCTCCAGATGGGGGTTGGAGCTGTTTCCTGTTTTTACGTCTTCCTGCTGCAGACGTGCAGTTTCTCTCCCCTAGGGGAGATACCGAGGAGCACTAGCGGGGGATAGGATACGCAAGCACTAAAAGGACAATGTCAGATTGTCTCCAAAGGTGGAATGCCGATCTACACTCCCACCAGCAATGTAGGAGGGTTCCTTTGTTCCTTGTCAACATTTGGCGCTTTCTGAGTTCTTAATAGCAGCCATTCTTATTGGCGTTAGAAGGAACCTCCGCCTTGTTTTAAGTTGCATTTCTCTGATGGCTAAATATGTTGAACAATTTTTTCATGTATTTACTGGTCATTTGGACTTCTCTGAATTGTTCATTCATTTCAGACCCCCCCCCCCCCCCCTTTAATTGGTCCTTTATTTTGGAGGATCTATTTTTTCTTTTTCAGTTCTTTGTACCTAAAGGCCACAGCCTGGACACTGAACATGCTTGGAAGTATTGGGCTAGACACTGCTTCTAGTCTTCAGCAAATGAACTTGCAGGACATTATGTTAAATGAAATAAGACAGGCACAGAAAGACAAACTCATCGGTGGTAACTAAAAAAGCTGATCTCAGAAATAAAGAGTAGAATTGAGAGGTTGCCAAAGTCTACAACGATTAGGGGAAAGGAGAACAGGAAGAGACACTGGCCCACAGATAAAAGACAGAGAGGGAAAGATCTGATACTCTATTTCACGACAGGAGCCCTGCGGATGACAATGTTATATTGAATCTTTTAAGATACTTAAAGGATTTCAAATGTTTTTATCACAAAGAAATGATGTGTTTGTGGTAATGGATATCCTAAATATCTTGCTTTGATCACTGCACAATACATGCCTGTCTAGAAGCAATACACTGCATCCCCCAAGGATGTACAATGACGTATCAATTAAACACAAAATTAAAAAACTCTCAACTGCTTATTTCATAATACACATAAAACCTCAGAAAAACGCTATTGATATTATTTAAAACAGTACTGAAAACAGCATAAGACTTCATTGTTCTCAGGGTAAGCCCCATTAGAGATGTACAACCAAATAACTGTGTTTTGAAGTCACTTGCGATAAAGCTTGATGTGGTAATACCAACAACTGAATATCCAGTGAGGCTCATTTCATCTTACTTTTAATTTGGAGTTACTTTTACTAAAACTTATATTTTGCAATTACACAAAATCTTTATTTGGTTCTAAGGTGAAACTGAAAAAATACTGTGGAGCCAACAAAATTTCTAAATCCCTGTCCTCTCTGTTCCTGTTTCTCCTCTTGTATATGGGAAATCATTTACAAATATTTTAAATATTTATTCTTCCATTGAAAAACCTTTGTTTCCCTCTCTGTATACTTCTTTCCCCCTTGGTATCTATTAAAAACAAAAGCAGTAATAGTAAGGTGACATTTTATCCACTTTGGTCTTTTACCACTTTATATGTGCTAGGGATTGCTGCTAGAAGTTTATAGGGATTGTCCCTGTTCCTCCTGACAGCCTGGGAGCCTCTCCACTCTGAGGATGTTGATACACAATGAACATCCCCAGGGAGCTTTTTAATCCAGACAGACTCCCACTGCTGGATGACTGAGCTGAGTCCATCTGCTGTTATAACTCAAGCTATATAAACATCTCCTCTTAGAAATGTTTTCATTTTAGTTTTTTTGCCAATGCACTTTCAGAAAAATTCTAAGAAGTAGGAAAAAACCCCGAATATTATACTTCTTCCAGATACACTTTCCCCCCCCTGCAGTGGTTATTTCATCTTCCCTTTCCACTAGTAAAGTGTAACCATGTTAATTTCCCTGTAGCCTCAGCAAAGGCATCTTATCAAACTCTGGATTCCTGCCACTGTGATGGATGAAAATATCTTCAGTGTAAGTTCATTTTCTAGCTGTTTGAGGCAGAAGCACAGATCACTGACTTTCAGCCCTTTCTCCTTTTTTCTTCACAAAATTAAAACATCCACGTAGGCCATAAATTGCCCACTAGAATTGTTTTAGCTGCACCCCACAAGTTCTGATACACCGTGTCTTTACTGTCATTCACCAGAGGCATTTTCTTGTATTGTTTTTCTCATTATCTGTGGGTTATCTAAAGCTGTACTGCTTAATGTTACCAAAACGGTTTGGGATTTGTAAATACTCTTTTATCTTTGCCTCTCTCGCTTTCTCAATTCTATTAGCATTAGAAAAACATTTCAAGTGACCACAGTGTCTTTAGAATTTGCTGAGGCTTAATTTATGACTACTTAGGATCAACCCAGTAAAGTGCTCAATATGCATTTTAAAAATGAATCTTAAGTTGGAAGCAAGATTATAAAAATATCAGATCATTTACTAGTAAGCTGTTTTAGTTTTTACTGTGTGTGCGTGCGTGTGTTTTTTCGGTCTGGTTAATTCTGTCAGCACTGTGAGTGGTATGCTGTCTGACTGTGGGTTCAATTCTTGTTTTAGATCTGTCAATGTTTAAAGCTTGTTTTATATATAACAAATTGGAAATATGTTCTTGGTTACAGAGAGATTTCTAATTTTTATATTCCTGGCACAGTCACCAGAAATATCTATTTTTCTGTTTACTCCTTCTTGCCTTAAATTCCAGTCTGATTTAGTACAGGTGTACCACCTTTTTGTGGCACTTCCATCTTTTCCATTTAATTCCAGTCATTTTATATCTTATATGAAGGTGTATAATATTTTGATTTTTTTTTTTTTTTATTGTTTTGTGACAGGGTCTTGCTGTGTTGTCCTGGCTGGTCTTGAACTTCTGGGTTTATGCAACTCTCCTGGCTCAAACTCCCTAATAGGTGAACTACAGGTGTATGCCACCACACTTAGCTGGGATGTGTTACTTTCAAGAAGCCTGACTGGGTACAATTTTTAAAGCCGGATGGATGTTAGTAACTGTACTGCTTAGTTTTTTTGTTCTTAACTGCCATTGCTAACAAACTGGGCTTACCTTTATCACTTTACTATCTGCTTTCTAGTTTACAACCTGGCTTCACATTCCTCTTGTCCTTTTTTTCTTTTGAATTGACCAAATGTTTATTATTCTGTTTTCCCTGAACCATACTTTTATTGTTCTCTCAGTAACCACAACATGCATCTTCAACTTACTAGAAAATATATATACATTATTTTAACTTTTTAATTTTCCCGATAATGCTAAAACCTAACACTTTATCCATGAACACTTAAAAGAAGTCAATCTTCATGTTAACTCTCTGGCTGCCTCCCTGGAAACCCGAAGCCTAACAAGAGATGAAAGTCACTGGTGCTACTAGGCAACACTGCTTATGGTGCAGGTGACCTGACTGGTTAACCCCGAGTCGGATGGGGGAGCTGCACACGGGTGCTCTAGGCTTTCCCAGGTGTGATGTTTCTTGCCCCTGGCTGGAATGTCTGGATTCTGGGTCCATGGGACTGGCAGAATGAACTTGAGATTTGCAGGCCAGAGTGTTTGCACACTCACCCCGACAGTCTTGCTTCCTGGTCCAAGTTATCACTTGGAGGGAGGGACTGAGAACTGCCCCCGGGGACTGCCACACAGACAGGGGACTCTGAACCACGCAAAAGCTGCTGCTGGCTTCTCGGGTCTCCTGTTTTGTCATCTGCAGTGAAAGTAAGTGGCCTACTGAGTTGCGTGTGAATCTCTGTTCCAGCTAGTTCAGAAACCCCTGGAACATGCTGGGGAGTCATGGCAACAGTGTAATGGACTCTCACATTCTTAGCTCAGTACAGCCATGGCACTGACATATAAGAAATGGCACGAGTCACCGACTGAAGCCTCTGGGGAGGCAACTCTTCTACAATTTGCTGGTGAAAACTCAACATCATGTGACAGGGAGTAAAACCTGCACTGTGGGAAGAGAGGAAGGCTGGCGACCAGCTAAGCTGAGAAAACTGCTCCCTCCTCTCCACTGTCCACGCAGCTGACCAGAAACCCAGCTCAACGTGCGGGGCTGGGGGTCAAAAACATTGCTTCGGCGCAGCTGATCCCTTTGGGCCGAACTAGCCACTGATGCCATGCCTACCAGGGAACAGGGAGGAGACCAGCACACGAGCTTGTCTGAGGTGGGCCTGTGGACGGAGGATGGAGCTGCGGAGCTGGCTCTCACCAAGCAGGGCGTAGTCTACAAACCTGCACCTGTGTGCAGAAGGAACCACCCTGCACCGGCCCACAAGGTCAAGAACGACTGAGTAGCAACCTGGCACGCTGACTGCATGCGGGGCAATGGCAGCAGCTTGGTGCAAATCTGGGGCAAGCCTGGGAGACTCTGCAGGCTTCTGAGCACCACATATGGAGGAAAGCAACCTCAGCTGTGACCCGAGGCGCTGATGTGTGGATCTAAACCTAAAATGGAGTCCTATTAATGCTGTCTACTGACGGCGGTACCTAACGACAGAGCAGTCAAAACCGCCCTTCAGAGGACAGCTACTGCTCAGCATCTGATGAAGCGGTATGAATAGGGACTGATGTAAAGGCTGAACCAAGTGAACATGAAGGTTCTTTGCTATCTTGTGAATGGTAAAATGGGAAAAAAAGCACTTCTGTTACCACCGCCACTGCCTCAGACATTGACTTCAATATTGGAATAGCAGTATTACCTGAGAGCGTATTAGGTGAGTAGGTTCTTAAGCCTGACCAGGTGTGTTCAATCTGTTTGTTTCTCCATTTTTTTTCTCTTTTTTTTTTTTTGAGACAGGGTCTTACTCCTGAACTCACTATGGAGTCCAGGCTGGCCTTGGACTCAAGGCAATCCTCCTGCCTCAGCCTCTGGAGTGCTGGGATTACAGGCATGTACCACAATACCCACCTTTATGTCCCTGTTTTTAAATGAAGAGAAATTGACTTGGGCAACATACAATATATATGCTAAAACACATATGTAAATACTTAACATTCCTTTTTTCCATTATAACACTTAAAAAACTATCAAGGACAAAAATAAAAATGGAGGGCCACAGATTAGACACACCTGCCGTAGCGCTATTAAATATGGAAATGGGTGAATGGGGATCCAACAATTTAACGAGACTGTGATTCTGAGGTACTCTAAATTCTGAGTACTGCACTCAAGTTAGTAATTCAAGATCATGAAAGTTATTCTGTGGGTCCACAATGGAAACCCAGTGTTGAACGAACTGTCTAGTTCTGTTCCCCTGAGAAACTAAATGGGGGTGGGAGGGATGGAGCTGCTGGCTGTTATGTAGCAGCATTGTTTAAGTGACCCTGAGTGGTCAACTGTATCTGGACTGGTCAGCTGTAAATAAACCACAACTGCATGGTGGAAAGCCACAGCCACAACTACATGGGGGACAGTCACAGCTCTGAGCTACTGAATGCTATGGTTCCTGTAGCCAGCGATCTTCTTCTGCATAATCTGATGGTAAAATATCCCCAATTACAACAGGTCGTGATTTTTTTTTTTTAACTTGGGACATCTAAGCCAGGGAAGTTACCACAATAAGTCATTTTATGTGTTCCCCTGAATTTGAGCTGACACTTGGTATAAAATGGGAGTAGGCAGAGAATGGCTCCTGCAGTAGGTTGTGGGGCTCACAGCGGAGGGACACACTTGACGCTGCTGTCGCAGGATCCTGTTTCCTGCCCTATATCCTCAGCAGACAGGCCATGGGAGGTTGGCCGAGCTGCAGCAGTGGCAAATATCTCAGTGGACCTACGACTATCTGTTAGGTCTCCAGTGTACCTCAGTGCAGCTCGTCTGCTCTGTGTGTATTTCTGCTGTCATAATTTTTAACTTCAGAAGATACTCTTGTCTTTGATTTGCATAGCCATAGCTATTTATAGTATTTCTTCTTTCAGCTGCTGTTTACTATTTTCTGTACTTCTGAGATTTCATTTGAGGTAATTCTCCTGTCTGGAAAAAAAAAAAAAAACCAAAAACCCCTTCTAGTGACTTTCAGTGCAAGTAATAACATGCACATCTCAGTTTCCGATGGCCTAAAATCTTTATTTAACCTTTATTTTAGAAATTGAGGTATAATGTCCATACAAAGAACTGCTGAACTCCTAAGCCTAGCACTGTTTTCAGTTACAGAGAAACAACACAGCAGGCCATAGTTCCTGCACACTGCTTCCCAATCAACACTGTCCGCCATGAAGCAACCACTGCTCTGCCTTTCACTGCTACAGCTCTGACTGTCCTCCAACTTCAGTTAGAATCACTCTACACGTTTTTGTGCCCACTTTTATTAGCATATTGTTGAGATTCATGATACTGGCCCTTTCTTGCTGAGTGGTATCCAATGTCTGCATATACCAACGTTTGCCCATTCTTCAACTGACGGGCATCTATCTCACTCTTGTGCCATGGGCTATTGTGAATAACGCTGTTATGAGCATTTTTTGGTGGACACGTTTTCATACCTGTTTAGTACATGTCCGGCAGTAAATTACTGAGTCACCTATCTTAACTTTTTGATAAACTGAAACCTGCTTGCAAAATATCTCATCTTATACTGCCACTAGCAATGTATTAGCATTCCTGCTGCCTACACCCACTTTAACACCTGACTTGTCATTAACAGCTGTTCTTCTAGCCCTGCTAGAATACACGTAAGCAGAATGTCATTGGGTTTTAGCTTGTATCTGGGGTAATTTTTTTATGTTCTGGGTCCAAGCCCTGTGCTTGTATGTGCTGTGTGAATTTTTATGTCAACCCGTGTTTAAGTATGTGTTGAAAAGAAGTTTCAATTTTGATGAAATCTAAGTTATCAATTTCCTTTTGTCTAGTTCATAGCTTTTTATGCCCTAAAAATATTTACCTATGTCCATTCAGGCCTTGAAGATGTTCTCCTATGGGCAGCTCTACTGTTCTATCTTTAGTTTTATGTTTATGGCTATAATTTATCTCAAGTTGACTTTGGTGGATGATGTGAGCTACGGATTACATATTTTTCTTCTTTTTGAATTTCTAGTAATTCCAGACATATTTGTTGAAGAACAGATTTTGACTTTGCATGTTCAAATAAAGTGGTGGTCCTGTAGAAAAATCACTTGACTACACATGTGTGGCCTGCCTGTTCTGTTCTACTAACCTATGTATGATTCTCTCCCTACTGCATACAGTGATTACCTCCTTTTTTTTTCCCCGAGGACATTTACAATGTATAGAATTCCAGAATGGCAGTGTTTTTGTTCAGGAATTGAGATTCAATCCTTTGTGTTCTCATTCCACTGCTTCTGTTGAGAAATCAGCTGTCAGTCTTGCATTTATTCATTTCAAGGTGACTTTTTCACGTTAAGATTTTATTCTTAGTCATTTGTTTATAGTGGTTTGCTATGTCATAATGGGGTTTCTTTGTATTTATATTTGTGGTTCACAAACTCTGTGGAATAATGTCTTTCATCACTTTCAGAAAATTCTTAGCTAGTACCTCTTCAAACGTTGCTTCTGCAAACATTATCTTTCCTAGAAAGTATTTCAATTTTTAAAAAACCTTTTTTGATGTAAGTGTGCATGATGCCCTTATTTGAAACACCCTTACTTTTATGCTTCAGTGTTTTCTAGTCACCTGTGTTGATCTCTCATTTCATCTGTTCTGCTATAACAAATGATATGTTGTTGTCTAATTTGATTTTTAAAAATTATAGTAAGAAGGCATAACATAAAAACTACTCATGTTTAATACATTCCACATTGCTGTACAACTAGTCTTCAGAAATTTATCATCTGGTAAGATGAAAACTCTATGCCCATTTAAAAACAACAGCGTCTCTCCATTCCCTAGCAATTACTACTCTCTTTTGACTCTTCAAATTACACTATTCTACGTGTCTCATAGAAGTGGAATTATTTAGCATTTGTCTTTTTGTGACCGGCTTGTTTCATTTAATATAACTCTTTGAGATTACTGATGGTGTGGCATCAGAATTTCCTCCCAAGACTGAATCTGTCGGTGTACGCTACATTTCTGTTTCCCATCCCTCTGTTGGTGGTCACCTGGGCTGCTCCTGCCACTTGGCTACAGTGAAGAATGGAAGGTACGGCTATGACACAGGCACATAAATGTATCTGAGATGACACGTTCAATTCTTTTGGGTCCATACCCGGAAATGGAGTTGTTGGATCATCTAGTAATTTTATTTTAAAATTTGATTCATGTTTTTCCATAGCAACCATACAATTTTACACTTCCAACAACAGTATACAAGGATTCTGATTCTCCTATAGCTCTACCAATGTCTATTTTACTTTGGAAAATATAGTCATTCTAAGGATTCTAAGACAATATGTCACTGTAGTAGTTTTAATTTTCATTTCTCTGATTAGTGATGTTGACTTTTTTAACGCCATTGGACGTTTGTGTGTTGTTTTTGAAAAAATCTCTGTTCAAGCTCTTTGCACAATTTTAAGACTGGCTTATCTGGCTTTAGTCACTGTGGAACATATTTACGAATTCTGAACACTAACCCTTTGTCAGACACACGCTTCCTTTGCAGTATTTTCTTTCATTCTCTAGGCTGCTATTCTGGTTTGGATCTGGAATGTTCCCCAAGAGCCTTACATATTTGAATGTTATGGATTATCTACATAACCACATATATGGTTAGGACACGGGGCCTGGTTTGGGGGGTGGATTACAGACATAATAGACTATAGACTATAGATTATCGGTATGTGGTAGACTAAGAGCTTAAATTTGTAAAGGGTGGAACAATGAGGCTGGATCCAGAAGGGGTGGATCACTGAGACAGGACCTGAAAGGGTAGATGCTAATTCCTCCCTTTCTCCTGGACTTGGCTTCCAGTTTGTAATGCTGCGAGGAGCCGCCTCTACCTCTGCATCTGCCAGGTGCTTCCGCTGCTGCCAGCCACCCATGAATGGACTGTGACCTGAAGTGTTAGCTGAAGTAAATCTTTCCTCCCTTACATTGTGTGTGTCATGCACTTCCATCTCAGCACTGAAAAAGTAACCAAGACAGTTGCCTTCTCATTCTGGTTATGTCCTTTGATGTATGTTTTTAATTATGATGTGGTCCAATTTATTTGCTTTTGTTGGCTACGCTTTTAGGGTCCTATGCAAGAAATTCTGGTCAAATCCAATGTCTTGAAGGTTTTCCCTCCAAAAATTGTATTGTTAAAGGTTTTATGTTAAGTCTTTGATCCATTTTTAATCAGCTTTTGCATATAGCACAGGATCCTACTTTACTTATTTATTTATTTTTTCATGTGAAGACTATTTTTCAATACCTTTGGTTTCACAGTGTGTTCTTTTCCTATTAAATGGTCTTGGCACTTTGTCAAATACCACTTATCATTTCTACAAAGGCCTAATTTCTGGGCTCTCCACTAATAATCTGGTTCTAAGCCCACCTATTGAGTTCTTAACTTCAATTATTCTCAATTCTAGAATATCCATTTGATTATTTTTTTTCTGAAAGAATTCTCTGGATAAATTTTCTTTTATCTGTTTTCTTGCACACATTAATTATTGTTATTTTAATGTTCTCATCTGAACTCCAATAGCTGGCTCATCTGTGCCTGTACTTCTGCTGTCTTCCCTTTCCTCCTGGCTTTCAGTCTGAACTCTTTCATGTCTAGAGATTTTACTCAGGACTTGACCTTATGACTAAGTCACTGCAGAGGTTTAAGATGACACTATCTTCTTAGGGAGAGTACTCGCCCTTTCTTCACCTTGGCAAGGGGAGAAGTGATCGATTTAAGTTTCTGGCTGTTGAGTTGGAGCCCATATACTATAATAGAAAGTCTCATTCCCCCTTAGTTTCATCCCTTTTCAAAAGATACAAGGCCCCAGACCTTCCAAACAGAATTCCAGTTTATGTCTTCAGTGGTTGGTCCTGAACTCCAACTCTTGGCTCTGTGACATGGCGGGACTGCTGAAAGCAGTTTCCTACGAGTTTCCTGTAGCTTCAGAGTCGAGGCCAAGATTACTGGTCTCATCAGAATCTTATCCCTTCAAGTATACAATTTTATTTCTCTAGTCCTGCAAGACTTTCAAAGTCTTTTAGTTTCTCTGCCTGAATCATCACTCTCCTCTGTAACAGCAGGTTATGCTTCCTTTTAAAAAAAAGTTCATATTTTCTTTTCTTTTTCCTCTTCATGATTAAATATGAGTATCTTTCATCATTTCCCCTTCTTTCATTAGTCCTATTCTCCTGTGTCTAGCCCACTCTTCTAAAAATTGTGGGCCTTTTCATCTTTTTTAGAAGCTTCTTTAAAAACCATGCTGGAAAACCCTTTATTGCTAATGTAACTTGAAACTATTGCTCCCAGGTTTTCATTTGCCTTTTCATTTTGTTTACACTGTTTAGATGAATGCAAGGTACAAATTTTTATGTAATTTATCAGCCCTTTCCCTTACTGTGTGCACATTTTGAGTTAATTAGGAAAATTTCCCTCTACTGGGTCATAGAAGAATAATGTGCTCTATTTGTTCTTGTATAAAATCACTTTTACATCATCTTAAATCTCTGATGCAGTCAAAATTTACTGCAGTGTGTGCAGAAGGATGGAGGCACCATTACCTTTTCTACTACGCAGCACTAAAACGCACATCCCCTGACGGACGAGATGCTGCGGTCTTTACAATACACTGTGACTGTCGCATGCAATTAGCTTTTCTTCTTTCCCACTGTTTTGTGTATCATGCAACAGGGTGTCAGACCTTATGGGTGTGCATGTGGGAGCGTGTGGTACTGGGTTTTAAGCCCAGTGCTTTTTGCACTGAACTATATCCCCAGTCTCTTTTATTTATTTATTTATTTTTTTTGATACAGGTTCTTGTCTAGTTGGTAAATTGCCCAGGCTTGGCTTTGGCTTGAACTTGGGATCCTTCCGATCTTCTGCTCGGAGTGCAGAGATTACAGGTAAGCGCCACCATGCCAGGCTTCAAACTGTTTTAAAAACTTCATGTACATTTAATGCCTGATAAAGTTAGATCTCCAACTGTTCTTTTTCACAGTTTGCCTGGATCTTCTTTCTTGCCTGTTTGTTTCCAGATGAACTTAAAACTGGTTTGTCTGGCACCAGAGAAACATGGCATTTTTCCTGTTGAACTAAAATGACAAATTAACTGTCACAGAACTGACACTGTGATGCTGGGACTTTCATTCAAGCATATGGACTTATCTTTACATTTTTCAAGCCAATCTTGGTATCTTTCAGAAGTGTTTTAGATTTTTCTTCATTTAGATATTAGAAAACCTTAAATATCTTTTATGGGGAGGGTGTATATATATGAAGAGTAGTTATTTATTAATTTGTAGTACTGGGGATTGAACCTAGGAGCTTGTGCACGCTAGGCAAGCACTCTATTCTTGAGCTGTCCCCACTCCAAAAGCTCTTACTTCTCATTTCTAGCATGATTTTGGTCAGAGACATATGATAAATAACTTTTATCTTTGGATATTTGCTGCAACTTTAGGCTCAATCATACATTAAACAGTTACATATGATACATTGTACACTTAAGAAGAATACGTGCTCTGGCAGGGCTCCATATGTTAGTTAGGACGGGTATGTAATTGAGCTAATTTTTTGTCTGATTGTTTTATCACTTACTATGAAAGCTACATTCATATCTACCTGGATGACAAGTACGTATTTTTCTTTTAGATATGGCAATATTTACCATATATTTATATTTATGCACATATATATTATTTTTATTTTTTTCTGAGACAGGGTCTTGCTCTGCAGCCAGCCTGCCTGTATATCTACGCAGCTCAGGCTGGCCTTGAATTTGGGATCCTCCTGCCTTACCCTCCTAAGTGCTGAGTTTAAAGGCATGTGCCGTGGTGCCCGGCACACCTTATATGTTGAACACATACAGTTTACAAAATTTATCTACCTTGGGCTGACCTGTATTAGTTTCTGATGGCTATCGTGCCAAATTAGTACAAACTTAGTAGTTCAATGCAGCAGAAATTTATTCTTTCACAGCTCTGGAGGTAAGAAATAAAAAAACCAGTATCGCTGAATCAAAATCACTGTGTCGTCAGGGCTGTGCCCTCCGTCGGCTGCAGCGAAGCACCGTTT
The DNA here is from genome assembly GCA_004027205.1 of Ctenodactylus gundi. Classification (NCBI taxonomy): domain Eukaryota; kingdom Metazoa; phylum Chordata; class Mammalia; order Rodentia; family Ctenodactylidae; genus Ctenodactylus; species Ctenodactylus gundi. Next base: position 33,142 of record PVKB01002791.1, read on the forward strand.
CTTACCTCTTCTGGCTTCTGGTAGCTGCTGGCCCCTCCTCTACTGTGTCAGGTCCTGCTCTTCCTGTTTGTGACTGGACTCAGCATCCTCCAGGAGAACCCAGGAGGATCTCTCCCTCGCTCAATCCTTATTCTTAGTGGCATGATCCTTTTTTCTTTTTTTTTGGTCACGTAAGGAAACTGACAGGTCCCAGGACTGAAATGTGGGTATCTCTTTTGAGGGCCACTACTCAGCCTTATCATTACAAAATACTACCACTTTAGCTTAATAATGCTTCTTAAAGTTTACTTCTGATAAGAGCACAACTAAATTTCTTTTACTGTGTTTGTATATGACTTTCCATATTTATACTTTTTATAGTCTAATATCTGAAATTCCAAACCACATTTAATTCCTCAATTATATAGTGTTTTTGTGCTACTTAATTCCCGATGTACTTGCCTTTTCATCTACTATTTGTGCTATATTTTTACATGCTTTTACCTTTCTTGACTTCTTTTAAATGAATCAAATGTCTTCCATTATTCCATTTTTCTTCTATTAAGATTTTAAGATAGTTTCTTTGTAGTCTCAGAGCTTAAAACATGCATTTTCACTTATTAAAGTCAACACATATCCTAACTCTCAGGACTTGGCTGGCTGATACAATTAAGCCTTAGGACTTAAGCCCATTTACCTCTCTCATCACTATGTTCCTGTTGCCATGAATTTTAGACATATGCGAAACTGAGCCATCTCATGGGGCTACGCTGTTATTTCATATTAGTTATTGCTCTTTCATATTTTTCTTTGAGTGCTGCTTCTTCTAGTATGCCTACATTTCTATCTGAGGTCCTATTTCTGAAGATCTCTCCCTTTTTTATTTCATTGCAGGCCGAGTTGGAGTCAAATTCCCTCAATTTTTGTTTGGTTGGACACTGCTTTATTTCACGTGTATGAGTCTGGAAGGTTTCTTCTTCCAGGACTTTAAAGATCCTGTTACTCCAACTTCTGGTTTCTGCCACTTCCACCGAGAAGGAACTGGTCTCACTGGTGCTTCTTTGAAGACCACTGTGGGTAGTTAAAAACCGGCCACTTGTCCTCACTGCTGCAGTTTCTGGCCAGGTCTTATGAGGAGCCCTGCAGCTCATGTGTTGGCCACTGTGCTCGAAGGGCAACTGGGAGCCGGAGCCTGGCAGCTCCCACTCTCCCGTGGCAGCTATGTACATGACTCGGGTCCGAGTGGTGTGCTGCACAGCAACATGTGACTGATACAGAATGACTATTATTCCCTTGGGCTTTCTTATGGCTTTTGATTAACAGTGGCTTTGCTATGATGTGACTACGGTGTGATCTAAAAAAAATCCCACTGGGGGTTTGCTGAGCTTCTAGGATCTGTAGGCTGGTATCTTTCTACTTTCTTCTTTATTTCTGAGAACCTAGTTGTATTCTGTCATTTTTTTTTTTCTGTAGCCCAGTCTAGCCTCGAACTCACGGCAATCCTTCTGCCTCAGCCTCCCGAGTGCTGGGATTATAGACACCCCGGTTATGTGGGGCTGGGGAACTGAACCCAGGGCCTTCAGCTTGTGAGTCAAGGGCCTTAACTGCTACGCTATACCTCCAGTTCCTCCATCATGTGTTTATGCTGTTCCCCAGCCCCCTTTCCACTCTGTCTGGTTTAGCTTCTGTATTTCTCTAGGGTACCAATTCCACACTTGCCGGTGTTCAACCTAATGTTAAACCTGTTTGAAGTGTTACTGCATTCCGAAGTTCTAGAACACCAACTTGACTCTTAGTGTTCCCAAATCCCTTGGGAATATGTCCTTTTCATCTACTTCCCCATCTGCTATGTTTTTGTGGATGCAGGAACTGTAACTATTTTGAAGTCCTTGTTTGCTGACTCCTGTGACATCTTGGCTATCAATGAGTCTTGTATTGCTTGCGTTTTGCCTTGCCATCAGCCATATGTTGCCAATTCTTTGCATTTCTATTGTTTTTAAAACTGTTCCAGTGCTTGCATGTAGAAGAACCACAGAAGCTCCACATGGGACTACACTTCAGAGGGTCAGAGTTTCCTTTCACGACTGAGCAGGGAGGGGCTGGCCTGGAATGTCACTTGATTCTGTCTCTGGGTCATCCCTGCTCTTCAGGTGTGCCTCATCAGGGACCCTGATTAAGAACTCTTAATAGGCATCTGTCTTCTTGGCTTTCAAAGGCTTTTCCTTTTAGAGGTTATCAGCCTACTTCACTCTTTGATCAAGGCAGCTTCAAGATTAAAAATTTAAAGGAAAGACCAGCCATGTGTTTAAGGTTGGCCCTTTCTCCTAAGCAATGTAGATGAAGATACTTCACTCTACTTTTTCTAAGTTTTCAGTCCAATTCCCTAGACTCCTGTGTAGCCATATTTGTAGTTAAATGCTCCTTAGAAAAAAGTTGGTAACATGTTTGATGACCCTTCTGTTAATCCTTGGGCAACTGCTACAGCTTTACTGCCTCTCTTCCCCCAGCACTGGTATACTCCCGAATTGACAGGTCCCAGGCAGGGGAACACCTGGCAGTAACCACCTCACCTGGGCGAGGTTCCTGCACTAGCATTTTAGTGCTACCCTGTGTTGTTGCTTCTCTAGTTCTCAGGTGTCTTTATAAACATGATTTAAAAGTTCCACTCAAACTATTGCAATGTACTGCTCTGCCCATTACATCCTAACTGAATTACTAATTTTTTATGTGTGATATTTTTTAAACTGCTACTTAACTAAACCCTGTTCTTTTTGGTGGCTTTCCACAGGTTTGTATTTTTCCAGACATGATATTATTAGATGTAAATAGACACGGTCTGTATGTCTGTCATTTCTTCTCAAGCCTGTGTTAAGCAGATATAGTAGACATTCTTTATCCCTAAGTCAACATAACACAAATGTCCTGGATCCTCTGGTGAGGGCTGTGCATGCACGCACACACGCAGACACACTCTCGTGCTCAGAAGAGCATCGTATCGGTTCCTAATGTGGTTTCTCCCTTCTACTTTCACATTAAATTTTTGTTTCCTGGATTCCTCCTAGGAGAGAACACTATGCCGCGCTGGGCTTTGAGTCTGCTTCATTTCACTTAACACCGTGGTCTCTAGTTCCATTCATTTTCCTGCAAGCAACACGACTCCAATACTTCATCATGTGTACATGCCATACTTGGTTCGTTCACCTAGGCTGTCTAGATAGCTTAATTGTTCCGATTTACGCTGCAGTGAACACGGGTTTGCTGTACCTCTCTGGGATGCTGATTTTCTTTCGGGGACATACTGAGGCAGGGCATTGTGGACTGAACTGTAACTCTATTCTTATTTTTAAGAAATGTCTATATTAACTTTCATAATGGCGCAATACTATACATTGCCACCTAGGAGTGTTTCCTTGAATCATAATTTTCAAGCTCTGTTTTTCCACATTGCTTAGTTTCTTCTTCAGGAGTCCTATTACATGTGTATCAGGTCTTTTTTTCTTTCTTTTATATCTATCACTTTTATCAGATCTCTATTTTTTCATTTCCTTTTGATTGAAAACAATTCCTCATGACCCTGTCACTGGTTTCCTCAGGTGCTATGTACTGGCTTTATTTGTTCTTGCGTTTTCTTCTTTTGACTTCACTTGGAAAATTCCTTCTTTATACCTCTGTCTGACATCTGACAGAATTCCTTTCTAATCTCTCTTCTAGCCAGTTACCTCACTTTTTGAGTTTTCCCAACTCTATTTAAGTTGCTCCTGGGTAAGCTGTACCAGTTCAGTACGAGAGTCTAGGCTCAGCTGCACTCGCCACTGCACAGGCTCCGCATTCAGCTGTCAACTTCTGACCTCCAGATGGGTTGCCCGCTTGCCATTCCAGCTCCAGGGTTCAGTGTGTTCACACTTCCCATTTCTAGTCTGGTTTTCTTTTTGATTTTTTTCTTTTTTTTTTTTTTTGGGGGGGGGGGATAGGGTCTCGCTCTGCAGCCCAGGCTGGTCCTGAACTCACTATGGAGCCCTGGCTGGCCTTGGACTCATAGCAATCGTCCTGCCTCAGCCTCCTGAGGGCTGGGATTACAGGTGTATGTCACCACGCCCAGCTTATGTGGTGCTGGGGAATCGAACTCGGGTACTTAACCCTTGACACAGAAAGCATTTTAACTGCTGAGCCATTCCTCCAGCCCAGGGCTGTTTGTTTTATGACTAGAAACGTCTTTAAAGGTTTTTTTCTTATGAGATCTACAATAAGTTAACAGGATACTTTTCAAAGTCAAGTAATTTGTTTGCTAAGTCTTATTTAAGGCTAGCTTTAAATGTGGATGTCCCTACTTACACACTTTTCAATTCTTTGTAACTCTATTTGACTTTAGTCATTTTTTCCCATTTATGCCCTATGGGTGCCTGTGTTTGTGCTGCCTTCTCCTCGCTGCTGCTTGAAATTCTGTCATAATTTTTGTGATTATTTTTTCTGTTTTTCCAACCATTCTCAATAAGAGCTTGTATTACTGTTTTCTATCTCCTGCTTTTACATTCTTTGCTGCATTCTCTGTATTTATAGTTTTTCTTGGAGATCTTTATTCATAAAGGCAACAGTTCCATGTGATTTTTACAAAAGTATGGCACAGATTAGGCTGAAATGTAACCTGTTTCAGGATGGCATTTTTCTGATGTGTGTGCTATGGTTAAGTTTTGCAGCTCTTTCCTATGATTTCTTATGTATTTGAATTAATGCTCTGTCCGCTCCATTTTTATTATTCAGAATCTTCCTGCCTGTTCTCTCTAGCTGGTTCCTGCAAGCAGAAGTTTCTGCTGCAATCCATCTCTATGGCTTGTTGATCTCAACCACCTCTGGCAATTCTACTTTTTTTCCTTTTTGAGTCCTGAGTTCACTTCTGTGCCTGAGTTTCATTATAAATAGAATTTGCTTTTCCAAGGATGACACCCAGAAGAGGAAGTTTTTATCTCACACTGCCATATTTATGTAAGAAGCTGAGTTGCTTCTTTTAATCACTGTTTTATAACCTCTTCAATATCAGTATAGTAATATAATGGAGATTTTTTAGTAATAATCAAAATCTTCCTCATACAGAGATAAACAAGTAGTCTTAGAGATTTTCAGTACTATTTTCTTTAGGCTGTACGAAAATGCAATTTGATCGATATTTTGTGTCATGGTTTCAAGAAAAGGCACTTCAAGACGCATGACCCATCTAAAATGCCAAGTATACGAAATGCCAAGCATTCTCTGCCACCAGAATGCCTGACTCACTTCATAGGCCTAGATGCTGTGGCCTCTGTTACCACCTCTAATGCCTGAGCTGCAGTACAGAGAAAACCAGCTGGGTAAAAGAGAGAAGCAGACCAGAACCCTAACCAAGTGATGGAAAGGCAACGAAGAAGTGCCGGGAGCACCTGTCCTGCGAGGGTCGAGGGTCATTCACGTCACACCTGTGTTTGTCAAGCGTTAGCAGGGAACAGAGGAGGTGAGCGTCACTCAGGGACAAACACGCTGGCAAAAAAGTCAGAGGTGAGCAGTGGTTTCCAGGGCTCCTGGGGTGCAGGGGGCCTTACCTTTTCCAAAACTTTGGCAATTCGGGTGCCAATTTGTTCAAGTGACTGCTGCGGGTATTGGTCTTTGCCGAGATTCTGCAACACCTGGGATGGAAGGAGATGCTGATCAGAGGGGTGAAGATGAGGTGGAGTGCAGACTCCAGAGGACACAAGTCGCACTGAGCTGGGCGCCAGCGCACAAGAGCACACTGCTTCTGTGGGACACACGCTGCAGCTCAATTCATGAGGGAGTCTATGGAAGGCACATTTACCACCCCTGCATCCCCTTGGCCCTCTCACGCTCAGTACAGATTCTGAACATGTCAGACACACTCTCTATAAGGTCATTAGAAGACAGAGAAAATAATAAGTACTTACAATGCTGCCACCGGACACAACCGCTGTTAATACCACTGTATACATGTGCAGTTACACACATACACATTTCAGATACTTTTCTACATACATCTATATTATATCCCTCATTAAACATGGGGTTGCCCTGTGCATTGTAATTTATATTTTCACCAATACATTCTGAAAATGTCTGCATCTTAATAAGCATACTTCTACCACCTCTGCCCTAAGCGTGTCCCTATATATTATATTTGTACCAAAATTTAACACATCTTTACCAAACATACGCTGGAGCTGCCCTCCATCCCTTCCTTTTTAAGAATGCCAACAGAATTTCTCTCAGGAGCTTCTGATGGCAAGACAGAATTATGACCCATCTTGAGGGGTAAATCAGAATTAAAACTTCATAGTCATAAAAAAAAATGCATAAGCTTAGTCCCAGAGTCTGAAAGAAACTAGGCTTGACTTAAAGCCATTTACTTAACAGCCAGCTAAAAAACAGCAAACATTTTAGGCCTGGTCACGGTGCTTTCTGCCGTCACCTGCTTTGAGACCGTGGTGCCAAACAAAACTGAGCCTCACCTCTGTCAGCTGGCTCTCTCCCGTGTAGTGCAGGCTGGCCCGGTTGGACACCCCGTGCAAGTGGTCCAGGGTGTGCATGCTTGTGGGAAGATTGCCGTTGCACAGAGGCTCTGTTGCCGGCTGCTGTATGGGGGTGGCAAAGTCTATGTGTTCCGTGATGCTGGAAAACGGAGTTTTATTACGTTAGCTGGGAGGAATCTGAGTGGGTGGAAAGAAGAAGGCACTAACAATCAGCTGGCATAACTTCTGCATGCTGCCCTGCACAGGGGAGGCTCTGAAACAGGTGGGATTTCTTCTTGCAGGGTATACAGAGTGAAAACACCTGCAACTGGTTCCAGTCTTTCACTTTTCCTTTACACACAGAGACACGTTTTTCCCTGTAAATCATCTAAAGCTCATTCAATTTGATGCAGATACAGTTGGGCACTATGTGTAAGGCATAAGTCCTTCCCTTTAGGAACCCAAGTGGCCATTTGCTCACTATGTACAAGACAATAAAGCCAGAGTTTAAAAACTGAACTTCAAAGTGAAAAAGCTATTTTAAAAGTTTAATGCACACTAGGCATTCATTCATTCATTGATTTGTTCATCACTTATCTACATGAAGCCTATTACCTGTTAGGGACCAGGGCTTTAATAGCTGAGAAAACAGACACAGTCCCTGTTACAATGACTGATATTTCTCAAGGCATTCATTCTCACAAACATAGCAGGTTCTAAGAGGGAAAGACACGATGTAATGAAAACATGTCATAGGCAGGTATGTATTTCCTCTGTGCTGAGGGGAACAGGTGGCTACTGTGGCCTTTCCCAAGGAAGCAAGGGTTAAGCAGAAACCAGAGGATGAGGATGAGTGACCAGGTGAGAAAAGCAGCGACACTACCACTGGAGGAGAAAGTCACACCATGTGTGAAGGCCCTGACCAGAACGAGGACAGAGCTGAAGGTGGACAGAGGAGCAGGGAGCAGTGCACGAGGCTTTGCAGGCTTCTTTGAAGATGAGAGAGCTGGGAGGGCAGCTAATGGTTCAGCATCTGCTGAGCACGCAGCGGTGCTGGCTGTGATCCCCAGTACTGCAGGAAAAGTTACCAGAGTGCTTTACAATGGGTTGGCTGAAGAAATTCTGAACACCTTGGAGCAAATGGACCGAAGAGAAGCAAGCGTGCAGAGTAGGCGGACCAGCTAGAGGGCTACAGAACGAGCCCATGCGGTGATGCTGGTGCTCTGATTTAAGGAGGCAGCAGTGACGAAGAAAAGTACAGTTTTGTTTTTGGGACAGGGTCTCGCTCTGCAGCCCAAGCTGGTCCTGAACTCACTACAGAGCCCAGGCTTGACATGGACGCAGGGAAATCCTCGTGTTTTAGCTTCCCGAATGCCGGGATCCCGAGCGAGCCATCACACCTGGCTTATACTTAGCACTTGACTGCTGAGCCATTCCTCCAGCCCAAAAGTAGATAGTTTTTAAAAAGTACTCAGGGACTAAAAGTGATAAGAACTGGTAGCAGATTAGGTTTGAGAATTAAGGGAAAATGATTATACAGCCAGGCCCAGTGGTGTGGCACCCTGAGAGGTTGAGGTAGAAGAATTCTAAGTTTTAACCCAGTCAGGGCAAACTTAGAGAGTATCTCAAAACAAAAAAATAATACATGGGCTGGTGGTTTAGCTCAGTGCAAAGGCTCTGGACTTAATCCCCTGTACCTATACATGCACACACAAAAAAATTATTACACATGATGCCCAGGTCTGTGGCCTTAACACTGCTGGAGATACTACTGAAATAGAAAAACATAATCGATGATTTTTTAAAGATGAGGTTGTGGTTTAGATCTGAGATGTTCCCTAGAAGTGCTTGTGCATTGTGGGGGTGTTTCAGCTGAACACGCTGTTGGGAGGTGGGACGGGGCAGGGGCACATGCCTTTGGCAGCTGCCTCTCTATGTCTCTTTCCTTCTCCATCTCTGATTTCTGGCTGCCATGGGTTTACTCTGCCATGCTTTCATACCTGCCCTGGAGCCAGCCGAACACGGACTGAAGGCTCTGAAACCACGAGCCAAATTAAACCTTTCTTTCTTTAAATAGGAGATGTCAGATAGTTTGTTGGCAATGGGAAAGTGACTGGCACAGATGAATTGAGTTTAGTTCTTTAAGCATGGGGTACCTAGGAGATATGCAGACCAAAAGGTCAGATCGCTAATCAGATGAATGAGCTGAGGGATTTGAAGAATGGGTTTGGTGTAGGAATTCAAATTCGGGAGCTGCCAATATATAATTGATGATTGAGGTCTTTGGACTAGATCAGATTGACTGCGAGTGATTATGAAATAAGGCTTGGGGATAAATCCTGGGAGCCCACACTTACAGGGGGAAAAAAAAAGCCAGGGAAAAAGAATGTGTACTCAGAGAAGAAGAATGAGCTATCAGAGAGGCAACCTTGCTTAGCTTGGTTTTTTTTTTTTTTTTTTTTTTTGAGATAGGGTTTCTCTCTGTGGTTCAGGCTGGTCCTGAACTCACTAGGGAGCCCAGGCTGGCCTTGAGCTCACAGCAATCCTCCTGTCTCAGCCTCCCAAGTGCTGGGATTAGAGGCATGCGCCACCACGCCCGGCTCATGTGGTGCTGGGGAATCAAACTCGGATACGTAGCACTTGACATAGCGCTTGCTAAACAAGCGTTTTAACCACTGTGCCATTCCTCCAGCCCGTTGCTTAGCTTGTTAATGAAAACAAGCCTTGGCAGGTTCTGGTAAGTCTGGGTTTGCTCTGGCACCACTGCACAAGGGCATGATGCACCTGACAGTCTGTGCGTTTTATGTGCCTACCAAGGGGGATTTGGTCTCCAGTTGAAACTAAGCTATGCGACTGTGGACGAAGGCACACTCACTGCTTCCTAAAGTGAGTGGAGTCCATCCGTGGCTGCGGTGCACAGGGCTCACCTTTGGTGACTATAGCCCTCAAAGGATCTCTTCTGCCACTACCGACAAAAAGGCCCTGGGCTCACCAGCACACGAATGCAGCGAAGGAAGGACGGGTGGAAGATACTCACTCAATGTTTTTTGAAGAAACTGCAAGCCAGGTACTCACGACGGCGGTGAGCTCCACCCAGCGGAGTTTGAGGCACTCGTCCGGGCTGGGCCACCCCAGACTCTGGTAGTCACGTTTTTTTCCTGGAAGGAAAGTATGCCATGAACAGACACAACTGTGAAGGAAAAGGACCCACCGTGCCACATGCCCTGAGCACTACATCACCCGGGTGGGCGTACCCAGTGGTGCTAGCCATTCTTGCGGTCTTCAAAATTTCTATAAAATCGTGTCATTCATGGGAATAGAAATAAAAATCATTTTGAATATAGACTTATTCTGAAGAACAGCTGGTTATGTAGAACCAGATGCCTTCCTTCTACTTGAGGTTGATCAACATGAAACAATAAGAGATTCTTAAATTTTAATGTTTTTATTCAACTTTTTAATCCTTCTGTATTGTAATTTTATAAGGACAATTCTCGCTTTATGGAAACCTGTGTGTATGAAGCGGGATCCTCAACCTGGCTGATGTTTTGGGGTGGGTAACCCTTTCTGTAGGAATTGTGTTCAGCACATGGAGAATGTTAGCGGTATCCTCAACGTCTCCGCACTTAAGTGAGTAGCACAGCCTCCCCCAGACGTGATAACTCAGATGCCTCTAGATGCTGCCAGATATCCCCTAGGGGAAGAACCATCGTGGCCAGAGAAAACGACAAGTATAGGTGATGATCACGAGACACTACCGTGCATGTCAGGAGCACTTACTCTGTGTGTCCAGGCCCTGTGCTAAGTGACTCACATTTATCATGTCACAAGGTAGGCTTTGAGGAAACTGGGGCTATGTGAGAGTGACTGGGAAAGAGGTGGCAGCTGAACAGGGGCCCAGACCCAGGTCATTTGGCTCCACACGCCAGGTCCCATCACCATGCTGTACGAAGCTACCTAAGGCTTCTAATGGTCTATTTACTGGGCTCTTCCCCAGGTGCTACCTTTTGGGTCCAGATAAAGTCCCCACGAAAACCAAACCAAGTGCTGCCTGGGAGGAGTCCTTTGAAGGGACTACAGTGGAAAGGGCAGGCAGGGGAACTTCACTTCTGTCTAGCACTTTTTATAATGAAGGAATTTACTCACAATAGAAGATTAAGTTTAGATTTTAACAAAATAAAAAAGTACAGTTTGGAAGAGCTTCAAACGAACTCTGTTTAATCACTTTAAGCAAACCATTTGTTTCACACAGCTTATTTTCCTCTTAGATTTAAAAAATTCATTTGAAAAGTATTTATTGAGCACCAATGATAAGGGGCTGGGAACTGTGTAAAACACTGGAAATACAGACAGGAATGGACAGTAAGACAGCCTGCCCTTGAGCTCACAGTCTAGTGAGGAGGGGACACGTAAACAAATCGTTATGATATAATAGGGTAAGTGCCAGAGTGAAGGGACAGAACAGGCGTACAGAGGGAAGAGTAACTAATTCTGCTCTTAGGGACCGAGAAGAAATGGCCCTGGAGTTGGAAGTTTAAGGATGAATGGTATTTTAACACCCCTGGAGGCATTCCAGGCAGAGGGAACAGCAAGTGCAAAGGCACGAATGTAAAACTAGAGCACGGCTGGTTCAGAGTGGTGCTGAAGAGGCCGGGCTGTAAAGGGTCTTGGACGCCACACTAGGAAGTCTGCACTTTATCCTGGAGGCAATGGGAAACTTCGAGCCCACATCTCTCCATCTTGTTCACAAGGGTATCAAAAGAGGCTCTGTTAAATGCCTTGCTGAAATCCAGTTACATTATTCTATGGCACTTCCCTGGTCTTCCAGTCTAGTAGCCCTAACCAAAAAAGGAAATGAAATTAGTTAAGCATTATTCTTAGTTCTTTGTAAATCTACAATGGTTCTTAATCAACTCCAGTTTCCCCCTACCACCTCATGAACTGTTATTTATTTACTTTAGAATTTTGTCAGGATGTACCAGTACGTTCAATAGTTGACAGTGGACAGAATCCATGTTGATCTAAAAGTTGGGATACTGAACCTCTCTAGTGTTTTCATGTCACTTTCACGCTAAGAACTGCTCATGTTAATGATAGTAAGCAGCACCATAAGTCCATTGGCAAGAATATTCAATGCCCCACATGGGCTCGCCAACTTGGAGTGCTTCCAAGTCTCAACCACGTGATGCTTTTTCACATTCTCATCATGGCCACTTATAATATTTGGGTGATTCCTTTCTTGATTTGTTTTTAATAACATACTCCATTAAATCTAAAATGCTACCAATTGTGAAGTACATACAACTTTACATGATTTAAGAAAAACATCGGCCAACTATTCTATAATGTACAACCAGCTGTAAGACCTATCTCAATTTCAGATACTGAAACAGAAAGAAATGTAGTCGACAGAATGCAGCATATTTAATATACTTTAAAAGAATTGAAGTATTCTCTTTTACAAACTATTTTGTTCACTTACTATATTACAAATAGCTGCACAGTGTATGATACAGACATGTTGTGATTTATCTAGGCAACTGCACTTAGTTTCTTGCCTTTTTTTTTTATACTATGAAAAGCAAGCCCATGTCTAGCTAGTATCTTTGTACTTATCTCTTTGGTATCTATTAGATCATTCACTTACAGCAAACTACTAGAAATAGAAATACTGGTACATCTAAAAAATTGTATCTCTTATGAAACTTTTCTAGAATTCATTTTATTAACTTTCACTAGACTCTGCACATTTAAAGACAACCTCATAAGCAAAAATGTGAACTCATGGCTTATTTGCTAGTGAGGCTGGAAACTCTCCCATGTCTTTAGTGGCACTGGTGTGAATGTGTATCTCCCTGGTGAAGAAGCGGGGCATTTTCTTGAAACACTGTGCTGCATGTTTCATGCTGAGTTACAAGCACACTTCAGATGACACCGCTCTCCTTTGTTTGCCATACATCCTCACACATATATGATTGTTCTGTCAGAATTACTGTTTATGTCCCTTGTCTTCTTTTACAGTACTTTTTAGTGTCGGAATTACTAGTATTTTTCTCTTTTTCTCTCTCTACCTTAGGAAGTCCTTTACAGTAAGAGCATATAAATACTCATCTAAATTTTCTTCTGTCATGATTTATTACATCACCCAGGAAGTTACTATGTTTTAAAACCTGAGCATCGTTCTCGCTGGTGCAGAGGCACACCGGACAGAGGGTAGCACGACTTCCCTTCTGCGGCTCGTGAACACACGCTAACTTCCTGAACAGCAGCGGGAGCTCAGGCTTTGCGCTCTGGTCCTGACCAAACGCCCTCCTTGGTGTCTTCGGAACATCTTACACATTCACTCTGCAAGTTAGCCACGCTGACCTCATTCTCCATATTATACTTTATGGCCTTGGCTTTCAGCTTTGATTAGTATTTAAGAAACATTTTAATGAATTGAACATTCAGTCTAAGATAGTAGAAATATCCTTTTTAAAAACATATACTATTTAAAAAATTCTATCACCAGTATTTCACTGCTGGAAAAGAAAGTCCACTGGGTATGTGGTCCAGTCCCTTCCCTGGCCCAGAAGTGGGTTTCTGGACAACTGTGAGCCCCTGAGAGTATGGGTCAAACTTTGAGGTATATGAGCTTTTATCTGGGAAGCAGTTCCAGCATGTTTAAACAATACTTAAAAAGATACCAGACACACAAAAACATGCAAATTACTTTTTTGTGACCTATGTGTCCAGTGCATTTAAAGTGATTTATGTGTAAAAAGTCGCAGAATCCTTACTGCCACCCTATAAAATAGATGGGATTATTATCCCTCATTTTATAGATTTAAAAAAATACAAGGAATAGGCGAGTAAAAGGCAGAATTGGTGTTTGAACCTGGGGAGCCTGTCCTGAAGTCACGATTTACATATTACAATGGACTGGCACATTAGGAACCAATAGGATATTTAAGCTTAAACTGATACGACTGTAAGTCAAGTGGTCAATGGTAAAAAAAATCAAATTAAGTGTCAAAATGGACTTTTTATACAAATGACTGATTTAGCCCTTTTATCTTCTCTGAACTCTAAAAGAAGCTGCTGCCATCTTCACATGTGAATTTACCTTGTGGCCCAGGCGATGCCACCTTCGGGCCAGTAATCTCCAGGTTGGTCTGGTGGTAACGTTGTTGTCCATTTTCTGCCTGATTCGATTCTACCTTTTTCCCAAGAGTCTTCTTATGATCTCCTTTGGGTTTTTTAACACGTTTGACCTGGAATGTGATCTAGAAAAGAGAAACATGTTAGGGATGAGTGAGATCAATTACTAAATCTGTCCCACCCTGCGCATGTCACTGGCTTTGAGAATCACCAGATGGATATGGTTACTACACTGATCTGATCCTTGCACGTTGCACCTTTTTGTTGAAACAGCCAACGTATCCCATGAAGATGTATAATTATTATATAACAATTCAGTTTGTTTAAAAAACCACAAAGTTTAAAAAGGAAAATGAAGAACAAACCCAGTTTTGTGCTAGAGTTCTCCCCTTAACTGTTTATTACTTGCAACGGGGCCTATGTTACCCAGACTGGCCTTGTATTCCTTGGTACAAGCATCGGCCTCCTGAAAGCTGGCACTATACTACAGGCCAAAAGTCTAAATGTAAAATGGCTAAGAAGATGAATCAAATCACCAAGTCTTGGAGAGTGTACAGAGGATATGGAATAGTACATATCTGATCCGGGCATTTCCAAGCCTGTGAACTTTGAATAAGGGTTTGTGAATGACCTACTTTCTCCTTCCTCCCAGAAGAGCTTCCAGTGCCTATGTAACCTGAAATGCTTCCTACAGGACAATTCCAACGTGAAGGCTGTCCTGGAGCAAGGAACAGGAAGCGACACATCTCACAGAAGTTCACCCCTTCACACACATGCCCCCTATAGACCTGGGCTCCTGTGTCACGAGGACGGAAGCAAAGAACTTGTACCCATTCTGTTGCTTCATCGTCTTCACTTCTGCAGTCTCCGTAGCAAGAACTTTTGGCCACTCCATCCTGGGGACCTTTCTTCAGTACCCGTATCCCCTGCAAGTCTAGACGGCGCCCTTTCATCTCTAGTGCTCCTCCAAAGCCTTCCAGGGGCCATGCCTGTTGAAATTCATCCACCAAAGCCAGTATCTCTTCGGACATCTTTGTTTCATCTGAACTCTCCATCTCGTCAGAACCATTGCTTTCCTCAACCACTGTACCTGAAATTCAAAGGCCAGCAAGTTGTAAGTTACACAGTGCTTAGTCACGTATGAGAGTGACGAGAGTGACTCCAACCTTGCTTTTAGAGAGGAATACGAGCTCTGCTTTGAGGCACTTCTACAGCTCACCTTCTTAAAAATAGCATTCAACATTTTCAAAATTCATAACACTGTATCATCTCTGTCATCCTAACGTTAGTCAAAAGCCTAGCTGAGAACAATGGCACGAGCTAGATGGCAGGAAGTCATAGAAAATGTCACCAGAGAACAGGAAGACAACTGTGGTATGTGTTATTTTTTAAAAGAAGATCCACTTCTCTGCATATAAGACACAGGCAGTACAAATGAAGTTCACTATGGCATGTTATTTATTTAATATGTGGGACTCTTCAAGTTTTACTTCAAATGCCATGAAACATCCTACCTGCAATGTCTAGCCTACATAACAGGCTTATGTGCTCAAAATGAACAACGATCTCTTTAACAGAAAGCTCCCACTTTTGTAATAGTTAATATAAAGGATAACAACATTCTAGTGTAATTTCTTTGTAAAATGGTTATTACAAAATAGTTTATTTTCCTCAAGTATGTAAAGACTTCATGGATGTGTCTCAGTGCAATGACCTAGCAAAAATCCTCTCTCCAGAGAACTCAATACATTTCCTTTATTACTCCATGAAGGCCACTCAACTCCCCAAAAATCTTGTCAATGCTGAGAAAACAAGCAAGTTCACAGAAATTGTCTGGAGTTTCTTAAAAAAAAGTGTTTTTACTTTCTAAATTCTTTACTATTTGATTTTTGTTGCTTATTTTGCATTAAAAGCTGCATCTTATATTGTTTACCTCACGAAAGTCACTTCTGATCTTTGTTTGGAAATACAGCACAAAAGCCAGTAACAAAATGCCTCCTTTTGATTACAAGTTCAAGTCTGGCTTGGGCAACTTAGGAACTCAGTGAGATGCTGTCTCAAAAAAGAAAGTGAAAGGGTTGGAGATACAGCTCAGAGCAAAACCGTTGGGTTCGATCCTCAGCACCAAAATAAAACAAAACCGCCTTTTCCAACATGTGCTCCACAGATACCCTGGGAGGTCTAGTCTGACAGCTCACACAGTGCCAGTCCATCTTTCAGGGGCAGCAGTCTTCAGCTGGTAATTCTGCCTTGTTCAGGGATTCTGAACATGGCATTCTGAGGCCAACGTCAGGACACCCGAAGTGACTACCACGACAGCCATAGTGAGCAGCCCCTCTTGATCTCTGAGGAGGCTCGGGGTGAGTAACATGGCTGACAATGACTTAAAAGTTTTCTGCCAAACTCAGAGAGAAAATCAGCAGCTCAACCTCCTCAGCTCCAGCGGCATCTCTGGTTCCTGTCTCGCTTCCTACCATGGAAAATGGAAGGGTCAGATTGCTGTTATTTTTCCTTAAAAAAATGGTGGGGGTACTCTATTGATTAACAAGTGACTACAATGTACTGCCATCTTCCCAAGTATGGTCCTTTCATGTTTTCTGAACCAATCTGCTGGTTTATGTTGGTTTTCAGGATTACTGTAATAGTTAACTGAGTTCTGAAGCAAGCATGTGGTTTGTCAAAGCTTTTTCATTAGGACGTTCAGACAACATATGTGGTTAACAGGGCTGGTAAAGAGGTTGGATTTTCACTCTGTCATGTCTGCAACGACATTCCCAATGTCCAATGTCGAACCTGACACACAGCAGACACAGGGCTGTGGAAGAAACTACTGGAAACTCAGAAACAACTTGGTAGGTGAGGCTGCAGAGGATCTGTTGCTCCTGCCTGGGCCCCTCCTGGATGGCGACTCAAGACTCCTACTCTAAGATTCCCTCTGTCACATGCTACTGTACTTCAGCCCGGCTACATGGTATGCGACAGAGTCAAGGACTGCATGCGCCCTTAGCACAGCAGCATCTGGACAGCTCAGGAAAGCAGCTGGACAGGGCTGCTCCCGGGACTCCACACAGCAACGTAACGGGGAGAGTTGCACGACACCTATTCTGTGGCCCCCCGGTGCTCTCTAGGCACTCATCTCACTTTAAGCTCCTCTCCTTCCTCCTTTCCTTGCAGTACACAGTCCAGAGACAGAAAAGGGTTTTTGATAGACTGGGGGTAAGCAAAAGTGGGTTTGGCCAGAGGAGCCTGCAGGTGCTACGTTCTCAGCGTCCAATCAGAGATAACCTGAGTGCTGTGCCTGGAGGCCTCACTTCCTTTCAGAAATCTTTGCACTATGATCCGGAAAGCACTCGTGCTCTTTACCTGTAGAAGTTCTGCAAACCAAGTTCCTTGAGGCTACCGCTACCTTTATCCTTACCTTATGTTAACACATATTATTATTGTTAAATTCTTAGCAGCACAGATTTTCATTAGCAGAGATCAATGGTCAAATGAAGTGAGACTATGGAACGTGCTACCAGTGGCCAGCCAGCCTTGCCAGAGCTGCTGGGTCAGAGCGAGGGCGATGGCCTCAGAACAACACGACGTGCATACTCGTTTTCGTATTTACTTATTTAGGTTTGGAATGGGCAGATCACAAATGTGCTATACAGCAGAGAAGCTTCACTTGAAGTCCATTATGTGCCTATCTCTGTTCTACACGCTGTACAGGTGGAAGCAAAGAGTGCTGAGAGCTTCTGACCCCGAGGAATCAAACAGAACCAATTTATATTTGGATGGATAAACTGAAAAATTGTTTTTTCAGAAGGAAAAAATTTGAATGTAATCACAAAATGCTTCTTAGAGTAAGGCAGACTACTGTGGCAGGATTTAGACTGACCAGAGTGAGAGGCAGGGAGGGCACCCTTCGGAGTAAGTCCTTTTGGAAGACGAATCACAGGACTGTGCCCGCACACCTACACACATACTTACGGCACACTTACAGCATAGGGAGACGCGAAGGCACTATCCACTTCAAGTTAATCAGAACGAAGAATGTGTATGACGGATCAGCAAATAAGATCCCCAGGGAAGGGGGGTGATGCCGAGGGAAGGCAGAGGCGTAAGACTAAGAGCTCAATTAAAAAGGTGCTCATAGTTGAAGGTTGGGCTGACTCAGGGTGAAGATAAAGATTTTTTAAAGGGGGGAGTGAGGAAGTATATGAATGTATACATATATGGCAAATTAATAACAGGGTAGGCTTAATGATGATTTCAAGACTTGAAAGTCTAATATGAAAATAGTAGGCTCCTCACAATGTGAATGTAGGCCTACAACCTGTGTACATGAAAGCAGAAAACTATTTACAAAGACAACAGAGGTAAGAACGTCAAAGGGACAAAAAAATTGGGACTTCAGACACTTCTTAACTCACTGAAATATTTATTACAACATATCTAGCAACGTGTTGAGAGCTGGAATATAGAATATAGAATATAGAATATATAGAATATAGAATATAGAATATAAAACCCATGAACTTAACTAACCATCTAGGGTAGGACATGTGGAGGATCACACCTCCAGATGCTGTCCCTCACAGACACTGTCTGCACAGTGGTCGCCTGCAGATAGAAACATGGGATTCTGGTTTGCTGGGCGAACCGGATTAAAGATGAATCTCAGGCTTTGAATTATGCTTAAAGAGAGAAGTAAACCTCGGGCTTGCTGCCTCGGGGACAGATGGTATGGAATAAACTGAAAACAGAAAGTGAAACCCACATGTCTATTTTTCCTTTGTCATCTTTAGCAGGAACCTTTTCACACTGGAACCTGAAGGGAACACGAGCATCCACAGTGAGGTCTGCGTGAGTTCATGTTTTCCCTTGCATGAAATCTAAGCCAGGGTGCTAGGAACAGTGCCTAGAGATGGAAGTAAGGGTCTGTGGCTCTGACTAACACAAAAGCAGCTGCGCATGATTGTGCTGCATGCCAAACACACCTGGAGACTATGTGCAAGTCTGGGCACCTTGGTTTAAGGGATTTCCAAGGCAGAGCACGTTCACAGAAAAGAGACTTGGCAAAATGTTTGAAATCACACTGAATGAACAGGGACTCAAGAACCCAAGGGTGGTCCCAATGGTGGGGACAGTGGCTGATACGCTGTACTGAAAACCAGGCCAGAAAAACACTTTGCTACACAGATTTTAGAAATTCCAAAGATACGACTTCAAAGATGATGACAGGGCTGCAAGCCGTACATAAGAGGAGTTATTGGAAGGAATGAAGACATTTCACGGAAAGGAAGAATGAAATGGGGAGAAGCGGGCAGGAATAACGACCTAAGGATTGTGGTACTGGGAAACCAGATGGACCCTGTTAGCCTTGTAAGGCAAAATCAGAAATAGAAAAAAACAAAAAACAAAAAACAAAAAACAAAACGTTTCTATTTTAGCTCAACATTAGAAGAGATTTTGAGTTAATGAAAATGAAGTGAGTCAAACAAGGTCATACTGATGTCAGAATGCCGAGGCACAAGTGGAAGCCAGTCGGCGACACCCGAGGACACCAGTGAGAGGGAGAAGAATATCCGGTGAGTAAAGGAAGGTGACTGGACCTGGTAAGAAGTAGCATTAGCAACCTTGAGACAGAGGTTTCATGAAGAGTTTTAAGGAAGAAAATATGCAAAGACGAGCGCTAAATTTCTAGCAAAACAGGTCGACAGTATTCCAAGACAAAAGACCAGCAAAGGAAAGCCCTCCTATCAAACCCTGGCCCAAAACTTCTCCTTTGGGACATCTTGTATAATGGTACCGACAGCTTCGAGTATGAAACTGTGGCTTCAGGTGGACAGCAGGGCATGTTTTATCTTTAACAATGTACTATGGAGGGCATGTGTCCCTCTGTCCCACGAAACAGGAGGCGTGCACTAAGGACTTTGCAGTCAGGACTCGTCCCACCACTAGGCGTATGCACGCTGCCTCGGTTTCCAGTGTTTTCTTTCCATGGTAGCGACGTGACCCGAAGTCAGACGGTGGAGATGCAGATCTATTTACGATTCATTGTGTAAACAATGGCATCATTTCTCAAGCCAGTAATCAGGAAACACAAAAGGCTTAGGTTAAAGCACTCAGACTAGGCAGGAGAAAACTCATTTGTGAGCAGAAAAATGCCAATCCCAAGTTTTAATCTGCACAATGGTGCTGTCCCTTCTTTTGGGTGGGTGAGCACAACAGAAGAAAACAGATCTCCTCAAGCACAACCTAGGAAACAAGCAGAGACCGCTTCCTGTACAACGCAGGCAAATACTTAGGTGAACAGGTGTTTGTTTATTGAGCATATCCTGCATCTACGTGCTGTGGGAACTTTGCCTCACATGCAGCCTCTACGTTCTGAAGTGGAGTCATGTCTGTCTGTATTTATTGGATTCTAACCATATACCAGCATTGAAATGAGTCCTGCCCAAAGTTATTTCATCGAGCTACTCAACACCACTCTATGAGACACTTCTGTTTAATGTTAAATAAATGGTGAAGAAAGCTGACATAGATTAAGTAACAACTTGCTCAAGACTTAAACTCAGCAGGTGGTGGAGCGGCCAGGGCATGACAGCCGCTGACTGCCAAGCTGGGCTTTTGTTCCCACAGCTGAGGTTTGCCAGGAGAATCCTGAAATAGATGAGGTAAAGCGCTGACACTACTGTTTATGTTTAATGTTAATCAGCGACACAATTTTTACCAACCTTCAAAAAGGTGCTAAATTAAAACATGTAAAAAGTTCTCTCTCTTTCACAAATGCACATTTGTTGGTGTTAAGATTGCCAATTGTTTATTTTTGACGAAGATTGATCTTTCGTTTGCAATCATCTTCACACTTTTCTGACATTCAAGTACTATTTTATAAAACAGTACTAGCAGATGTTAGTTTGTTTTCTTTTTTTTTTTTTTAAAACCACTTTACTGATTAAAAATATACGTTTTAACCTGGGGGGAAGAGTATTATTCCCCCCAAGGACCATGTGAATATTTTTAAGATCATCTGCCATCCACAAAAAAAATCATCAACTCAAAAATTAGCCTGCTATGTTTAGAAAAAACTTTAATTAACTCACTGCTAACATGGACATTGCCCTGGCCAGCCTGGACCATAGGACCCCTGGGCTGGATATTTACCACTCTTGTGAGCCCATCAAACCCTCTTTCTGATAATGCACATTATATCAGAACACACATCAGTTCTGGCAGCTGCTAGAGATTGCAGGCAAGGCACTTAACTACTTTGAATCTCAATGTTCTCATCTGTGAAATGGGATTATTATCATTTTACAAGGCTAGGAAACAATTTCTAACACTCTGAGAATTATAAAATAACACAAAAGTTAGCAATTATAATATTTCATGGTTACTGATGAGGACCACTTGTATTTTTAAAAATTTCCTCAAAAAACAGATTTTTGAAAATTCTTTAATGCCTACGATTGACTTTTATTTTGACACACTATTTGTATTAAACAGGGCGAGTTTTCTGACCCTGATAACACCACCGTTAGAAGCCCATGGCTATGAACGTGCTACCTGATGACTTGGTCAGGTGGACATGCTGTCAATATTTAGGAAATTTTTTTAAAAAGGTATCCTTAGTGTTTAGACATGCGAAAAGTTTATACGGAGGAGGGTACAGCACTAACAACCTTGGAAGAGAGGTTTCCAGGAGAATCTCAGGCAGCAGTGTCTCCTTTATGTTGTGGTTGTCAGGTCTTTTCCAGCAACAGGAAAGCTGACTGACACACACACAAAACTGGTAACAGTGGCTGCCTGGGGTTTTCCATTTCTGGATCTATTGCAGTATATTCTACTGCTCTGTCTCTATGTCTTTCTCATCACATGTAAAGTAAAGTAAAAGACTATAGTTAGGAAACTAAACTGAGAGCTTACTAGTCAGGACAGCGTGGCAACAGCAAAGACAGAAATAAAGACCATGCACTCAGGCAATGGCAGAGGGGACACAGGATGGACTTACCAGGTCTTAGAGGTGAACTGGAGACAGTGGTGCCTGGTTGCCAGGGTAATATAGTAATTAAAAGCCGTTTAAGAAACAGGGTAAAAATAAAGTCAAATTTAATTTTAGGTATGCTCAATCTGAAGTACCTACAGCACGTCAGGATGTTTGTATCTATTGATCTGGAGTAACAATGTCTTAGCTGAAAACATGAATTTGTTGTCATTAGTGAATCTGAAAGTGTCCAAGTCACCATGTGGTAAGACACAGACGGGTAAGAAAGTAAGACTAACATTAGGATACCAGGTAACCCCACAAACACAGGGCAGAATAAAAAGTAAGAGAAGGAGAGCTGAAAGGGCCTGAGGTTGTTTAAGAGCGGAGAGCAAGAGATTCCAGAAGCCAAGAAGAGAGGAGGGTCGTGCACTGTCTAAGTGAAGAAAACGGGCCAAGTAGAACGAAGAGTAAAAATCAGTGGTGCACTTGGAAATTCTGAACTGATTTACAATCTTAGTAGAACTAGTCAGTACAGCATCAAATGGAACATTAGGAGGGGGCCTGTAGACACACCCAATATTCCAAATCCCCAAACTGTATTGGGTTACTGTAGATAAAACCGATTTTTCTTTTTCTTTTACTCAATACAATAGCCACGCAGAGAAGATTGGTCCATATAAATGGACCAACTTGGTTCTGTCGAGAAGAGACACTGCAGTGAAGGAAGAAGAAAGCGTGAGAAGCACTTTCACGCGGTAGCCTGTCTCCTGCCTCACCACCGGAGGTCACACTTAGAATTCTACAACATGAGTAGCTGTTAAAAGAAGAAAACAAACTCTTAAAAGGAAAGGAAAATCTAAGCTGAAAGCTTGTGAGTTAATTTTCCCCCAGAAGCACAACTCCAGTGAGATCGACTTACTTTCAAGTTTAAGGACTTCTGAGTCCCTGCCTGAATTCTCAACAGGCAGTACCGGCTCCACCTTGGGTCCTCTTTCATAGTGCTCCTCGTCAGCAGCATCCAGTGTCTGTGCGTTCTCAAAATATTTCTGTTTGTGATGGCTGTTGTCCAAAGTTTTCTCATGACAATGACCTCAATGACAAAGGACACAGATAGAGCACATTAGACACATCTCTCTTGTGTTTCCCCATAATGCAAGGTTCCAAAACATCGAGAAGAGCATCATGACAATGCTAGTTTTTCTCTAGCACAGCACTGCACCCAAAGCCAGACCACCATTGTGACAAAGTTCTGTCCTGAAGTACAAGTTTCAATTACCAGGCTACTGCAAGAACCAACTACAATGGGGGGATAAAGGGACAACCAAGATCAAGGCCCAAGACCACATTCCATTCATAAGGCTCTGAAACAGTCCTGAAGCTATTATGATCAGAATGTTTTCCTTCTATTTACTTTTCAAAGGTACCTGAATAAGTCTGAGAGAGAGATGCATTAGAGCAGAGAAATAAATATCCTCTGCTTGCGTCACAGATGAAGAGAGACTCACAAAAGGTGAAGGTCATACAAAACTAAAAACAAGGAATCAAAGGAGGGTAATGGCAGCGATTTCACAGTTGGGAATGCAATATAACAAAGGCAATTTTTTTAGAAAACAGGTTGGGGTCCTGTGGTGAGATTTATCTAGGCAAAAAATACGTGATACTTTTGACAGAGTGGGGCTGATCTATATATACCATGTGAATCAAAAGGTTTTAAAAAATTAATTACTGCATTATCAATTGCACAGAATGGCTTTATTTTGGCATATCTGTGCATGAATGTAACATCCTTTTATCAAAAGCTAGTTTTTTTGATCCTATTAGGGACTATGTATCAGTATGAGCAAACCCTCCCCCTATTTAGCTCCATTTGCTGGTCACTTCCTGGGTGAGCAAACACTCTACTACTGTGCTGGCCACGGCAGTGATTAGCTATGTCATGTCCCTCCTCTGGTTCATTCCAGCTGATCTGGCTTGTTAAACAGTGTCATCTTCTTCTCTTATGTCTCATACAGGGTCACTGAAGATCCATATTCAGTAGAAGGCCATGGACTTCCTACCAAAGGACATTTATTTCTGTAAGACTGTGGCAGTAAGAGCTCTCTCCTTTACCAGGACATCTGAAGATGTTCTAAAAGTTTTTCAGGGAATAGTGTCTCAAAGAGATACAATCAATCTCTCTTGGCAACAGCAGAAGAAGAATCTGATGGCTCTCTTTTAGGTCCCATAGTTTAAGAAAGTGCTTCCCAAACTATTTTTCTTATTGTGCTGAGATGGAATAGACTCAATACGTTTTTCAACATAATGCGCATGGAGTCAATAGGTTCTCATATTAGGAAAATCACTGTTTTCTAATTCTACACTTTCACATACCTGTGGCTAGACATACAAGGGATAATCCACATACATAAGGCACACTACCACTTTTCCCACTCAAAATACTTTCCCTCGCTTCCAACGTAACTTGCCCATCATTCCTGTCACTCCCTGAAGCAGCTCTGGAAGTCCGCTTCCACGAGAGTCATTATGAGGTGTGCTCACACGTTTGGTGACTGCTGCTGTGGACGGCCGTCCAATGGCGAGGCGGTCTCCTAAGAGCCTCGGCGCACCCTCACCTACCTCACTCACTGCATCTGCCATCACAGGTCTTTTGACTCTTCCCAAAGCCATGCCGGACACTGCAGCAGCCATGACAGCGCCTTTGCAGGCACTCACCAGAGAGGACTTCTAGACGTGCCTCAGAAAATGGCGAGAAGGGCGGGATGTGTCCAAAGGAAGAGGAGCGAGGGAGGTTAATGGCAGTGTGTCTTTAAAACTGTAATGATTTTTACAATTTGAACACTCATTATATTTTCTGATCACACCTCATATAACAAGTCTAATTCAGAAATTAAGGTCTATTTCAAGAGTTTTGGCTTTCAAGAAACTCAAAAGCAACTTGGAAACGCTAAATCAAAACAAGCCTACGAAGGCAGCATGCTTGCCAAATGAGTGCTTCAGAGATCCCGAAGAGAACGAGCTTGAATTTGGAGTAGGTAGGTCTTAACAAGGGGAAGCCCAAGGTAGGAGCCAGGATCTACCCAGGGCTTTGCTCTTCCCTCCATGGTCCCTATAACATCTAGTGACGTGTTTTTAATCCTCATTTTATTAAGGAAGAAACTGACGCTCAAGGAATCTGCCTACAGCCCAGCAGTGAGCACATGGCAGGTGGGGCCAGAATCTGGCCGGTGCCCCTACAGAGCTCGCTTTCCATTACTCAGCGCTGCTTCCAACGAGGACAGAAGGCGGCGTGGGAGGCAAGTAGAGTAATGTGCTGGGCGAAGCTTCCAGAACAGGAATTCTCATCTCATCAGCGTCTGGAAGGCGGTGAGCAGGGCACTTTGACAGAGATGGGTGGTGTGTGTCTGTGCACGTGGGCCCACGGAGGCACAAGAGGAGAGAAGCCATGTGTGGGGTAGCTGGTTTCTTTCTCTAGCTTCTCCAGTCAGAGGACAGAGGCTGCTGAGTTGCCCCCACCATCTGGTGTGTGTATTTATGTCAAGTAATGGCCACAAACGCTCTGCACACCCAGTTGGCTGTAATTTACTATGAAGAACACTGCGTGTCTCAGAGACAATTTTGAACTGGGATATAAATAAGCTTGACTATTAAAAGCAGAGAGGAACTAATGATGATAATGATGCTGATTAAGGCATTTTTCACCTTGACATTGGTTGTGTAAAACTTACCTTTATCAAAGAAAGGATAAACCTCTAACAGAATAAGCCAGAGAAATTAGTTTTCTCAGTCCTTGCCTCTCCTAAGCGCTGCATCTTCTTATTCTCCTACCCTTTTCCTACTATAAAGTTTCAATTGGTTCCAACTTTTTAAATATCTGCAATACAAAAAAAGTCCTATGGGCAATTTGTAGGGTTTGATGTATATATAAAAAAAAAATAAGAGAAAGAAGAAAGTAAGAAGATGGACTTTGTGTTGGGGGAGAGGGAAGGGATGGAAAGGGCAAGTGAAATAATCAAGATGAGATATGTAAATAAAAAATTTAAAAAATTATATGTCCATAAGACCCCAGAGCAAAAAACAGTCCTCCCTCCGGGCTGCAAAGTGGACCCCTCCTGAAGCCAGTCCTACGCATCAGCAGACTGTCCTGTCCCTAACACGAAACAGGGGCTGACCTCTCAGGACAGCAGGAGGGTCACCAGGGAGGGAGGCTTGGCTCGGGATTCTCGTGGAAGGAGGCAACATCTAAATAAATAAAAATCAAATGCTTTGAGAACGGTTAACATTTTCTTATAGTTAAACACACTGGGCCAGGCCCAGTGGTGTAGGCCTGTAATCCCAGCACTGTGGGAGGCTGAAACAGGAGAACTCCAAGTTCAGACTGAGCCTAGGCAACTTACTGAGACCTTGTCTCAAATAAACAATTAGAAGTGGCTGGAGATGTAGCTCAATGTGAAGGTCCTGTGTTCATCCTCAACACTCCCCTTTCCCCTACATCCTCACCACAAAACAAAACAAAACAAAAATTTGATCAGAGTTCCATTGTGAAATGTAGAAGTAGTTAGGCTCATAACAGAAAGTCAAATTGCCTGATTTTAAAATTATTTTTCCCAGTTGTATAGGGAGAAGTAAAGAACTTCAGAAGAAATGAGTTTCTGGACCACATTATCAGTCTGCTTACACGGGAAGTAAAACATTGCATCCTTGGAAACATATTACTTAAATTTCCTGGCAGAGGTAAAGATGGTGTTCTCATTTGTAAAAAAAATAAGAGAATGCTGTAAAAGAAAATATGAAAACACACTTGACAGTGAAAAGTCATTTTCCATGCACATGAGTGTTAATTTTTTGCTGATGCAAAAATAAGGAAATGATATGGTATAGGCTAACCTTGAGAAGTGTATTTTTATTATTTTAAAGGAACTACATGATTTAAATGAAATGTTTTAGATAACAAAGTCCTAAGTGAAAATGGAAACTTTTTTCTATGCATAATGCCCTACACTTGCTTGCAAAGCATTTAATATCTAATTCACATCATGGTAGGTTTTTATTATTTTTTGGTAGAAGCAAGAGCTTACAAGGTAATACTAAGCAAGTATAAAACTGTAAAGAGGGTATTTCCAATTCTGGAAATGCTGTGTGATCCTTTTTTGTGCCTAAAAGTATCTCCTGTTTAAACTTACTGACCTAACCCACAAGGGTGCTCTAGAAAACAGAAATATTTAATATACTTGTCCATGTAAGTCCCTTGAGGGACAAAGATAAAATTAATCCTGCGGTTGTAGAGTTTTTCAGAGTAAGCTATGTTCTCAAGGACTCCTATCATTTCTAAGGTTAGAGAAATTTCTTTCTTCCCATATTAATTGTTTATAAAGTTCCTAGAAGAATATTTTCCACTTTTAACTAAAGTTAAGCTGACATCCATGTTAAAAGACCTCCTACTTTTCAAAGCTCATAATTGGGAAGGAGATCTCAGGCTGGGCACCTCACGGTCCACAAGGGTCGGCTATGCTATGATTAAACGCTACAAATGACCTGACTAGGTCTGTGAAGTCCGAATAACTAACGCCAGATCAGTGACAAGACAAGACTGCCCAGTTCTTCCCACATTATAGCACAGTAACTAAAATCTCAGACTGGAACCAAATTATTTTAGCTCAGATCCTGTCTGCCAGAGATTTAAGTCATATGCAGGTAAATGGACATGATCTGAGACCATCATGCCTGGTGAAGTAGGTCAGACTCAGAAGGTCAAGTATCACTTGATTCCCCAAATATGAGAAACCCAGAACACAAACAGATGGCAGAGTCCACTGAGCGAGGTGCTGGGAGTCAGGGGGCGAGAGAGGGTAAAGGGGAGGGAGCAGGGGGCGGGACTACGAAGCTGACATCATATACATGTTCACAAAATTCTCAAGCTTAATGTAGCCACTGTGTATTGCATATATTAATAAAAATGGAGGAAAGTCCTATCTGTACTACTTCATAGTTTTATAAAGCAGGACAAGGTGTTTTTAACCTCTCTGCCTATCGGGTTCCTCACGTGCAAACTGAATTTAATGATAGAACTAGTTCATTCGGTTCTTGGAAAACAAGTGCAAAGTGAGACCACTGCCCAGCACACGGTAAGCTGCTGCTATTATATTCAGCCACGTGGCCCTGAAAAGCCACAACAGAAGAAAAAGTCATCTTTTTGAGTAAGTTCTTTTAGCTACTGCCATCTCAGAATCTCTACTGTAGTCTATTAGCTATGAGAGCCAGAAGATCACTAAGTCTGAGCCCACCTTGAGCAACTTAGTGAGATCCTACCTCAAAAGAAAAAGGGAAAAGAAATGTTTTAGTACACTTGCCTAACTCCACTATGCGTGTTTGCACACGTGCACAAACGAGGGATGCGAAAGGCACAAGACTTCATTCCTACCAGCTGCAGAAGACAGCAATTCATTCAAAATAAACTGCTCAGCATATCTAAGCTCTAAGATATCATATTTCTTATACTAAATAGCTTAAGAAATCTGCCTAAGTCTGCTCCATACCCTCTGAAGGACACGCTAATAGAGTGAGCTTACTGCCTCGCGATATGAAAACTCACCACCAATGCAAGCTAGACGGACACTCAGTGCTGCGTGGCCCAGAACACCCCCGGCAGTTCACCCTGCTGCAGTCTTCGCCCCGAATCTCACCCCCGACACACACTTTCTTTTTCCTGTACAGCAAATAAGCATAAATTTCCTAAATTACCTAAAATATAATGCATTTCTAAGACACATATAATGAACTGAACTGTCATGAGAGGTAGGATTTCAATTTGAAGGCAGAGTTAACATGTTAGAAATGTGGTCTTTCCGTGACCAGTGAAATGCTCTAGTGATCTTCCTGTTAGCACGACTTTATTTTCTGTACTTTGTGGCACTGGGGATCGAGCTCTGGACCTTCATACTGAGCCAAACCCCAAGCGCATTCTTAGTTCTTGATTTTGAGACAGGGTCATGCTAAACTGCTTATTAGTCTAGGTGAGGCTTGAATTTATAATTCTCCTGCTCAGCCTCGTGGAGTACTAGGATTTCAGGCCTGTGCCAAAAGGCCTGGTTAACTCTGCTTTAGTAGGCTTCAATTATACTCTACAACCTCCTTTCTTAGAAAAATTACCTTAAGGAAACATTCTAATATATTCAATTAAGTATAACGTACCTGGGTGTAAAATAAAGATACTGGTATGGTTTGAATGTGGAATGTCCCCCCAAATCCCCCTATCCGTGAATGTTGCAGAGTATCTCCATGTGCTGTTAAGAGGTACAAGTTGGTTGGAAGGGGTGGGTCACTGGGACATGACCTGGAAGAGGCAGATCACAGGGACTTGATCTGGAAGGTCATTTTCCAGCTCTGTCCTTCCTCGCTCACTCTCAGCTTCCTGTTCTGCCATGCTGGCCACCCGCGAATGGACTGAGACCTTCAGAAACTGTAAGCTCCAGTAAACCTTTCCTCCATAAGGCATGGATGCTGGGTGTTCTGTTCCAGCAACAAGAAAGTAGCTGAGACAGATACTGTCAACCTTTTAGCAGATGTGATTCACTTGCAGTAGTGCTGTGGTTCTCTTTACCCTTCGACTCAAGTATGCTGAAAACTTTGCAGTATAAACTGAATTTTGTTTTATGAATAGAAAACTTAGAAACATACTGTGAACATTCCATTTCATGATCTGTTACTCCACAGCAGTGTTTATTTCTCTAATAAAATACAATACGCCTTTTAGAAAAGCAGTAAGATAAATTATGAAGTGAATAAAAGTACACCTTTTAGTTGCTTACCATCGTTAGCAAAATGATGTTGCAGTATTATCAGGAAGCACTGACTGGGGTCGTGTGTGGGGCTTTGGTACAACATGGATTTCATAGGTCTAACACCACAGGAGCAAGAAAACCTTACTGGCAACAGACACTTTCACGAGATGTACCTCCAGGAGCTGGTAAGAGTCCAGTAGACTTTACCAAGAGAGATATTCCAGGGTACGAATTCAAACTCTGCCTCAATTAAAGCCCTGGCATATCAATTTACCTCTTTTTGTCTACGTTCTCTGTCCAAGATGAAAATGTAACTACTGTCCTGTAATAAGGAGAGTAATGGGAGGAGACATTAATGAAACCACTGCTAGTCTAAGCATACAGGACCTGAATGTGGGTGACACCTTGGCAGCTTATGACTGCCCTCGAGACGCGAATGAGAACGAAGTGCCTCTGCCCTGTGCTGTCCTTTCCCGGGGAAGACAACAGACATGATTTTGGCAGAAGACCAGCTCCTTGGAACTGCTCTCACGTGGCAATTACTGCTGAATGACACTCTTTGCAGGAATATTTAAAGTCACAGCTCCGTACTGACTGACCTTGAAAGCGCGGTGCCAGAGAGGAAGGAGACTGCACTAGAGACCTGAAACCAGCAACCACAGCTCACACTGGCATTCCCTCCTGGCGACAGGAGTGAATCAGAAGGAATTCAGAGCAGGAAACAAAGAGGAATAGGCATGACGCCAAATATATGCATGTGTGTTTCCCTTTCAGTACCTGCTGTGGAGCCAAGTTCTATCCCGGGGGTGTGGCTATGCAAACACTGCAGGAAATCCACTTAGTCCAAAGATGTTGGGACCAATGGGGTTTCTATAGACCTACCGTCCCTTGCCTCCTTTAAGAGTAGAAAAACCAGAACTGGCTACAAACCTGGCCTCTTCATCCTGCCACGTGGCTTTGCTTAAATAAGTAAAGCACACAAGCAGCGCCAGCATCAGCAGGGACGGGCACCATGACAGCGGTTGCTGGCAGCTGCTTCTGCAATGAAACCCCAGCTCTTGGCAGTGGAAACTTCCTCTAAATGTGACAGATCATATTCTAACTTTAAACAAGAGAATTTAAACATTCATTAGAAGTTTATTATGAGAGGATTTTCCACACAGAAGTTACAATGAAAAAAAAAACTAACTGGCATGCAATTATTACTACACGATTATTAGGTTAAATCTCAGGCACACTTCAACCCAGGAAATTCTCTTCAGGCAAGAACCCTGTAGACTTCCTCAGGTTACTGACTGACCTGTAGATGTGAACTCTGACTCAGGAACAGAAGAGAGGTTTGCTTTCTTTTTAATGACTTTCACTAAAAACAGACTAGAGATCTGTTAGCTGGGTTGGCTTAGAGTGGACAAGTGAGGTAAGACTTCCTTCTTGTAGGGCCCAATGGTGCAGGCCTATAATCCTAGCTCTTTAGGAGGCTGAGGCAGGAGAGTCACAAGTCTGAGCTAGCCTGGGCAACTTGGGAGAAATCCTACTGAAATAATGAAAAGGGGCTGGGAAAGTAACCCGGACCAAAGGCCTTGTGTTCAATCTCCAGCAATGCAGGATAAGTAAAGGTCTTCCTTCTCTTTTCCTGTTCATGGTGGGCGCTGCCACATGAACAGATCTGTACTCATACACGCGCTCTGAAGGTGGGTTCCTGCACAGCAGGTACTCTGGGCAGAGAGCAGGCCTACACAACTTCCCACTTAGGTATTCTGAATAGCTCAGGCTTGAAATGTGACCGGCTCCTTGCCACTAACATGGATGTTGGAAGCTGAACAGCACGAGGAAGATGCAGCGTGCGTGGTGGTCTTGCTCCCAAGGTGGGCGGCACGCATGTCCTATAGGACAGTTGGCGCGGCACACAGAATCCACACTGGCACGTCATGGAAGCTGAGAGGAGACGCAGCACGCAACTGCTTGCTTGATGTATGGCTAGGAGACCTGGCTCCCTCCTGAGCACCACCCTGCACCTGTACCTTGGAAGCCCCCCTTCCCTCCTGTCCTACCTACTCAGGAACTCTGCTTCTAGACGTAACTGTTTCCAGAATCTCCAATTCTCCTTGTACCGGATCACTCCTAGGACAATATAAGGTTATCATTTCTATTCTTGAACAATAAAAAAAGCAGCACATCCTCAATCTCCAGAGGCCCCCTCCACATGTACCCTACTTTTCTCACTATAGCAACGCTCCTTTAAAGAGCTGTTTGCCCTCTGTGCTTCCTCATTGCCTCCAAGCCCACTCCATGCAATCTTTTATGAGATCAGCAACAACTCCCACGTACTACATCAGGGGTTCAACCTCTGAGATTATCCACCCGGTGCACTAATGATACGCTGGGTTGCTCTTTGAACACTTCTTTTCTAAGACAACCTATCTGCCTGGGCTTTCTACTACTGTACTGGCTACTCCTTAACTACTTATTCTCCGTCTTCCTGACCTACAAACATAAGCTAGAATGCCCCAGTAGCTGCTAACTCATTTTCCACTTTAAATTAATCACTGAGGTAATTTGAAGAAAGTGCGTGACTTAAAAAGAACTGAACCATTTGTATGTCTGTGACTCAAATTATTATTTCTAGCCTAAGCCTCATCACTGACCTTTTAAAAATCCCTACACCCAACTACCTACTCAGCATCTCCACTTGAACATTTAACAGGCAACATTGAACATGCCCAAAAGCAGGTTTTCCTCCCTACCCTTCTACGACTTCACTATTCACTCGGTTTTTCAAGTCCCAGATCTAAAAAGACATCCCACATCCTTGACCTTCCATATTCCCACCCTCCTGTAGTATCCACCCAGAAGTGATCTCCATCGCTCTCTCCTCCACCCCGCTGGTCCAGGCCAGCGTCGCCGCTCAGACACCGCGCACCTTGACTGGCTCCCTTGCTTTTTCCCTTTGCCCACGACAGCTCCATTTTTTGCAGAGTGGCCACAGGACTCCTGCTCAATGTACATTAGGCCATGGCACTCTTCTCTTTGAAATCTTCTGAAGCACATGTTTGTCTCAGAACAAAATCCTGAGTTATGAGAACGATCTCCCTCGTACTACCGAAGTGGCTCTTCCCCTGTGCCCAACTGCCATCACACAGAATGCAGCTCCTCTCTTACCTGGAGCCTCTGCAGAGATCAGTGTGTGTGAAGTGCCCTGGGGCTGCATGTCTGCGTGGCTTAGCACTGCGGCCTTCGGTAAGTCTTTGCCACCAAGTCACCTTCTAAAAAGATCACAGTAACACACTACAGCAGAACAGACTGCTTTCTGTATGATTCAGGGCTCACCACAACTGCCCTCTCTAGCTGAACTTAGGGCCACATTTCATAGGGGGATATATGTAGGTCATTTGAGGATGACACAGAAAGTGTAGTGATATATACCACGTTCACTAAATGTCCCAAGAATCTACAAACACGAATTCTTCC
This sequence comes from Ctenodactylus gundi, assembly GCA_004027205.1. Taxonomy (NCBI): domain Eukaryota; kingdom Metazoa; phylum Chordata; class Mammalia; order Rodentia; family Ctenodactylidae; genus Ctenodactylus; species Ctenodactylus gundi. The sequence goes on from PVKB01002791.1 coordinate 65,970, forward strand.
CATCATGATAGTGCAGTAGTTTATAACTTGCTGAGAGTTAAAGAATTACTCTGGAGAACCTCACTGGCCCTGGAAGGCAGAGGGCTCAGGTTTTCTGTTTTAGCTCTACTACTGACGGATTCTGTGTCCCAAGTCAATTATAGTCTTTGCCTCTAGATCTGTAAATTCAAAAACTTTGCTCCTTTTCTTCTCTATCCCATAGGTATATGTCAAAGAATTATCTGCTAATCAAATAAGCACAGCCCTTTTCTGCTAAAAAAATACTGTTCTTAAAAATCTACGGACTTTTTACATAGCATAAAATTACGCTTTGCTGCAGGATGAAATCTGCAATTCAGGATTTTGAAACTTGTAACAGAGTGACAAATTTTAAAAGTTATTCTTAAGAAAATGAATATAGGTGACCCAGCAGCATATTAAAATATTATGAAAATTGGCTCTATTAGACGATCTTAAACAAAAGCTATTATTGTCAGTAATTCTTATGAAGAATGTGCTGAGAGTCCACAGGGGGGCAGCAAAACACAGGCTTTCTTTTTCAAAATCTGAATGCCATATATAAAGTTACTTTAAGCTGCAAGTCATAAATCTACAGAAATTTGGGCTGAAGAGCACAGACTAAAACCACAGGAAATGATAAAAGCTATAAAAGAGATGATTTACATAAACAGATGCTATGAATACAGAAAGATTGTGAAAAGAATTAAGGTAATCCATCTGTACTTTGGGAACAGATATTAAACTTCCTGTACATGATCTGAAAATTGTTCCATTTTTCTCTGGATGCAAAAGCTACCAAACATACATTATGTGGAAACCTGCATAAAATTCTAAGGCTGCTTATATATGAAAGGCTGAGGTCCTCCACAGAACCCTTATCCATGACTTAATGGCCAACACTGTGAAGTGGGCCTGTGTCTTACAAGACATGAAGAAGGCTCAGAGATCCCGGTTAAATGCTTAATTTGGTAAACACCAACACTGCTATTAGTGTATGTAAAAAATACTTAGAAAGTCCATCACCACATGCTGTGCCGCTTCTCCGATGTACTTTCTGGAATCTTCTACAAACTAATCGTTACCCTACTCATCAATCCCACCCAATCTAATCATTAATCCATTATTTCATCATTTTGCTTATATGGTCATGAAAAGTCATATTCCATTTGTTTTCATGGCTTGCTTCTTTCTTTCTTCTCTTACTTCTTTCCCTCCCTCCCTTCTTTTGGTTTAGAAGACTGCTACTGCTGCTTCATGAAGCTTCATTCTGGGATCCTCTACTTTTTCCAACTAACCAAAAAACTTTCTTTTTTTAGTGCTGGGCTCTTCAACCATGGTTGTATTCAAAACCATTGTGCATTTGGTAGATTCTACTTTACTTTCAAAAGGGCCAAAAAAGTTGTCGTTGAAGAGCAGATTTAGTAAAAGTAACTAATTCATTTCTACTTAACTTTAACAAAACCTTAAAATTACAAACCTTAAATGTGAAAAAAGAGTATGTATTGCAAAACTTCCAAAATACAATGTTTAATCAAAACTTGAAGGGCTGGGATGTTGCTTACTGGTAGTTCATTCGCTTAGCATGTGTATGGCCCTGGGTCAATCAATCCTAGCATCATAAAACAAAACAAAGCAAAAGAAAACAGAAAAAAGCTTGCAGCACTGTCTTTTATTGTCAAGAGCGGGCAGTTATGAAGTCAATTTATGACATTTTCCTTCACAGCATTCTTAAAATTGTGATGATGATATAAAACTACTTCTATAAGAATTAGGGGCTGGAGGAATGGCACAACAGTTGAAGCGCTGGCCTTCCAAGTGCAAGGCCCTGAGTTCAATTCCCCAGCACCACATAAAGCCAGGTGTAGTGGCGCAACACCTGTAATCCCAGCACTTGGGAAGCTGAGGCAGGAGGAGTGCCGTGAGTCTAAGGACAGCCTGGGCTACAGAGTGAGTTCAGGACCAGCCTAAACTACAGAGTGAGACCCTGTCTAAAAAAAAAAAAAATACTTCTCACAGGAGACAAGATGTAAGTTGCTTTAAGAAAACAGGTACCTAACAAAAAACAACCAATACACAATTTCTAGTATTATAAAAGTGTGGAAAAACTGTCAGATAATTGTGCACTAATTGATACAGTTTTTGCTAGAAAGTCTTTAAAAACAAGAAAAAGTATTATTACAGTATTTATCTGTCTATCTGTCTGTCTGTCTCTCTCACACATCTATTTTTTTAGTACTGGAGACTGAACCCAGGGGCACTCTAACACTGAACTACATCCCAGTTCTTTTATTTTTTAAATTTTAAAACAGCACCCTGCTAAGTTATTCTCTAGGTCAGCCTCCCAAGCAGCTGGCGTTACAGGTGTGCATCCCTGTGCCTGCCTTGTGTTTTTAATCTGAATGAGCAAGTACGCAATAGTAATAGAATGCATTATCTGTGGAGGCATTCCAAGAAAAGAGAACTGAAAATCTGCATGTTAAATACATATGAAAAACAGTACAACACCTGCTGATGTTAACATACTGTCTACTGCTTTACCACTAGGTTCATCCTCTCTAAGATATTACATAGCATTACAGCTGCAGTAAAAACAGTTACCAAGCACGGATCTTGCCAGCATAGTGGCTCATCCCCGTAATCCTAGCTACTCAGGAGACCAAGGCAGGAGGACTGCAACTCTTGGTAAGATCCTGTGTCAAAGTAAAATAAATGAAAGAGCTAGGGCTGTAGCCCGGTGATAGCATGACGGGGGTTCAGTTCAGTACGGGGGGGGGGGGGGGGGGAGGGGAAGACCCTCAAGAAAAGTTTCTAGAAGAGTAACAGTGGTCCGAAGAATGATTTTTAAAAAGTTTTCCGAGAATACTTAGCTATTTTTTGACCCTGAAAAACGAATCCGAGGGACTGAGTGTATGGCTCAGTGGTAGAGTATTTGGCTGGCATTTGCAAAGCTCTGAGTCCAGGGTTCAATACTCCACACACAGAATAGAGGAAAAAAAAAAAGAATTTCAAGAAGCCAAAATATTAAACAAAACATGTGAAACTAGTGCTACAAAAAGGAGAGAGAGAGATGACAGTAAGTTTCTGGTAATGTAAGAAACTTCTTGACAAAATGAAATCATGTTTACAAGGCTGTTCTTAGGTAACCTACAATATCTAAAAGAACATAATATATTTCCAAGGACAAAGGACCCATAATTTTCATCCTTAAAACTCTGAATATTTTGTATTTACTATGAATTTCTAATGGCTCTTATGTGGTATCCGCTATATGATAAAGGTCTCAATTCTCCCAGCGAGTACACGTATATGATACAGATCTCACTGTCTTTCACTGTACAGATAGGCACCCAAGTTATGTAGTGGGGTCCAGGAGTTATGACAGAGCTGGGGCTCAAACATCAATCTGTGTGACTCTAGCACTAGCCATTTCATGGCCTTGCTAAAATACCATCTCAGCCTACAGACACTCCCATAAGAACTCTGACTCTTAAGAGTTCCACGGTAAGTCAAAACTGAGCTATGGCATCACCACCCTGACTTTTTAACTAAATAACTGGATGCTGATGTTTCAAACTGCAAGCACTATTTACTGTCTATCATTAATCAAAACCCTACTGCAGTCTGGGTTTTGATTAATGATAGACAGTAAATAGTGCTTGGGGACCAGTTCCTGGTCCCTAACCTACTAGGAAATATCAATGTCTGTGGCCAAATCATACGACAAGTAGGTGTCAGGGTTTTTAAAAAATATTTAAATGAAGGAGCTGGCTGACACCCTTCTGAATATTTTGATCTAATTTGAACATTACCGGAGTACCCACCCCATGCTTCCACAGTAATGAGCAGGTCTAAGGATCTACATACGTTCATACATAGTTCTAGGCAGTGTCAAACTCACGTTCACTTATTTATTTATTTTTTTCTCCCACTGAAGGTTAACTAATGAAACATCGGGACTCCCGGAGGGTTCTAACTGATGAATCTGCAACAGGTGTAGATAGTAGTTCTGCTGCGGTGGATGCACTGGGGCACGCACCTTGCAGCCCACGCATGAGGGAGAGTGGCATAAGGGAAAGTGATACCTCTTCATGGCAGGTGACTGCTTTAAGGTGCACTCAAGGTCTGAATCACCTTACTGAATGGGTATGGGCTGTATTCTTAGAGGCAGAGTATGCCAAGGAACTGCTTCAAGTCTCATTTCAAGCTTTGACTTCATGGACAGAACTACTCTTTAGCATGAATACTGGTCATTATTAAACAGACCTGTGAGGGAGAGGGAACAACCTCAGCCAGTCGATCTAGCTGAATATACTATATACACCAGCCAGTTTTTCTTAAGCGTGAATCCGGAAGAGTTTTAGGCTGTACTACATTAAGGAATCTTGTATCAATTATTTTATGTGTTCCGCTGGTCAGAGCAGGAGCTCATGATTTTGCCAACATTTAACAGCTGCTTACCATTACAAACAGAAGTGGTGATGTTGTACAGGAAAGGGTAAAACTGCATACAGCGGATCAGCTTCAAGCTCTCTTCACACTCGGGACATTTGGTACTTAACTTCAAAGCCTGCCTGAAGGCTTCAAGGGCTCCACTGATATTGTTCAGAGCAAGGTAAGCATTTCCCAGGCTCAGAAAGGTCAGGGGCTGAAAAGAAAAATAATTAGCAAATACGAAATCAGCAAAAATATTAATGAATTAGTATTTTCTGGGAGTTACAAAAGCTTCACAGTGTATGCCTTGTGGCTTTTCTCAAGTTACCTCAATGAAGGTCACCGCTGACTCACAACAGCCAATTATAAACTAATGTACAGAAGCGTCTCTTTTCACCTCTTTACTAGGACAAAAACATACAAAGTGTGTATATATACTAGCCCTACGTAAACAACTCAAAGAACTTTTTATATATACATGTACCTCCGGAGTTGTCACTCAGCTGGAGACACACAGCATTCTGAATGTTCTCGGGCACCAGAAAGTTCCTTAACTTACCAGCCCCACCCCAGAGGTAACCACTGTTGATATGGCGTAACTTCTACCAGCCTAATTCACTGTGTCTGCTCCGGAACTTCACACAAATGGAATTACATAGCATGTTCTCTTATATGTGAATACAACATGTACCCTTTTCATATTTTTATGTGTACGGTAGCTCATTCTTTTTTTCCCAATCATGTATAATGTTCCACGGTATGAACATGCAGAGTTGTCAATCCATTCTCTTGCTGACTGGATCTGGGCTATTTCTAGCTTCTGGCTATTATGAATAAAGTTATTAGTAATAGCCTTATAAATACCTTTTGATAGTTATATTGTATTCGTCTTCCTTGGAGAGATAATATTTAGTAGTGGATCACAATTTTGTCATATATTAGTTTTAATAGGTCCAACAAAGATGAAAAAAAAAGTCCAAAAAACATGACAGAGGTTTTGAAATTTCCTGAGGATGCAGAAACCAAAACTGAAGAGACTGATAAGTTTATGAGTAATTTTTAAAAGCTAAGCTAAAATCACAAACAGAAAATATTTTAAACATATGACAGATGGACTCTATTGTGTAAAGTGTTCATATAAAACATAAAGTCTAACAAAATGAGCAAACTGTCTACACAAATTTTTACTTCAAAATACATCTGAAAAGTAAAAGAAAATGTAATAGAAAGTCACATTTCAGACATGTAAATTTGTTTATGTTAGCTGAGAGTCAGTGTAACACTGCTACTGTGTGAGCTCTGTGACTGGTCTCCCTGAACTCAAATTCAAGCTCTGTAACTTTTGTCTTATTTCATTTTTTGAGACAGGGTCTCACTCTGTAGTCTACTCTGATCCTGAACTCACCATGTAGCCTGGGTTGGCCTGGAACTCACAGCAATCTTCCTACCTAAGCCTCCCGAGTTCTGGGATTACAGGCGTGTGCCACCATGCCCAGGTATTATGAGGTACTGGGGAATCAAATCCACGGCCTGGCACATGCTAGGCAAGTGCTCTAACCACTGAGCTATGCCTCCAGCCCCAACCTTTGTAATTTCTGGCATATCTCACAATGTTCCTGTGTATTTATCTCTCAAGAGTTTCTACCTGTCAAAGGGAAAATGCCATGCTATCGTACAGCGTTTTTATGATATGAAATGAGCTGCTAGATGCAAATGCCTGCTATGGTACCGGGCTTAGGGGAAGTCAGCGGCTCTTCCAACTGCCCAACACAAGTGAAGACACAGGTGAAGTGAGTATCTGGAGATCTTAATCATGGCAATATATACTGCTCTAAACTTTCTGGAAGACTACCTGGCATTGTATACCAGAGCTAACAAAACATTCACTCTTTTATTGATGTAGTAATTCCACTATTAGAAATCTTTGTTAAGAAAATTATGTAGAATACAGAAAAGACTGCATGTAGAAAACCACTGGTGCCTATAGCCAAGCATAGATAGCATCTAACGCGTAAGCTGTGGTGTATCAAATTCATTGAATCCTTCTACAGTCATTTAAATTGCTGGCTTTAAAAACTGTGTACTGAGGTTGGGGCATGGCTCAGAGGTTAAAGTGCTTGCCTAGCAGAAGTTAGGCCCCAAGTTCGATTTCTCAGCACCACATTACCTAGGCATGGTGGCACATGCCTATAATTCCAGCACTCAGGAGGGTAAGGCAAAAGGACTGCCTTCAGTTCAAGGCCAGCCTGGGTTACTACACAGCAAGTTTAGAACCAGCCTGTATTACAGAGCAAGACTCTGTCTCAAACAAACCAACCTATGTATCACACTTTCCACCATCTTGGAGCTTATGGAGGCTTGTGGGAGTAGGACTTCTAATAGGCAAGTATCTCTGGAAGACCTTGATACAAGGCCAACTTGGCTGGCTACAAGTGGGGCCTCTGGAGTGAAAGGGAGCAAACAACGCTTCTGAAAACTGATGATGTTTACGCACAAGATGAAACTGAATTCTATTTGAGGAAGAGATGTGCTTATGTATACAAAGCGAAAACAACACAGAGGCTCCTGATGGCAAACCAAACAAAACCAAAGTAGTCTGTAGGAAGGTGATCAGGCCCACGGAAGCCATGGCATAGTTTGTGCCAAATTCTGAAGCAATCTTCCTGTTAAGGCCACTGGACACAGAATCTGAGTGATACTCTGCTCCTCAAGAATTTAAACAAAAAGTAAATAAAAGTGGATTTATGCTCTTACTTAAAAAATAAAAACAGTAGTAATACATTTATTAATAAAACAAAGTCACCTGGGTAGTACAGCTACAACATTGAAATGTTTGCACAGAAGACACATTTGTAAGTCAGCACCTAACACTGAAAGCTGGGGACAGAGCACTGGTTAAGGAATATTTTTGGCGGAGTCAGTATCTACAGATTTATCTTTTGATTCCTGTACTACTACAGCATTTGTGATTAAAATTTTATTACTAAAATTTAAGCTTAATTTCAGAACACAGGAAGGCAACTGATCTCTAAGAAAGCTTCTTTTTTCTTTGTAGAAATATTACCCAACTGCCATAGTTAGTGGCCACAGAATGAATGAATGAATGCCCAGTGTCCTAGAAGAGGGCTGTCGGCAGCCTCCAATGTGGATGCCTGGGGCAGCACGCCCTGCGTTTTATAGATTTATATCACCTGTTCTTGTTGCACCAACACCCAGAACATAGTAAGCATTAGATAAATATTTGAGGAACTTACAAGCAACCTGACCAGCTACACATAGATTGTAAAATGGCGCTCAAATTCCAGCTGTAATATGTGTAGAGATGGTAAGCTGTGCTTAAAATCCAGCTTAAATTTATATACTTCAAAGAAAACTTAATAGGCAATATTTTCTTCTCACTTAAAATTTTCATTTGGCAAATTTTAAATAAACCTAAACCATTTATGTACATGTCTAAAGGTTTCTCAGGATAAAAACATACAAACCTTTAGGCATTAGGTAAGATCAAGTTATTTTTACTATAACTGTATTTCATCTAACTTTAGATGACATTACGCATTCTAATTGCAGATATGCTAAAGAACAAAAAGAAAAAAAGAAAAGTGGTGTCTTTTGACACTAGAGCTACCGACTGCAAGTGGGAGGAAAAGGACATGAATATTAACGTGCCTGTTTGTTCTTATCAAGACAACCTTTAAACTGCTCTGGCTTGGGGGGTGTAAATGTATTTATAAATTATACCTGTAAAACAGTATAATATTAAGCAGTGAACATGCAATGATGAGGAGGTTAAAATAAGAACCAGGTTTCACACTGACATAAAAGAGGGTAGCACATTTCTACAGCTGTATCATTCTTTTCTAAATGTAAGTTTCTTAGCGAAGTTAACTGTGCAGTTATAATTTCACCTATATGAAATTTTAAAAGATAAAGCAAAAATATTTTATGTCCACTCTTGAAATAGGTAAATTCTAGTCCAAGAAACAAAACTTGACTCTTTTTTTTACACCCTTTCCAGAAAAACAGAAATTGTACTCTAAAACTGAGTTCCCCCATGTAGTACAAGGGGCTAAACAAGTCTGCCACCAAACAGAACACACTCTTACCTCCGAGCTATTGACAGCCAGCGCCTGCAGCAGCAGCTTGGTGGCATCCAGGTGGAGGCCATAGTGAATCAGAAGGTTGGCCAAGTTGACAAGCGGGACATCCTGGTACTGAAGTGGGGCTAAATTCAAAGCCCTCTGCAGACACGCAAGGGCAAAAGTGCTATTACCTACCGCTCTCCAGTAAAGTCCAGCTTCGTTGAGGATGAGCCAGACAGGGGCATTTGGCTGAAAAGGCCGTAACAGTTCAGTTAGTTAAAAAGTGCAGGACTTAAATAGAATCTTTAATAAGCAAATTTTAACTTTTAGTTACAATAATTAAGCGTTTAACTTTCAGATTTCAAAGTAAATAACTCACCTTATTAATAGCATGAAATAAGAAAGACCCAATTTCTTCCTCTGGGACAGTATAGTTATTAATACGGGAAAGCAAAATCTGAAAACATCAAAAGGAAGCCTGACTCAATTGAAAATGAAAGAGAAGAGATTTGAAAAGAATTTCTATAAACTGCGGTCTTGCACTTCTTAGGAACAGTTACGTTGAACAGATATTTAAAATCAAATACATAACAATAGTTCATCAAGACATCAAGAGGCGGTGACCTGCTCACATGCATGCACCAGTCTTCTTGAACTACAGTTTATACATGCACATGTCTATGCATGCGTGCGTGCGCACACACACACACACAGAATGGTAATTTACATCTCATTAAAGCCAACCTAAGTGTTGAGAATCAAATGAAAAATCATCCAGAAGAAAACATCATGCAATACTTGACGTGATAAAATTCTGCTATCTTTCCTGGCTGGACAGCAGCAGATTTCCAAATAATCTACTTTATGTTCTTGTTGCTTTACCCAGCTGTGAACAACACCAAAGCAAAGATCTCGGTCTTTTTATCTCAGTATTCCAAATAAAAAACAGAACCTGGCAAATGACCTTTTTTTTTTTTTTGAGATGTAATCTCACTCTGTAGTCTAGGCTGGTCCTGAACTGATTATGTAGCTCAGGCTGGTTCTGAATTCGCAATAATCTGCCTTTCTCAGCACCCCCAAGTGCTGGGGTTACAGGCATGAACCACCATGCCTGGCATATGTGGTGACAAGGAATCAAAACAGGGCCTTGTGCTTGCTAGGAAAACACGTTAACCATGACTCACGGCCCCAGCCTGCACATAACCCTTTTTGCCTCAGTAAATCCTTTCTGGATATTAAGTAGTTAATTGCTTATAATTTTGAAAGTAAGGTTTTTTTCAAGATGGTCATGATGGTCTATTTTTTTTCCTATGAAAAAGTAACTTTCATTTGTGTCTGTGGAGTATTATCTAATATCAATATCCAGTAATAAAAAGTTCCTACTCATACATAACCAATAGGAATTTAAAAAAAGAGCATAACAGAACTTATCTGTAATTGTGCAGAATGGTTATCAAATTTGTACATATTCCTAAGGACCTCCTAGAGGGCCAAGCCAGAGCTAACAAGGCCAAGACAAGAAAACCTTCACACTTGCAATTTACACAAACTGCTGGACGACCTGGATACTGAGCTAAAGTGGCTGAATAGCCTCCATGAGCCTGGCTCCATGTGTTGTCCACTGTCGGCCCCCTCTGGGCTAGAAGAATAAATAGCACTCCAGTGGTGCGTGTGACAAGCAGCCCCGAGGACACTCGCCCGGGATTCCTCTACGGCATGACTGACTTCTCAATCATTTCAATTCTTTAACTCTACCCTTCAGTTTTTATAAACGTTCAGGTCTGTAACTGTCTTCTATCAAATTCCTGTTCCATCAAAGAGGCTTCTGAAGTCACCCAGAATGGACGGCAATAAACACCAGCCTAAGGGAGCCTTACTTTTCGTGCATGGTCATCTGGTATTTTGGCTTTCAGATCCATGCGGACCTCTAATTCTTTGACTAAGTAGGACAGAGTGTGGCTTTTTCTGAAGTCAGTTATGGAACAGTCTGGGGTTTGGGTCTCTTCTTCTGAAGAATAATCATCACTGGTGAGTTCGTGGATCCTGGCACAAGAAAAAGGAACAAGATTCATATTTTCAAAGTTTGGGTTCAAGACAAAGACTTAACCTTTCAAGTCCAAGGCTGGTGCTCTCAAAGAACCGCCAGATGACAATCATGCAGAATCAAGTGCTTTGCCAAATCCATCAGCACTTGCCTGAGTCCTTTGTTCTCCGGAGGCAGAAAATAAGTGGGCAATTCCCCACCACCAGGGACTCTGGGATAGCTTTCAGTACAGTCTGCTCTTTTAGGCCACAGAATATGCTGTTTGTCCTAAAAAACAAAAACAAAAACAAAAACAAAAGAAAACCTCATAAATTTCTTTGGAGTCAATAGCTCAACATGCCAACCCAACTGCCAAAAGAAACGATGTGTTTTAGGACACAGGAACAGAAATGTCTTTTTTAAAGATGAATATACTGTGGTATATCCTATAGTATTCTTTCTCCTGTGGGTTATTAGTCCAAACCCATCCTTCCACTTCCTTCACTTCAGTGATTCAAGGCTGGGCAGGCCTGAGCCAGCGAAGGCAGTGAGATACAAGAAGAGATGTGCTTGGGGTTCCAGAAAAGAAGAGCCGGTCTCAGCTCTGCAGGCAACGTATGAACAAGTGGCATATTCCTCCAGCTGCTGCTTTCTGTCACCCTGCAACCACGAGGAAAGCAGTTTTCTAATGAAATCTGCTGGTATGGTGAAGTGAAGAAAAGGAAAGGAGAGAGTCCCTGACGACACTGCTGAGCCATCGGGCCCACCAAACTTGAGGCCGACCCTGTCTCTAGACTTCCCACATTAACAGACAAATTTTCTTTAAGTCAGTTTGAGGTTCAGTTTGGGACTTGCACATATGCTTACAAAACTGACAGAAAACATTTTTTTTTTAACTTGTAAAATTTTCATTTTTCTAAATATAAAGAACTAAATTATAGGCCTATTAAAATTGTATTTTGAAACTGCAAACTGTGAAGTTTCTCTTACGTATAATTAGATCTAAATGGCTATATTAGTTTTGCTCAAATACATCATGAAACTCTGAAAATTTAATAGTGAGTAAAAAAAAAAAAAAAAAAGGTTTCCTGTCCCCATACCTTGGTATTGTCTTCAACCGACATGGAATTTCTTTGTAACTAGAAATGCAGTTTGTCACTTTGCTAGTGTATGGATCTTCCCCTAGACTGCAATTTCCTAGGGCCAACGTGCTTATCTACTGCATCCCTGGGACCAGCCAGGCACACAGTTGGGGTGCACTGAGAAGGTTGATTTGATTTAGTATATGTACAAGCACACAGGTCAAGTCAGAAAATTGTCAAAGTTATTAATTATACTGACAGTGCAAAGCTGTGTGTGTTCACGTGTAATTTTTTTTTTTTTTTTTTTTTTTTGAGACAAGGTCTAAGTAATCCAGGCCAGTCTCAAACTCGTGATCCTCCAGCTTCAGCCTCCCTAAGGCTGGAGTTACAAGCATAAATCATTGTGCCAGGCCTTCGGAATGCAAAGCAATGAAATCAGCATCTCTAGCTGCTTAGAAACAACTCAGAAGAGCCTATATCTTGTTCACCCCCTCCCTGGCATGGTACCTTCCATTTAACAGATGCTTACGAAATGCTAGCTGCACTGAGCTGGACAGTGATGGGGTCACCTTCACTGCTGAGGATAAGGGCCACTGTTCTGAGAGATTCTCTCTGTGAGGGATCACTCATCAGTCTCTGTAAACTTACCCTATATGCATCAGAGTCCCTGCCCCAAATCCAGAGGACAGAATGGGCTACAGGAGAAGATTTGACAGAGTCACTGCTATCACTTTGATTTGCTGGGACATCAAAACTCACAGACGTCATACTGGAAGTTGATGAATCCTCGCCAAACTAGAAAATGAAAAGAAAAGCTCAACCCAGTTGTGAGTGGATGATAAGGAATCACAACCAACAGTCAACTACGAAGAACTAGTGAACATTCACAAGTAGTAAGAAATCGGAGAGTAGGGCAGCACAGTCATTTAATTTTAATTTAACTTCTTTTAATATTAAGACCTATGTACCACACACGGAAAATGCAGAGTTAGCAAGAGTTAGCAATTTTCAATCAACTTTGCCGTGGGAGCACAGGAAAGACAGCCTGGATGGTCTTGCTCCCCTGTTCTTCCTTTTGTATGGTTTATTCTTTTTCAGGTTAATGATCAACTAACTTAAAGATTTGGTTCATGTTTCCTTCCCTCACCTGGACAAAAGTGTGGTTACCACTCTGTAAAATCTGTGTGCTGTGGGTAGATGCAAGGAAGTATAACAAACTGCCTGTGAACTCCAAATACAAGCTGGATAGGTGAGAGAAGAAACCAGCAAATGGAAGGACACATATGTGGGCTTTCTCCACATATGAGAGATGTAAGAGAATGTGAGATGCACTTGCCAACTACCATGGTTCTTGTGTATTTCTGAAACCTCATTAGACAGGAAGAGCGGGATGGGAGATGGGATGGGGTAGGAACTACATGAGAAAAAGAAATAAGCATGATGAACTGTAACTCCAGGACCTTAAGAACAGAAGCATTCTTGCATTACATGGTGGTGATGTACTTTGCCAGAAATTACACTGGGCTTGAATCTATTTCATTTCTAAGTATTCCTTTTTCCCCTTAAAGTGCTTGCATTTAAGACAGGGAGCTATAATCCCAGAGGGCATGAATCTAGCCTTTCCTGATTCCTTGTTTTGAAAACAAAATAGAAAAAAAAGAAAGAAAGCAAAATAGGAGACAGCATTTGCAAGTATTTTACAAAAACCATAGAAAGTCTTTGGTACATATTACCATTTCTTCTCTTAAATGGCATGTTCACTCCTGTTTCTAGCTCTTTTCCAATGCAGTCTGTACTTCTTCACATTCCAGGGCTCTATATTTCATCTACCTATAGGTGCTTTCCTAATTTCTTATCCTAACTGCTTATATCTTAAAGTTCCTATACCTAATATATGGCATGATAGGTCTTATCTAAATCAGGGTAAGTATTGTTTTATTTTCAATTTTTTTTCATGGTATTTGGAATTCTGTTGGTGCATATACCTTGTGTCACTTTTCCAGCAACAGTTTCATATGATTTGGTATCATTATTTATGTATTATTTATTCTCAATTAGGTTAGGATGGTGTGTGAGAATGTATATGTGTTATCTGTATACATATATATGTATAAATGTGTATATGTGTGCTCAACAATTTCCTGTGGATCATGGTCATTCTGTTGGTGTTTTTGGTTGAACAAAAATAAATGGACTGATGTCCTCAGGAAAGAGAGCTTGCTCTCAAATTTTAAGTAGGTTTACTGTAATAACTTCAGAGAGGAAACAGATACTTAGAGTCAAATAATAATAATAGCCTAATTCCACTGGTTAATTAAAAAGAAACAAATATATATATATATATATAGACAGTACACTGGGAAACAGAATGTTATCCATGGATTAAATGAGTACTCAAAATAAAATCTGACTTCAAAAACTCAACAGAGACTGAAAATCTTAAAGATTTAAATGACCAATACAAATTTTAAGAATTGAATATTCAAAACAACCAAGGAAGAAAATATGGTATTTTTCTCAGATATGCAAAAGTTTATAAGAACTAGAAAAGATCAAGAAAAAGACCTGCACATAGTCCACATTTTCAAAGATATCTCCGCGATGGTAGCGCACGGGCTGGTCCCACTGGCAATGCAAGCTGTGCTGCTGGTTGACCAGCCGGCATATCTGATGATTTCCTGAAAGGAGACACAAATCAGAGAACTGGTGAGTGTAGCTGCCAATGCCAACAAGCTTCTCTTAGTCTAGAGATCATTTAGTCTACATCAGAGTCGACAGAGTTTCTTTTTCAGATGTTATTTATACTGACACTCATAATCTGTTAATTAAATTATATCATTCTAAAGAATTCTAGTTTCTCTACTTATAGAGCAAAGGGGCTTCACGAACAATCCCTGATATACCTTCTACCAGGTACAAGCCATGGCTGTAAAATCTACTGTTACCTAGTTTTGAGACTTTGGCTGTCTCTCTGGAGAGAATGCACCTTACTATATTCTCCTAATTTTACTTCACATTTATGTGTAAGGGCTCGGGCTGCCTCTTAGTACAGACTGAGCACTAAAACACCTGAAGGATGGAACTCTCTGAACAGACAAGAAAACCTATCGGGTGGATCATAAAGTGGACAATCAGTGGTCACAGGTAAGGTTCAAATTTAAGAGGGTTTTAGATGAAAGTATGTATCAAGAGAGAAGAAGATAGTTGTAGAGATTCTATTAATTTATTCAGTGGTATAGCTGTCAAATCAGGTCCTTTGAGATTTAATAAGAAATAAAACATTTAGACATAACCAAGTCATTGATCTCCTGCCAACCCAAGTTCTCACTGTTTACGCCTCCAGTGGTTTTATTTTTGGGTCACAAACATTAAAAGATTTTAATGTAAGTTTTATGTGATCTTACCAGAGCAGAAAAAAAAAACCTTTGTTCATTACAATTATACATATAGTTACCATGATGATTTCAGAGTTCCCTAAAATTAACATTACTCCTAAAACAGAGTTTATTTTTAAATATTCAAGGAAAAAAAGAAGTTTAGCCTTCTCACCAACGTCAGTCAAACAATAAGCCTATCCTGTTTCTATGGTGTGTTTGGTGTGGCTTGTGTTTGCTTAAAGCAGGGCTGGTTTGGTTCACCTAAGGCATACTTCAGACGACCAGCAACAGGTGCCACATGCAAGCCTGTCGGAGTCAGCATTTCAGGCCTGACTCAGACCTAAGCAACCAGAATCTGCATTTTAACATTGTAATCTGCATTTTAGTTCTCTAGAAACCAATATGCATAGTAAGGCTGGGGAGATAGGACACTCCTAGAATCTAAAAGTTGCTTTCTGTTGCTGTAAGGCCACACGGAAGTCACATGGAGGCGAGGCACTCTACACACGAATGTCCTAACTGGCCTTTAACTACCTGGAGTCACACTCACCTAACTGAGCTTCCTTGGCCATCTGAGTCTCGTGGATGATGTTCCTCAGGATCTGCTCCTCCTGCATCAGCTTGTGCCTCTCGAGGACCTCCTGCTGCCGCAGGTAGTGGTCGTGCCGCTTCTGGTACTCCTTCAGCTCGTTCAGCGTGCGCTGCAGTGATCTAAACGCGTTGTGACGCCAGGGAACGTGAGTTTTAAATCAGGGAATTTGAAAGCTTACTGAAATGCACAGAATTTCTGGATCTCAGCAGTACCTTTTACTTAATATACAATCCTGTACCAACAGTTCAAGAATAACCAGGCTAAGTATCATTTTTAACTAAATCTTGATGCTAGACATGAATGTAAAATCCTCTTAAGTATCAAGATCTCAACAACATGTGGTACACTGGATTTTTCAGGTGCTTTAAGAAAATACGTAACATGATCCTGGCCCGTTGGAGTAGCCCTGTAAGGCCAACACCCTGGGAAGCAGAGGCAGGAGAATCACAAGTGTGAGCCTGCCCTGTGTAACTTAGCAACTTGGCGAGATCCTGCCTCTAAATCAAAAATCAAAAATCAAAGATGGTGTGAGGACACAGATGAGTGAGAAGACACTGGGCTCCATCCCTAGCAACCCCTGCAACACAATCACATGGTCCCAGGCTGAGGGACCCAGGCCAGAGAGGCAGCCACAGTGAGCCCCCACAGTTCTTTCAGAAACTGCATTCTGTCTCTCCCCAAAGCTACTCCTCCTCTGATGTTCCCTTTCTCTACAGCCATCTACCCACATGGCTAAGCCCAAAACAAAACACAGATTTTCTCTGTGAAATATTTAACCACAGCTTCCTGGTGGGCCACACATTTACTCTGATTTAAATACTGCACTGTGGAAACAAATGTGTATTGAAACTTCACATGATACTGAACAAATATGTACAATTTTCTGTTTTCATGTCAGTTAAAAAACAAGCTTAGGGCTAGGGAGATAGGTCAGCAAGGTGCTTGCCTAGCACATGTGCAGCCCTGGATTCCATCCCCAGCTCTGCAAAATACATACATAAATAAATCTATTTAAAACAATTTTAAAGGTAAAAATGAATAAACACCATTAACTTAAAAATACCACAAGCACGCTGTAAATGTCTACATATGTAGTAACTGAATTTCCCTTCACAGAATTCGTACTCGTTCCACTGACACTCAAAGCCTTCCCAGACTCTATTCTTTTCACTTCCCCACTGATTCTGCCTAAAGGCTGGTGAGGACTGAGGGTCAGAATACTCCACTCCTACCTCCTAGCTCATTGAGAAGAACCAAGAAAACTGCTTAGAAATATTCTTCATCACCTGATTTCATTAAATCAGCTGCCAGATTGAATTTAGTCACCAAGCATTATAATATGCAATACATGAAATTTTTAGAAGCTATCTAGGAATTGTGTAAGAGAGAATAGGTTGGATTATTAAGAGTGTAATATTGGAAGAAACATAGCCAGGACACATTCTGAGCAGGTGTTAACAGAGTCTGCCATTAATAAGCAAGTTATCATTCTTCTCACACTATTAAGCTTTAACCAGAATGGGAATTAAGCAAGTACATTCTAAGTTCCAAATCTCTGTTTAATCTTCTAATAACCAAAATACTCTCAAAATATTAAAACTAACTTAGAGAAAGAATAATTCACTTCTGTATTTCAGGAAGTTTTTGAAACTGGCCCTATTACTTAGGGAATTAAGCATACGGCAAGAACCAAGTAAAGGATAATCTGATTACTGTATAATTGAACATAAAAGGGGGCAACTCCTAGGGACCCTCCCCCACTTAGTGGGAGCTTTTACCCCCCAGTCCCACTTCTAAATTTAACTAACATAGCAACAGTCAAATCCTAGGAGCCAGGAGAAAAAAAGACCAAATATTGCAGGTACAAGTAATTTTACTGATACAGTGCAGTCTGGGAAGGTTAAAATAGGATAAACAGAATTACTGAGTACTGAGCAGCTTTCCCACTCCCATCTACCTTTGTAACAATAATTCATGGTCAAAACTGCAAAGGATCAAATGCAACGTTCTCTGGTTCCTGTGTTAAGAGTTCTCTCTATGCAACTGGTGAAGTGTGGTAAGCCATCTGGATTTGCTGAAATGTGAGAAGACTTGCAGTAGTAACGAGGCTGCTTCCTTCATCCTCATGGCCAAATAAATAGCGATCATACCCTAGGAGATCTGACCCAAAAGACTGATAGCTCCAGTACTTTAGAGAAATTTCCTCCCCATTACCTATGTTGAGCCTCCAGCTTCTGCTCAAGTTTTTGCTGACACAGGACAGCATGCTTCCTCTTTATGGCTTGCTCAAATCCAGGCTTGGCCTGCAAAGCATGGTCGTAACACAGCACTGAGTGGTTGTACTCCCCAAGCATCTGAAGAGACAAAATGAACACACACATGCACACACAGGGGAGAAAGGTTAGCCAGGGTCAGACTGGATTTGTCCAACCCCCTAATTACTTATGAAACCACGTCTACATCTCACTGTCCAGTGATCACGACTCTGATGAGTGACCAAATCAGCACCATACGGAGGCACGCCACTGCTGGACAGTACTGCTATCCTTAAGAGACATGTCCTGCAGTCAGAATTCCAATCAATTTAATTATGTTATGATACTGTACTGGGTTGATCCCCTAATTTCTTCATTTCCATTGTTCAGAAGGGGGGAAAATATAAACATTTTATTGAGAGAAAAAGAAAACAGGGCTAGAGAATTACACAGCAGTTAATGCACTTCCTAGCAAGTGCGATGTCCTGAATTTAAATCCCCAGCACCACATAAAGCTGGGTGTGGTAGTGCACACCTGTAAGCCTAGCACTCGGGAGGCTGAGGCAGGCAGAGTGTCCTGAATCCAAGGCCAGCCTGGGCTACAGAGCGAGTTCAAGACCAGCCTGGGCTATAGTGTGATACCTTGTCTTAAAAAACAAACAAACAAAACAAAACAACAACAACAAAAACTGGTACAGCTCATGAAACAAAAGTAGTATTTACTGCGTATATATTCCCCAATGTGTAATAGCTGGTGAAGAAGTCACTGTCATCCAGAGCTGCATGGACCACGACAGCAGCATCAGCAGAGAAGTGTGCCCTGTGAAGAACGTTTGCCAGATTGACCAGGGCAATGTCTTTGTTGTGCCTACAAGATGAGAAATGTGACTAGATGTTAGGAAAGAAGTATGTGTTCCATGACTACATGTAATTATTGACTCAGAGTCATGAGGTTAAGGATGATCACTTTATGTATGTTAATGGGTAGAGAAAATACATATACTCATGTTTCATTTGTAGATTATTGATAGCATTTACTCAATCGGACAGCTACAAGTTTTGCCATAAAAATAAGATATGCCAGACATTTTATTTAAGGCTTAAGTTTTATTTAAGAAGTTTAATTTATGATAATTCCTCCAGTCAAGGTCCTTGTGTTCATGTCTCAACTGAATCACGAGGCACTAACCTTATATATATACTTTCCTTACTGAAAACTGGCAAGTGTATTACACAATTACCACTTTGAACTTTTTCATGTTTGTGATTTCTTGTGATGCGACTAATTCCTTTGGAGGAGAGAATAAGTATACAGCAATGTTGTTGCGTATGAATGACTTCCTTATATCTCGTTTCCTTAACAGGAATAAGGTGGAAAATCAGGAGGTCCTGAAGAGAAATCTTACCTAGAAGAGAAGTGAAGGGCTCTCATGGCACACTCCACCACCTGGTACGGTTCATTTTTTATTCTCCAGTAAAATGAAGCCATGTTATATAATACCCAAGAGGAAGAGTTCTAAGGTTAAACAAAACAACAATCAAATACAACTCAGGACAGGCTCTTGGACTGAGAAGATTCAAAACGAACAGCATTAGTACTTTGGCTCTTCAGAAACTCAAGATGAAGAACAGCCAGAGTAGCTGTAGCGCCGAGAAGGCAAGGGAAAAAGTACAAACACACTACCTGCCCAAAGACCCCCTAGACCATGAGCTAGCGAGCGCTGTGGGTTTGAATCCTCAGGTGGACACTGTCCCCCACCCAGGCGTCATTCCAGGGAAAGCTCAACACCATCAAGCAGCTATAACCGGTCAAGCCCTCCTTCCAGACTTCAGAAAATTAATGTATTTAGAAATGCTAGTTGCTTTAACAAGAAATCCCTGAAATTAATATTTTACATTTTCTATTATCTTAGTATAAAAACATAAACTTCAGCTAACAGTCTTATGTTTTTGTGAAAGATGAATTTTTATTTTTCATTTTCTCAAATGTGCATAGACTATAACTGAATCCTTCAGACTGCCAAAAACAAAATCTTAAACAGAAGTATATTACTTAGTCAAACCAAACAGAAAATTCAGGCCCATTTCTTCTTTTATGGCTTCAACTTTTTCATCCTCTTATATAACCTGAATTTTGAGTGCATACAGCTCAAAATATAGCTGTTGATGGTGGTGGTACATACCTGTAATCTCAGACACTTGGGAGCCTGAGGCAGGAGGATTCCAAGTTTAAGCCTGGTCTGGGCAACTCAGCAAGACTTTTAATCAAAATCAAAATCAAAAGGCCCAGGGATGTAGCTATGTGGTAAAGTGCTTGCCTACTATGCACAAGGCCCTGGGTTAAACCCACAGTACTCTCCACACAAAAAAGTCAAAATACATAACCAGATTATGTCAAAAAATAGTGTAAATAAGTATAAACTCAAGTAAATAAAGTTTAAATTTCTGCTTAGGGGAAAAATGATAGTAAAGATTAAGATAACTGGGAAACATATCTGCAATATAATGAAATAAGATTTAATACATAAAGAGCTCATAAAAATCTAAACATAAATACAAAAAAAGTGGACCAAAGGCTTAAAATTTAAAAATATGACATAGCTAATGAGCATGTAAACTATCTTCCCAAAGAGTCTTTTTTTTTTTTTTTTTTTTGAGACAGGTCTTGCTCTGTAGTCCAGGCTGAGGTCTTGAACTCACTATGTAGTGTAGGCTGGCCTTGAATTCATGGAAATTCTCCTGTCTCAGACTCCCCAGTGCTGGCACTCCAAGTGTGCACCACCATGTCCACCTGATTAAGTGTTGCAGGAATCAAACCCAGGGCTTTGTGCTTGCTAGGAAAGCACTTCAGCTGCTGAGCTGTACCCCCAGCCCACTAAAAGTAATTTAAAAGCTGTAAGTTTTCCTTTTATAATCTGGGAGAGATTAAAAAAGAACCCTCACAATTATTACTACACTAAGTATTAATTTCCATGTATTGACTGTGGAAAGGTTAAGTCATTACAGCATTTCTGAGGGACAAGTTGACAAGATAAACGTAAAAAGCCTAAAGCTATGATTACTCTTCGACCCAGAAAATTACCCTATTAGATGTGCACCCTATACAAATAAAGTTTTACCTATAAACATACATAAAAACAAGACCTAAAAGATTACAAAAACAAGTTTTCAAAACTGTAACTTTTACTTTCACTCACAGATTTTTATAACGTCTGAATTTTTATGGGGTCAAGCATTACAATTTTAAAGTTACATCATAATTACATAAGAGTTGTTTTGGATTATTTTTAAGGTTAAAATAAGTATAAGCCTGTATTACTCATAAGCATTTTATCTTTAAGGAAGGTATATGATTTCTGAACGATACAATTATAGATTTTAGCACTATGAACAAATCAACTATACATTTAAAGCCCCTGAAATTAGCAAAGAAAGTATATTCTTTCCTAACTGATTTGGAATTAAGGTTTTGGTTTTCTTTCTGATAGTTTTTTGAGAGCTTTTCTTACCCAAATCAACCTTTTTTACTTTGAGCTTTTCCAACTATATTGTAATTTGGTACAAAGAGATCAATTAAAAATACATGACCCTGTGACAGCTGGGCATTCTACACATTATTTACGTCAGAGATAAGACAATATATGTATGTATTTACAGAAAAACCTGTCTGTAAGATTTCTTGTAAAGTCTTCCTAGATTTTTAAACGTTCTGATGTTACTGTTCATTGCCCCATGCTTCCGCTGAATGCGCCGGCCCTTGTGTTCTCACGGCAGCACGTTCTTCAGCACACTTCTGCCAGTTTTTAGGGGGCATTTCCCTCTGACAGCTGCAGGTAATGGGACCGTGGTGGGAGACAGGCACCTGCCAGCTTCATCCGCCCCCAGCCTGCCCCGAGCAGTCATGGCCTCAGACGCTCCCAGCATATCTGGTCAAGCGGCCCTGACCGCCCCTGGAATCTGCCACTCCTGCAAGCATTTCAGATTTAACAGGGACGGGTTTGCTCTTCCTCTATTCCAATCCTCTTTTTCCTCCAAGGTGCCCAACTCAAAAACTCGACGCCCCATGTGTCCTCACTCCTCAGAGGGAACGCGCCAGCAGCCTGTGCTCCTAAACACACCCCGAAGCTCTGGCCGCTCCCTTTTCTCTATCAGCCTTCCCAGTCCAAGCCATCCTCGTCTCCCAACTGCCTACCAGCCTGATAGGCTTCTGTGCTTCACCTTATCGCTCCCTTGCACCTGGCTGCTCCTCAGCTGATGCTTTGTAACACACTAGTCACCGTGAGTACAGTGCCCTTCTCAGATCTGGGGACTGTGCTAGCACACGGTCAAACCTGGACAGGGGTGTGGGACCCTTACTATTCAGCTGCTCAGTCAGAAGCACGGGCAGCCCTGGCTTGTGACTGGCACCTGAGACGGCAGGCTCCTGGGACAAGTTCCTAATCTGTGGGCTCTGTGCTACCTCTGGGAAGTCTGTATTAGAAATGATATGAATTATAGGACTCTGCTGGTATCAGGGAGGTGGAGAGCCAGTGGGAATGAGGAGAAAAGACTACACATTTGGTGTGAGATGTGCTGGGAAGTACAGTCCACTCAGGGTGGTGTTTTCTGGTCAGCCTGAATACACGGATACACTGCTCAGCTCATTTGGACCTCAGAGCTTTGCCTTGGCCTAGGGGGCTTTTCCCTGACTTTAACATTTTGGTTTCCTGTTGTGCCTGTTGAAGGGATTATGTCCATTTGAGGGGATCAGGAACCGCACCTGGATTAGGATCTGTGAACTACGCCTAGATTGGGAATCAAGAACTGGTCTGGGATACAGTGTGAGTGATTAGTGGGCTGGTCAATGAGAGAAGAGCACCCACCCAGATGTGGTAGGGCCAACTGGAACTCCAAGGGTATAAAAGGAAGGAAGAGGGAGATTGTTGCAGCTTCTTCCTCTGGGAAAGCTCTCACCTTCGCAATTATCTAACAATTATCTATGGACGATCTGACTTGCTACACATCGCAGATCGTCAGCAGAGATTCGCTCTAGTCTCGACTTGTGCCTGTCTGCCTGTTGCTGCTCTTCAGTCGCCGATCCTCAGGCTTCAGTCTTCACCCAAGATCTGCAGCAGACTCTCACCAGACTGTCTGGCAGTCCCAGACTGGAGAACTACTTCATGGCTGAGCAGCCATCTTGGACTCTCTTTATCCTTGGATTTGTGAGCCTTCCTAATAGATCCTTTTGTTATAAAATCTGTAAATTCTGTCTTTGGAAGAACCCAAAGTAATACACCTATTTTTCAGGTGTCAACTTAAATTTCAGGTTTCCAGAGAGGATAACCCCAACTTTTGAGTCTAAAGCAACTGTCTACTCAATCCTCTATTTTAACTTACTATAGAATTACTACCACTCGGACTATGGTGACAATCCTCTAAGCAAGCAAACTGGGGCACATCATATTTTTTTTTTAATCCTTGACTTTTTAAAAGTTACTATGAAAAATTTTGTAAAGAAACTTTTTAACTTCTGTAATATAACTATGCTTTGTATTTAATGTTGCCCAAGACAGTTCCTTTTCACTCAAGCCAAACAAAATACCCCAATGGCCACAGGTTGGACTCATCTGCTCTAAAGGATACTGTAAAAACCCTGGACCAGTTTTCCCTGATCACTCATCAAGTTTTGGCAATGACCATATGTTACACTCCCTTCAGAAACACAAGAAAACAGTAACTTAGGTACAAAAATAAGCATATAATGCATTTGAAAATCAAGCTATTTTCTTTTACCTAAAAGTAGCTCTTGACCAACAGAACTATGACCTTGAATTCACTGTACAAAAATGTTGTAAATACACATTTAATACCATTATAATTAATTCTACTTAGAAACTAACCTGCATTTTATGATACTCCTTGGGCACAAGAAGAGTAAAATTTCCTCTAAATTCCCACATTACCATGAATGGTACATTTAAATTCTTGGGTTCTGTAACATAATTCCCCATATCCCCTACTTTTCTTTTTCTGTTTCAGACGAAGCTCTCCCTATGCTGTCCACTCTGGTCTTGAACTCATGGCTCAATTGATCCTCCTGTCTCAGTCTCCCAAGTAGCTGAGACTATAGGTGTGTGCCACCACACCTGGTTCCCTATTTCAGAATTTTAAAGATGTTCCCTTAAAAAAATTACAGAAGATTTTATTTATTTTTTTATACTCATATTTATTTATTTATTGGTACTGGGCATTTTAAGCCCTGGGTCTTCACACTCAGCTACATCCTCATTTTATTTTTTGTTTAGATTTTTTCCCCATTTTATTGATATGTATAAGTGCAAAATTTAAGGTTTACAATGGAGTTGAGCCTTTCATGCACATACGTATCTTGTCAAGGTGACAAGGGCTTTCCCACTCTCCTTCCGCCCCTCCCCCTACCCTCTATTCCCTCCCTCCTCCCCTACCCGATCCCTGTTTCACTTTGTTTTTCGTTTAAGTTCCATAGGAGTTGTGCTCTGGGACTCTCATACCAGAGAGACCATTCGATGTTTCACCTTATGCTTCTGACTCACTAACAGAAGATTTTATTGTGGGTGGTGGTTCTTTTTTCTCATTTAGAGAACAGTTACACTCTATGAATGGTATATAGATATATACAGACATTGAATCTTCTTCCATAGTCAACATATATAATCTAACCTGTAAGCCCTACTATGTATTATTCTGGTTTGAATCTAATATGTTTCTCAAAAGTCTGCAGGTAACTGGGTCGCAGGGCAGTGTGCTCAACTGTGGATGAAGGTATGGATGATTTCAAGTGCTGTTGGGTGGAGCTGGCAGGAGGAGGGCCACTGGGAAGGTGAGCTGGAAGGGCCTATCTTCCTGCCCGCGTGCTCCCTGGCCTGTGTCCCGGGAAGTGGCTGTCCTCTGTGCCAGCTCCTTCCGCCACTGCTTCTTCTGCCTTCAAGTCAGCTCACCACGCATGGACCGAGAGCTGTGGAACCGTGGGCTAAAATGAACTTCTCTTCATTTAAACAGTGGAAGTCGGGTATTACATCCCAGGGATAAGAAAGTGACTAAGACACATGTGTGAACTTACTGGGTTTATCTTGAATCCATTTAAATAAAACTTTCCAGTAATTCCTCCTGGTAAAGAAAACTAGTCTATCCATATTTGAAGTACAGCTTATATCAACACAATCACAATTTTAGACTATCCTCTAGGAACATATAACCGAGAAAGGTACTTCCTGGAAGAAAAATATCTCCTGTTTACACAGCGCCTCACGGGTGTGTAAGTCACGGGTAACTTACCTTCTGCAAGCCCTCGTGAATGAGGTGGCCTATGTCATCTATACTTCTTCCTAAACGCTTAGATAAATATGTGAAGACTGGATCTTCTTTAGGCAACAGAGGGGCAGAAAGATTAACTCTTTCTTGTACACCCTAGAAAAGAGGAAAAAAATTGAGAAATATACAAAGATATAAAAGATCACAAGTAATTCAGTGTCTTCCAGCATTTATTCTGAGGGAATTTTAAGAAACATAATTATGTATGTAAAATTATAAACCTGTTCAGGGGAAGAAAAATAGTTCAAGCAAGAAACCAAATGGAGGAAACAATGCAACAAAGCAAAGCAAAATAAACAGAAACTCCTAAAGTTCTCTACTTACTCTCAAGTGCTGAAAAGCATGTATACTATATGGAAGTTCTAAAATTTTAGTACAGTCTGGTTGCTCAGGATCTGGAGGGACAGGAGATTCTGTGTCTATATAATCTTCAGGGCTATAATGAAGAGGCAAAAAACAATGAACGAGTGAAAGAAAGATATGATGAACAATAAGAAATGATATTTTCCTTTTATTCTAACGGCATCTTAGCTTTATACCAGTATGAATTATTTAACATCCACATCTTTTCATATAGCTACCATAAGAAATCGTGTATTTTGGGAATCCAAATTAAAGGGATAGATTAAGACAAAAATTAGAGAGAAAACAGTAGTAGGTCACAGAATGTAAAGGCTATGTGGGATTTCAAAAAACAAATGTAAGATAATACTGCAAATTCTTCAAAGAAATGTTAAACCAATTTACACTTCTACTGAAGAATTCTCTACAGTGTTACTATATACTGGTTATTACATATTTTTTCTAATATGGTAGGTAAAAAAACTGTTGTAACTTGTATTTATTTGAGCATTTCTGAGAAAAAATTCCACGTTTATTGGCTACTTGTATTTTCCTTTTTACTATACATTGTTCAATTTTCTACCATCATGTTAAATGTTTTCAGTTGATTTGTAAGAATTCTATAAGTAGTAGTTTGATTCAAATTTCAATAAACTCACCCATGATTGAAGCTTTTCCCCATCATAGAAATCATTTATTCATTTGAGAAAGATGTATTTGGAAAGGAGCTTCATTTCTACAAAGAGAACGTCTTTACCTGATGTCTTTGCTCTCCAAAGTTATGTACGTGCCGTCATACAGGTCCAGGTCCCCCAAGGGCACCTTGGCTTTGATGCAGTCCGGGTCTTCCTTATTGTGCCTCTGTTCCAGGCCTGTGTCTCTGTCCTCATTCTCCTCTATGTGAATTTTTTGAGCAACTAACTGCTTCTGTTGAGAAGAAAATACAAACAGAATAATCCTGGTGAGGTGGCAGAGGCCTGCAATCCCAGCACTTTGGGAAACTCAGGCAGGAGGCTTGCAAGTTTGAGTCCAGCCTGGGCAATAAGCAGCAACTCAGCAAGAGATCCTGTCTCCAAGTTATCAAAAAAGGGGCTGGGAACACAGCTCAGTGAGAAAGCTCTGGGCTCTATCCTTAGTACCCACCCCCTCCCCCCATAAAACCCAAACCTGAATTTTTTTTTTTTTTTGAGACAGGGTCTCACTCTGTATCCCAGGCTGCTCCTGAACTCAATATGGAGCCCAGGTTGGCCTTGGATCTGTGGCAATCCTCCTGCCTCAGCCTCCTGAGTGCTGGGATTACAGGTGTCCAAATTCAGAATGAATTCTTTTATTACTTCTGTCTATGTAATATTGAAGAGAAAGGAGAAACACCCAAGAAGCCTGAGAATTTTCTGTATAGGAAGACAGTAATTCTGAAAATGTTTTCAGTTAACTTAGTTAACACGCCTAAGCTTCTTTAAAAGCTCCCATATGCAGAAGGGAACAGGCCACAGCATTTATAACACTGACACAGGAGTGCCTTGTCAATGGTTACCTAGAACATATATCTGACATGCTGACTGCCCTGGCATGGAATGGCTGCACAATTAAATTTCCCCGCACTGTCCAAACCTTACAGGTTGCAGTGCCTACAGCTGACCTGAGTGTTCCTGACATATGTATCTTTTTCACACATTCTGAGGAGTAACATAAACATCTGCGTTCCCACCACTCAAATCTATCAGATGTTAACATTTAGTATAATTACTTGATTTTTTAAAGATGGAAAAAGGAGTTAAAAATATGCTTCACTGTTTTTTAAATGTTTCTCCCTAAATTTATGTATTTTCATATATAGTTATATTACCTTTATTCCCTTACAGTACTCCTTTCATTACTAAAACCAGCATTTAAAACTTTTATGTAAGTGGTATACTGTATGTACTATTCTATAACTTCTTTAACTTAATATTATACTTCTGAGATTCAATTATATCAGTCATTATAGTTCTAAATCTGTCACATTAAGTGTATGCCTAAAGCTGCATTTACACATTTTCCTATGAATATTGTAAATATTTAAGCTGTTTCTCTATTTTAGTATTAAAGATGCTGCAATATGCTTAAATTATCCTCTTGTACACATGCAGAAGTTCTAGAGGGAGTAAAAATGTGTTATCATACAGAATGTAATTTTTTCTTTTTTTGAGACAGGGTCTCGCTCTGTAGTCCAGGCTACTTCTGAGCTCACTATATGGCCCAGACTAAACTTGAACTCATGGCAATCCTCCTGCCTCAGCCTCCTGAGTGGTAGGATTGCAAGTGTGTGCTATGTTACGCAGCTTATATGGTGTTGGGGAATCGAACTTGGGTACTTAGCACTTGCTAGGCAAGCACGTTCAGCCCCCAGAATGTAATTTTAAAATTTATTCAGATACTGTCAATCTGTTCTTCACAGTAGTTTTAACAATTAGAGTACTACCAGCAGATCATTAACACCCATATCCTTACAATATGTTTTTATCAACAGTTCATCTTGCTATGCTTTTAAATTAAAGCTATTCTTAGAGGTAATGAAATATCATCCTGTCACAATTACCGCAGGAGACTATACAATTATGGCGGACCATACAGTGCTAGTCATCTCATATCCTGATTTTCCTTAGAAGACACTCAAATACCACTGTTCCGCCGGATGCAGACTGAGGTGGTATGAACTGCTTTGGCCAAGGAAGCACGAGAAGTCCCAGGTGTCTCTTTCCAAGGGAACCTTTTCAGCATTGGTCTATGTCTCACCAGATTCTTTTTCCCTAGCTACGGGCAAGAGCAATGTACCAACAGTGGCGGCTTGGTCAGTCTGGAGCCCGGCTTATGGACCGGAGTGACATGGTCAGGGCTCTGAAGGGGCCCACACCATTATTTAGCATGATCGTATTATACAAAGGTGGTAAGAGTTTTAGATTCTTACTAAAAGCAACAGATCCTATGATCCAGTTCCAGTTACTCCTTCCCATCGCAGCTTTTCCTGTAGGTATGCTATACTGTCCTACCAGCTTTAAACCTGGCCACAGGGTCTGCCTTGGACAAGGGAATGTGAATGGGGAAGTATAAGACCCCTCAGGGGAAACTGTGTGTGTGTGTGTGTGTGTGTTCATGCATGTATTAGCTGGGGTCACAGGCATGCAGCCAACATACTCAGCTCAGGAGAATTAGCTGGTTCATATGGTCTGGCTGTTCTTCCTTGAGTCTTACTTTTCTTGGGAATAGCACTGAGACTTCTGAGGCTGGTTTTCTATTAGATGTATCTACCATAGAACTGGACTGAAAAAAAAAAATCCAATGTGATAGTCTTAGTTTTATGAGTTTAACCTGTTCCTATTTATCTGATTGTTTGATTTGACTTTATTTTAATCATATATCAGTATTTCGAGTCTTATGCCCATCACTCTTTCCTTCTTCGTGGTTCTTCTTTTCCTGGCTGCTACATGCTGACACTTTTATATACTCCACTTTCTGTTTCATCTCTTTAACGCAGGTTTAGAAAGTAGAAATCGCAGGTCTATTATTTAAGTGCTTACTCTTATTTTACTGTGGATATGTTTTTCATCAGTAAATATTTCAATGTCTTTTTTTTTGAGACAGGGTCTCGCTCTGTGGTCCAGGCTGGTCCTGAACTCACTATGGAGCCCAGGCTGGCCTTGGACTCACGGCAATCCTCCTGCCTCAGTCTCCCCAGTGCTGGGATGACAGGCGTGCACCGCCACGCCCAGCTTATGTGGTACTGGGGAATCGAATCAGGGTACTTAGCGCTTGCTAGGCCAGCGCTTTAACTGCTGAGCCATTCCTCCAGCCCTCAATGTGTTTTTGAAAGAAAGAACTCTGTTAAAAAAAAAAAAAACTACTTACCATCATCACATGTAAAAAAAATAATGATTCTTTCATATCAAATACCCAGTCCATAGTTAACTTCCCCAATTCTTTCTGTTTTTGAATCAGAATCTATGAGGTCTACACATATTATAATTGGTTGATGTATGTAAGTCTATATATATCTAGTGGTTACCTCTTTATTTGTTTAACCAAAAATTGGTACAATCAATATTTGCATTTTCATTTGCTTAGTGAGTGGCATTTTTCACTACATCTCATTTAGCTCAAATCTATTTATGTGGCGCTGCTTACTAAAAGACAGCGATAAACATTTATGTGTTTACACATCTAAAAATAAAAACTATGTCTCACTGCATTTTTCTGAGTACAAGGTTTAAAAAGCAGATCATGCTTCTGAGCACGAAGCATTTAATGAAGAAATCAGCATTCCCAAATAATATGACTGATCAACCTGGCAGCATCAAGGTGACAGATTATTTTTAAAATGTTGAGGTATTTAGCTCTATAAACGTTCTAAATATATTACTTCATACACAGAATTGATTTGTATGTGACAAGAGCTCTTCCCTCACAGAAATTTAAGAACTCACAAATTCACAGCTATCTATGTACAGAAACTATTGATAGACAAACTAGCCCGACATAAGTACGATAAGGGATTTTCATATAACTGGAAATTAAGGACTGACCTGATTTAACAGGTATGGCAGCTCCGAGAGATACAGCTTTTGACTCTGGTTCTGAGGCAAATTTTGTGAATTTAGGCAATCCATTATCTTTGAGGTTTAAGTGTTCCCTTGTTTCCAAAACCATGATAATCTTCAAGATTCCTTTCACCTCTGTGCAGTCTGACTCTACTGTTATTACTCCTATTTATTCCTGACAGTTTTCTTTTTAATACATGTTTCTTTCACGAATTCTTCTTTTGAGACAGGGACTTGCTCTGTAGTCCAGGTTAATCCTGAATTCATTATGGAGTCCAAGCTGGTCTCGAACTCACAGCAATTCTTCTGCCTCAGCCTCCTGAGTGCTGGGATTACAGGTGTGCACCACCATGCCCAGCTTATGTGGTGCAGGGAATTAAACCCAGGGCCTTCTGCTTGCCAGGCAAGTGCTTTAACCACTGAGCTAAAGCCCCAATCCCTGAAAGTTTCTAAGTTTCATTTGAAATTTGGTTTATTTTTCCTATAATTTATATTTCTTTAAAAATTTGGATACAAGGGGCTGCAGGAATGGCACAGCAGCTAAAGCACTTGCCTTGCAAACACATGGCCCTTAATTCGATTTTCCAGCACCAAATAAAGCCAGACATGGTAGTACACACCTGTAATCCTAGTACTCAGAAGGCTGAAGCAGGACTGCTGTGAGTCCAAGGCCAGCCTGGGCTTCATAGTGAGTTCAGAACCAGTCTGGGCTACAGAGCAAGACCCTGTCTAAAACAAAACCAAACCAAACAAAACAACAACAACAACAACAACAAAAAAAAAAACCCCGCTGGAAACATAGCTCAGTCTGAAAGTCTTGTGTATAATCTCTAGTCCCATAAAAAAGGGTAAAACTGCTTAAATGTCAATAAACATTAGTGATATTACGTGGTAACAATTATTTTGTTATAAATAATCCATCCATCCATACATAAATGTATGTGATTCAAAGTCAGATATGATTACCACAATTCCTTCATAATTCCCTGTGATTTATTTTTTAAAATGTATACAGGACCATTGAAAAAAAATCTGAAACAAACAAAGAAAAAAACACAAGAACCAAAAAAAGAAAAGTAGAACTGGGGAGGGGATGTAGCTCTGCTTTACAGTACCTACCCAGCGTGTACAAAGCCCTACCATCATCTCCAGCACAGGCTGCAGCCAGTGGGATCTGTCCATTAGATTTTATTGCACTTACAAGTAGCAAGCTTTTAAGGGGCAAAGTGGTTAAGATTTTTCACCTCTTAAAAGAACATACCATAGCAAGCCTAGTTAGTGCAGTTTTTATATTATTAACACTTCCCTTCCTGTTTGTATTTTACCCCAACTCTTACTCAAAGCCTATCATCAAAGATCCTACTGTAGCCTCTTCACACTTGATTAGAAAACAAACACAGAAATTTTGTTCAAGGATAAGTGAGTCTAGACTCTGCACACAAGCTGGCTTGTTTTATGACTAAAAATCACTCTGATAAGTGGATTTAAAAAATAATCATATAAAAATAGTATATTCCTGAAAAAGTCCACACAATTGGGCTTACGGAAGAAGGCTTTAGGTTTCCTTGGCAATACTAGCTTCCCTGAGATGCGGCAGTTGTATCTGCACGACACATGCCAGGTGCCTCACCTCCAATTCTTTGAGGTAGTTAACTGTTGTTTCTTGTCTCATTAATATGACTAAGTCATGGGGATGCTTCAGGTTCATTGGTGAATCCACCTGCAAATAAGCAATAAATAAATAAATAAATAAATACAACTCATTTCATTAGGGAATGTTTTTTTTTTTTTTTTTTTTTTGAGGCAGGATCTCCCTCTATAATCTAGACTGGTTCTGAACTCACTGTGGAGCCCAGGCTGGCTTTGAACTCACAGCATTCCTCTTGCCTTAGCGTCTCAAGTGCTGGGATTACATCATGGCTTTCATCTGGGTCATCTTGATTATTAAAATCTTCTTTGATATGATTTAAATTATTACTTAATTACTATAACAGTATTTATTTGTTGCTCTGTAAAAACTCCAGGGGTACTTGAAAAGTGATCACACACAGGGCTAGGTACTGTAGCTCAGTGCACATGTAGCTCGGAGCACGTGCGTACATGTGCCAAGTGTACAGTTCAATTCTCAGCAATCAAAATAAATAAGAAATAAATAAGCACATATAAACCTCAGCAAAGGGTATGACAGGCTCAGCAGCTGTCCCTTGAACTATGTGACATGAAACAGCAGACAGCTGAAGCGAGATTTCTGATCTGACAGGTCACATAAAAATATGCAAGAACACAAAATAATTTGCTAATGGATAACATTATTTTCTTAAAAGATGTTTCATGACTGCAAAACCAGAATGGAGATCATCTTGTTTTGGTAGCACATTCCCTACCCAAGTAGTTTTGGAAGAGATAAAAAGAAAATATTAAAGCACCTATTTTTGAAGGCTATTTATAGAAAACATAAATCAAAGATGATATAACTTTGAGATATATTACTGGCAGCTCACATTCTCTGGTACAATAGATCAAGCAACTATTTTGTTAAATAAGTAGGAAAAAATGAACCCTCATATACTGGTAGCAGGTTTACAAATCTGTCCTCATTTTTTGGAGGGTTGTCTGACAACATACATCAAAAGTTTAAGAGTATATAATCTTTCACTTAGCAAAACAAACTCTAGGAAGCTATCCTAGGGCATTCTTGAAATAGCAGGTGATGACGCACGCGCGTGCGTGCGCACAAACACACAAACACACACCACACCACACCCCCACTCAGTACAACACTGGCTGCCAAAGAAAGAAGGAAAAAAGAAAGAACTCAATTTCATCACTAGAGTAATGACGGGACCCATGATCCCGAGGCGTGGGATATAAGCTATGCTTTTACACGAGGCCCAGTCTGCATTTGCCACGCGGACAGGCTTCAAGGGTACCTCCGCAGGAAACAACTCTAGAGGCATTTTAAAATGACGTTTATGGAAAAAAAAAAATAAAACTGGCAGTGTGTGTGTGGGGAATGTGGAGCATGGCATTCCCATTTCAAAATACGTATTGATTTTGTTCACCTGCTATTTGGAGAACTCCAAGAAGCTCAAAAAACGAAGCAGGTGCAGATTTACCACGGAGCAACACTTGAAAGAATAATCGCAGTTCTGGGTTAAAAGGGGATTGGGTACCAGGTTCTATCGCGTTCGGATACCGTTCTGGACAGTATTTCCCCCACAGGAAGTTACTCCGCACTCCTGTGAAGCAAAGATACAGCAGCCCGAGGAGGCAGCAGGATAATCCTGGCCGCAGAGGCAGAAGGGAAGGGCCCCCTGACATCTGTGTTTCTCTTTTGGAGGTGACAACAAATGGCATGGCTTCTGGCCACATAAAGGTTTAGCAAAGGGAAGATTTATAACCTGACATGTATTTTTACGGTAGTAACTTCAAGCTCTCCAATTCTATGGTATTACGTTAATTATCTCTGACAAATGGCAACCTGAATTTCCACTGAGCCTCTCTTCAGACTGTAAAAGGGGGCATGTCTGACAATTCCACAAATATTGCAACAGCCATTTAAAAATACATTATTTATGAAGTCTTTATAAGCCAGACCCGCCCTGAGTCAATACTGGAGCCTATGTACTCCTATATGTCACACACAGTGTGGTAAAAATGTAAATGGTAAAAATGTCTTAAAAATCCCTTAGCACTCAGAGAGGCTATGCTAAGCTCAGGAGCAAAACTGGACAGGTATTAGATATAAGTAGGTTAGAAAAAATGACATAACACACACAAGTTCCCAAAGTACTTTCTGGTCTTTTCACAAGGAGAGACAACTCTTCAATTTTCCATACCACATAATACCATACCAGCATAATAAATGATGCTCATAATTACACCGATCCTAAAGGGAAAAGCAGAATTATTTTTATTTGCTTTGAGAAGATGAACAGTATGAAATATATTTAGGGCAAAATTTATAATGTAAAAAGAAAAAAATTTATACTGCAGGATACAAATAACTAAGTATTCAGAAATTGGGCTACCTGCAATTCTAGTGTCAGAATTCTAATATTCTACTATCAGAATTCTATTATTATTCAGTACTTTTGTTTTTTTATTCAGAATTTTAAGATATCTAAGTTTAAAATAATGAGTTTTACTTCTATATAAACCTGAGTGGGTCCTGCTTAGTGGGTATTTGTAGTTTTTTTGCTGTTCTGCACAGGAAGTCCCCCCACTCCCTTGTTATTTCGCTGGGAATGTCCATGCTCTGGCTCCTCCGTCACCAGGTAAGCCCTGAGCAGTGAACCGTTTCCCGTGGTCACGGCCATTATCTGTGAGATGAAACTAAGCAAGTCAGGTCAGGTGGCACTAAGGACACTCTGAACCAAGAGCTTCTGTTTGACCTCCTGGGACAGAGCCACTGGGCACCCGTGGCTGAGGGTGGGTGGGTGAGAAAGGGTTGGAGAAGCGCAGTAATAATATCTCTGTTATACTGTTTATGTCTGGGTCAAACCACATTTGTAGCATTTAGAATTTACCCTATACACCAGTGAAGACTTCCTAATTCAGAAAGTTTTGGTGCTGTTTCTGAACCTCTGCTTAAAGGGGGCACAGTGGCCCACACCTCTAAGTCCTGCCTACTCTGGAAGCTGCAGCAGGAGGATTCTGAGTTTGAGGCCAATCTGCAACACAGCAAGACCTTGTCTCAAAATAAGCAATTAATAAATGAGTGCTGGAAGAACAGTTCAGGGGGAAGTGCTTGCCTAGTAAGCACTATAACAAGTGCTAAGTGCCCAAGTTCAATTTCCCAGCACACCGGTAATTCCTGCACTTGGAAGGCTGAGGCAGGAGGATTGCTATGAGTCCAAGGCCAGCCTGGGCTCCATACTGAGTTCAGGACCAGCCTGGGCTACAGAGCGAGACCCTGTCTCAACAACAACAACAACAAAATGAAATACATAAAACAACTAATCCTCTGCCTACTTTTCACACGACCCTCCACTGGGGCATCTTACCCTCGTGGCTCTCTCATGCATCTGTCTTCATGCTTTTGGCATGCGCCAGCTGACTTGCTTCAGGGGACATTTCTCCTGGGATGTCACCCTTCTCTTGAGCTTTCACAGTACTTCATACACACATCCATTAAAATTTATTACCCTGTTCAATTACCACATATTTCTCTCTCCAAAAATATGTATATGCATTCGTCTTCCCACACTCAGTGTGTACTGTGCTTCTGAGTACATTAGGCACTGCTGATTATTTGAAGATGGTGCTTGACAACGCATCTGTTAGCTATTCCATCCCCACTAAGTCACTATCCTTCACTGATGCCTATGTGGAAAGAGGTGAGTGGCTAAGCCACCAAAGGCCAGCAACAAAATGTACCTGCCTGTATGCTTATGCCTAATCATGTGACCTCAAGAGATGCACCCTCCCTGCCTGGGGTTTTGTTTCCTCATCTGTAGGATGTGGAAACGAAATGTGACTATCTGTGTTGTACTGGAGTTTGAGCCCAGGGTCTTCACGCTGTGCTAGGTCCCCAGCCCACTTTTATTTTCAAATTTTGAGACACGGTCTGGCTAAGTAACTAAACTGCCCAGGCTGCGTTTGAATTTGTGATCCTTTTACCTCAGCCTCCCAGAGTGCTGGAATTACAGGCCTGTGCCACAGGACCTGGCTTTTTTGAATTTTCAAATTCAACCACATAAATTTTTTTTTCCCCTTGAGACAAGGTCTTGCTCTGTAGTTCAGGCTGGTCCTCAACTCACTGTGTAGTGAGCGGCAGGCCAGACTCAAACTCATACCAATCCTCCTGTGTCAGCTTCCTGGGCGCTGGGATTACAGGCATGTGCCATCACACCCAGCTAATATTTATGTGGTGCTGGGGAATTGAACCCAGGGCCTTGCATATACTAGGCAAGCACTTTAAACACTGACGTATAACCCCCAGTTCCTTTGTAAGAAATTTAACACTATCAGAGATATATCACATTTTTCCTAATTTGAACTACAACCAAGTAATATATTTATTGAAATGAACGAAATTATCATACTTTCAATTTGCCCATTTAAATTCTTACATTACACTGTCCATTTGCCAAATTAAACCAAGAGTCCAGTTAACAGTGGCTTTTCTTGAGCAGTTAAATTATTGTTTTATAGACAAATTTAGCTTTTTTTTCTTATGGCACTTAATTCCAACAATATTCAACATAAGAAGTGTTTTTTTTTTTTTTTTTTTTTTTTTTCCTAGCTGGGTGTAGTGGCACATGCTTATAATCTCAGCAGTCAGGATGCTGAAGCAGGAAGATCACAAATTTGAGGCCAGCCTTGACAAGACAGCAAAATCTTGTCCCAAAAACAAGCAAACAAAAACAAACAAACAACAGTGATATTGTATGCTTCCTTTCTTCTCTTCCAGGAAATACACACTGACTTTTATTTTTTTTAAACTGGTGACTGAACTCAGGGTCTTCGTACTGGGCTATATCCCTATAGCCCTTTTTATTTTTTCCTTTGAGACAAGGTCTCACTAAGTTGTCCAGGTTGGGCTTGAATTTGTGACCCTCCTGCCTCAGCCTTTCCCAGTGGCGGGATGATGGACTTGTGCCACCACCCTCAGCGCCATCGTCATGTCCAGCGGTTAATACATTAAAGTTACTTACTCAGGTTCAAGTTTTTAGTTTTTCTAAACAATATTACGATGAATATCTTCTAACACAAATTTTTCAAATAACCACATGACTGGTTATTTCCTTCCTTGAATTGCGAGGCTAAGGGACTGCATTTTAAATTTACCCAATCGGTGATTTTTCTCCAGAGCTGTTGTATCAATTCACACTTCTACCAGAAGTAGTAGTGAATGAGGAACTCAGGAGTGAGAGTGAACACACTTTAACTTCTTTGTTGGTCGCAGGTGTTTATTTTCTAGACTTACAGGAATCTTCCTTATTGCCTCTCTTTAAATCTGACAGTTTATATCCCTTCCTGTTTGTTTTTGGTTCTTTTGCCACAGGGAGGACTGTACCCAGGGTACCATACCACTGAGCAACATTCCCAGCCCTTATAAGAGAGCTGTTTCATATATAACTCAGAAGTGACTAATTCAAGCAGCAAATATTTACTAAGCACAGCAGCAGACATAACCAGAGCCCAACAAAGATGTCCACGCCTAACCCTTACGCCTGTGAACACGCTGCATTACCGGCAAAAGGAACTGAAGATGTCAAGCTAGGTCTGGTGGAGCGAGCTGTAATCTAAGCACTCAGGGCAGCCGAGGCAGGAGGATTGCAAGTTCAAGCCCAACCTGGTCAAGTCAGCAACTTAGAGAGATCCTGTTTCAAAATCAAGTATCAGAAATGGTCTGGAGATGTAGCCTGGTGTGAAGGCCCTGGGCTTAGTGCTTAGTACTGCATCACGCACGCAAGCATAGCCCCAACAAATGTCAGTAAGGCTAAGGATGATCACTACGCTGCCTTAATCGAGGAACATAACTTGGATTTATCAGGTTCCACAGAGTAATCACAGTGTCTTCAAATGGGAATAAAGGAGGTCACAGAAGGAGATGTGATGAAGGGCCAGACAGGTGCAACGTTGCTGGCTTTGAGATTCAATGAAAGGAGCTCACAGCAAGGAGAAGGGACAGCCTCAAGCTCCAAAGACTGCGGCAAGATGGACTCTCTGGACATCCTCTCGTTAGGGCCCAGTGAGACATGGGTTCCATTTCTAGCCTACCTACTGTCAGATATTTATTGTGAGTTGTTTTAAGCCACTAAGTTTGTGGAAGTTTTTTAGTAACAGCAGTAGAAAAGCACCTACTGCCTACTACACACAGTGTCAGACACTGTGGAGACGAATACAGCAGGTGAACTTGAGAACTCTTAGTCAGGTGGGTTAATCACACATTTGAAAAGGGACACTGAAGTCAGCCAGAAATGGAAACTAATTGTTACCCAGGATATGGCAAACCCAAAGGCTGGGAATGCCTTGCTATTTCATTCTGAAAATCTCTGCTCTAGAAAAGGCAACTGAGTATAATTCAATTTGATTCTCAGCAAAACATTAGTAGTATCACCTGTTGGGGGAAGAAATCAGTATAATTCATTTACAATCCCAACAAAAGCGAGGTGAGGATTATGATAAAGGCTTTATTTTTCCGTGAAGGTGAGAAAACTAGGCTGAGGGTTTCTTTGTGTTCATATCGCTTTTCTTCTTCTTTTTTTTTGAGACAGGGTCTTGCTCTGTAGCCCAGGCTGGTCTGAATTCACTATAGAGCTGAGGCTAGCGTTGGGCTCACAGCAATCCTCCTGTGTCAGCCTTCCAAGTGCTGGGATGACAGGTGTGTGCCACCATGCCAGGCTTTACGTGGTGCTGGGGAATCAACTCAGGGCCTCGCTTTAACCACTGTGCCATTCCTCCAGCCCTATTTCTGATAGTCAATGCACTGCTTATGTAAAGGCAACTGAAGGACTAGGTAAGGGGTCTGTGACTTAAGTCAGATTATGAACAAAGGTTTTACATATCTGAAAGTGTTGGATATTTTTAAATATTACTGATACAGACAGACTAGCAACATTTAAGAAAATTAAATATAACGCGTTCTCTGAACCAAGTAATTCCATTCCTAAGAATTCATCTTACTTACATGCTTGTATTCACAGACACATGCAAAGATACACAAATGAACATGTCACCTACCACAGCACTGTTTAGGATGGTAAAAACCCAGAAATAATCTAAATATCTCTGAGAGGGTGTTAAAATACATTGCAGGTTATCCACAAAACAGAGTATCATCAGCCGTAAGGAGGAGGCAGCTTTTCATTTCTAACACGGTCAGATGTCTAAGTCTTAACATTGAGCAACTACAAGCTAGTCGTGAGACACAATTTTCCCAGCTGTGCATTTTAGAAAAGCCTATATGAGGTGAAATACCGAATGGTCTCTCTGATACGAGAAACCCAGATTACAATTATCCCACGGAACTTAAAGTGAAAAATAAAATGAACTGGTGTGGGGGAGGGTCGGGGGGAGAGCAAGGAAGGTCTTGTTAACCATAACAAGACATGTATGTGCACAAAATGCTCGAGATCAATGTAAACCTTAAATTTTGCACTTATACATATCAATAAAATGGGGGGAAAAGCCTATATGACTGGCTGCAAGTACAACTTTTAGAAAGGACACACAGCAACCTTCACTGTGACTTTGTCCAGGACCCGTTTTACAACACACTGCTTTCTTACAGAAGATGTAGGTTGGTCGGACCCCTATTGGTCACGGACAGGTGAACGAGTTGGTTTTCATCTTTAAGCACACTGTCCTTGCTCCAGACGACTAAAATGGTGGTGGCCCTGCGCGTGAGAGCAATTACAGGCACAAGTAACTTGGCTTACAGACGTGTGCATCCTCTGTCACTTATTCATTGCTTCCTGAGGGTGTACCAGCATCAGGCACCAGAGTTACTTCACTGAACGAAACAGAGTTGCTGGCCCCATACAGCAGAGAAGCAGCAAGGTGCACAGAGGGGTGAGCAGGCGGTGTCTGTGGAACGCCCTGATGCCTGGCACCGCTGAAGCTCAGCACAACGCAGCACAGTGCCCCAGAAGTAAAGTGGTATCTGAGGCTGGAGAGGCGGCCCGGGGCCAGATCGCAGGTCTTTGAGGGCTTTGGCGGCCAGAGTGCAAACTCTTAATCTCCAAGTGTGATGAGGAACCACTGAGGGTGTCGTGAAGCTCTTTGCTTCCCTCCTTCCCTAAAGGGAGTGGGTGACCAGGTTCTCATTAGAAAAAGAAAAAAAATCACTTCAGCCAGGAATGATGGCACATGCTCAGTCCCAGCCCTTCATTATGGGTGGCGAAGGCAGGAGGACTCCAAGTCCCAGGCCAGCCTGGGCAACTTAGTGAAATCCTGTCTCAAAGCAAAATTAAAAAGGGAGCCAGAGATGTAGCTAAGTGTAAAGGCACTCTCCAGTACTGAAAATAATTACTACTACTCCTAATAACAACAATAATAACAAAAATGATAAAATTAAAAATCACTTTTGCTATGTGGCACAGGTGGAATCAAGGAGGCCAGGGAGGAAGCCGCAGCACAGCTCCAGGGGAGCAAGGGGGGCAGAAGAGAATCAGCTGTGCAGGGGGGGTGGAAGGGCACCGGATGCCCGGGGGGTGAGGGGTGGGGGGCGGGCGCAGGTTTCTGTTGAGGAGGACCTGACAGGGGCGTCAGGGGGTCTGGGAAGGCAGCACTAGGTCAGACCATTTACCCTACGGTGACTACAGGACGGACAGGTCTGCTGGGAAGGAAACCCAGGAGCTGTGTCCGGAGTGGAAGCTGCGCCAATTTCTGACTCGCTCAGTGGGCGAGCCCTGAGTCCTCAGTGCCAGAACGCCTCTGTCCAACTTCCCCAGGGCCACTTCCACACCGCGACAACTGCCAAGCCCGTCGCTGAGCCGCGTTTCTCTTCCGTCCTGCCGCAGCCCTCGGCATCCCTCGCTCTCCCGCAGGTCGCTCTCTCCCGCTCTTGCTGCCTTTCCACACTCCTCAATGGCTGAGCAGAAAGCTGACCTGCTAGATGTCCTGCCAGCAGCAACGGTGACGGCCTGCCTTGCGCTGCACAACCTGACACGGTAGACAGGACAGAGTGCGTTCTCTCCAATCACAGTCCTTCTTACCTGCTGTGTACCTCGTCGAGGGCTGAAGGGTGGACTCACTGATGGGCTATTCAGAGCTTTAAAGACCTCGCAGAGGCTTCAGGCTTCCTTTAGTCCAATCTCCAGTGTGATGATCACACTAGTGAGTACCCTAAGGCTTCATTCAAGCCACCAGAAAGGCCTTGCTCCTATCACTCAATCAACAGACACGCACTGTAGCCTGTGTGCCCCAGCAGTGTGGGAGGCTGCAGTAGGGAGGTGGACACTGCCGCTCCCTTCCTGGGGCACACAGTGGTCTAGCAGGGCGTCTTTGCAAGTAAACAGACACAGCGCTTTGCAGTAAAGTCTTCCACAAAAAATGTCAAGATGCTATGAAAGCACAAAAAAAAGAACAGCTTATTTGAATGTGGGTTGCAGAGAAGTTTCAGTAAGAAAGTTAGTGTGAGCTGGCCAGGGGGAAGAAATACACACGTGTGTGTGTGTGTGTGTGTGTGTGTGTGTGTGCAGAGAAGTGTCAAAGGCAGGCAGTCCTCCTGAGCATGAGAGGGGGCACAGTTGGGGGACACACTTTACAGATTCTCCTAATGACAGATGTTCACTTTACCAGGGCCATGCATTATTTTCACATTCAAATACTGAAATTAAAACAAAGAAGTTTAAAAAAGATCTTCCTAATTGCACTATGCAGGAAGGATAGGAGCAGGACGAGACTAGAGGGAGAGCAGTTAGGAAGCTGCAGAAACAGGCGGCTTTTATAGGAGTTAACGGTGGTGGCTATGGGAAGAAAAAGTAGAAGATTTTGGCAAGGGGCAAGGGAGAAGGAAGAACTAAAGATGACTAGATTTCTGCCAAGTGCTGATACATAGATGGATGATGAATGGTAATGTCTTTCAACAAGTTTAGGAAAAGTAAGGCGTGGCACAAGTTTGTGGGTACAGAAGAACTTGATTTGGTCATACTGAGTTTGAAGTGCTTAGGGTTCATATAAAATTCAAAGTTAACATTAGAAATCTGCCATCTATAACTTCAGAAAAAAAGCGTCTGAGTTGTAGAAATATAACTACTCTTGGTACATACATGGTAACCTTAGTTCTAAGAGAGGACGAGGCTGCCCCTGTGTACGTAGACTAGAATGGGGTGGGGGAGGGACAGCAACATCTGAAACAGAATTTCCCGCTGGTGGCGAGAGGTCTGTAATCCCAGCACTGAGACGTGGAGTCAGGAAGATCATGAGCTTGACCCCAGTGGGGCAACCTAGCAATTTAGGAAGATTCTGTCTCAAAAATGAAAACAAAGAATGGGCTAGGGAGAAAGCTCAGTACAAAGGCCCTAGGTTCAATCCCCATGACTGCAAAACCAAACAAAGCTGAATTTCTCAAACTGATATATGGTCTGTCTGCATCATCACTGCCTGAGGAATCTGAGAAAAAGGTAGAATCCTTAGTTCTACCACCAGTCTAATCATATTTGATATATAAGTAACCTGGGAATCTGCATTTCAAGCAAGCAACAAAAATTATTTTCATGCAAAGTAAGTTTGGGAACCACTGATCTACATGCCAAGTAAAGAAAAAAGGGGGAAGGTGGTTAAAAAAGAAGCAGGTGGGCTGGGGGCGCAGGCCTGTATTTCAAGCAATATGGGAGGCTGAGGCAAGAGAATCACGTTTGAATCCTGCCTGGGCAACTTACCAAGACCCTACCCTGAATGTAGGCTTGATTCCCAGTACCATCAATCAATCAATCAATTAATCAATCAATAGAGATGGTATTTAAAAGAAAACGGACTGAATGAGAACCAGTTTAATGTCAAGGTCTAGGCAAGGGCAAATTGCAGAGGCTTAGCAGCAAGTTAGCATATGACCACCATGACCTCTCCAGGCTAAGTAAATTTCTTAAGTGTACAAACAGTAACGAGGCTCTATGATGAAGAGATGATTTCCTTTTGGAAAAGTGCTCAAATAAATCTACTGGCTCCACAGCTGCACATGATGATCTCTCTCGGATTAATCAAACAACTTAACAGCCTACCAAAAATGGAAACACTTCTTCACTATAAATTAAAGGTCAACAGAGACTGCGCCTCTTTCTCCAGCTGAATTTAATAGCTCTTGGGGGTGTGTGGGGGGGATTCTAGTTGTTAAAACAGTTAATTCAGCAAAGACTGCTAAGCTGCAAAGTGTCAGGTCTGTAGGAAAACTCACGTGTCTCATCATCGTTGGCCATTAGACAAAAGCAAATGAAAGCAACATCAAGGCACCATCATGTTCAAGTAAAAATGTCTATCACCAAGGACTCAGAAACAACACATAATAGCAAAGCTGTGGGGAGAAAGGAATGCTTCTGTGCTGTTGGTGGACTGTAAACTAGTACAGCCACTATGGAAATCAGCATGGAGATTGATCAAAAACTAGAAATAGAAATTCCAGCTATATCTCTTCTGGGTATCTGAGAGTTAAAGACATCATATCACAGTGACACATGCATGACCATGTTTATAGCAGCACAACTCACAACAGCTAAATCTTGGAATCAGCTGATAGGTCCAACAACAGGTGAATGGGAAAGCCAATGTGGTATATATACATCATGGAGCACTACTGTGCCACAAAGGATGATTTGAGTCACTGGTAAAAAAGTGAACGACACTCAACACTATAATCCTAAGTGAAATCAGATGCAACCTTAGGTAAAAGAATCTGCACTCTGAAGACATTTGTCTGCTTGAAAGCAAAATGATTCAATAATCAGTAAATGAATTCCCATTTACCCCGGTTTGAGCGTATCACAGTTTATTTGGCAGGAAGGCATTCACCTCGTTCTTCCAGTTTTGCTCTTACATTTCTCCTATTCCTTGGTGTGTCAGTGTTACAAGGAGGAAAAAGTACTTCGAACCTACAGAGTACAGAGCGCCCACTCACGTGCTTCCACAGATTAGTACATCACCACTTACTACATCGCTAAACTCATTAGCTGTGTGACATCGACCTACTCTCTCCCTTGTAAGTTGTGTCAGGTATTTATTCTTCAAGATTTTTTTCCTCTCAAACCTAAAACTCTATGGTTCTGGGAATTCAGTGGAAGCTCAGAACATCCTGTCTAAAAACTGGAGGTATGTTGCCTAGCTGAGGCAGGAAGTGCAGAAAGAAACACTACGCTCAACTGCCCTGACAAGTACTGGACACCTACCTTGGCCAGCATCAGCCCCAGCTCTGGTGTGAGGATGCTTCAGGACGGGACAATCTGACTGAAGCCCATCTCAACCCACTAGACACATGTTTCTACCACATGCCTGTTTACTTGTCCACAGCAGGTAAATGGTAGGTGCTTGTCTCTAGTGTCTGGTAAAGCTTAAATATAAACATTGAATGCATAGACACCTCTGATAAAGGCTCCCTGCTATTTTTATATCATTTTTCCCCAGTACTAGGGATTGAAACCACAGTCTCGTACATATTCTCATGTAAGTGCTCCTCTGCTGGGCTACATCCCTAACCTTGTATTGGTAACTTTAGCTAATGATGGAAATGCCTGTGTTTAAACCTGTATTTTAGGGTTACTCTGATTTTAATTCATAAGCACTTTTTGACATTCACTGTAGAAAACAATGACCTATTCTCTTTGTACAGGTTTAAATATCAGAGTGGCATTTACCATTGTAATTTTCAAAGATCTGCTCTTTCAGTTTGACCTCAGCCTTTTCCCTAATACTAAGTTACTTTAAAACTCAAACTATTCTTCAGCTCTCAGCTAGATATTATAAACAAGAACAAAGAGCAGGAATTTGGGATGTTACTTAGG
The DNA here is from genome assembly GCA_004027205.1 of Ctenodactylus gundi. Lineage (NCBI taxonomy): Eukaryota > Metazoa > Chordata > Mammalia > Rodentia > Ctenodactylidae > Ctenodactylus > Ctenodactylus gundi. The sequence continues at coordinate 110,501 of PVKB01002791.1, forward strand.
ATACAGTACACACCAATTTTTATTTGTTTGACTGCTGCTGAGGCGGACCTCCTCCCCTCCTGTTCTGGGGACATGCAAGGCAAGCCCTCTACCATTGGGCCAAGCACTCAGAGCCAGAACACAGTATACTCACCAAGCTTTTAGATAATTATGTTTCTGAATGTACAAACACATCTACAGAATATGTACTAATAGTATCTTTCAAGCCCTTAAGGAATCCCAATGTGATAACTAATTATGATCTAAACCGGGTTTGGCCACCGCCTGTACTCAAAATACTGCCAGCAGAGGCTGCGTGAGTAATGCAGTTATCAGACCAGAACTGAGAAGCTGACCATGACTCTCACTTTATCTGTAGTGTTGTTTTCTTCTCAGGTTAAATTCAATTTCCTTTTGGGAGCCTCTCATTGTTACACTGCAACTGCAACTTTATTTCTTCTGGTATCAAATTTCATGGCTGTCTAAACACTGTAAATGCTATGTATAGGAAAGTACTGGAAAAATTCAATAAAAAGGATCATTAAGAGACAAGCAGGATGAAATTTTGCTTCCCTGACTTCAAGCCTAGCTACCTACTGCAGGGGCGACTTGGCAGAGATCCAGAAGATGCTGGAGCTGTCCCCTTTCTCTGGAGTAAGTTACCAGCAATCTCCATCTATCCTTAATAAAACTCATGCATCCAATGAGCACCGGGAATTTTTTTTTTTAAAGAACAAAACTACATCAGATTTTACGGTCCCACTGACAGCTCAGCATATAAATAATACATTCCCATCAGCTTTCACTCATCAGATGGGCTACATTTTCAGCTGAGTGGCGGCACACAAAAACGGGAAGAAGTCAGTGTCACAGGGCATAAACAGCCAAAAAACAAATACGGCATAAGAGCCAACAGGAGAAAGGCTCCCCAAACTGCAGCAGTCTTCCTCCCTAAGGGCCTCAGGGAAAATCACCATCAGAGAATTGAAAGAAGCAGGACTAACGTTAGATTTCTAACTTTAAGTCAAAAAGACAAACCTGCAGGGATTTCTCGAGTTTCTGAGACCCAGTTGGTAACGCCATGAAAAGAAAACCTTTGCTAAGATGCAACGATATCGAGGACAGAAAGAAAACACAAAGCCTTATTTTGAAATTGTATCTGTTCAGCGTTCAGCATAAAATCTGCCAGCACATCACAACAAAATTTCACCTTAACCAGAACCAAACCCTGCAATGCATCCGCACCACCATGGTTCGAATCTATCCAAAGGACAAGTCACTTCGCAGGACAATGGTCACAACAATGGTTTGAGATCTCTCTGTGTGGACAGGGCACCCCCACTTCACTCCCAAATATCTGCTCGACATTTCAAGATCGTTCTGAAGTGGGGGGAGTCATTAAGTTTACCGAGACTCTATGGTCGAACACGCACACCTATTCGGGCATCAGCACCCTAAACGGAGGGCAGGCACCACATAGTTACGTAAGAAAAGGGGGTCTCTCCTCTGGGACTCAAGCATAAAGAATGTCATCAACTGCACATTCCCCACACAGGGCTGAGCAGGTAAAGTAGGGAGAGACACAACGCACAGAACGCTGGGAAATGGGGCCAGTGGCAGCGGGAAAGACGCAGGCAGAGCCACCAGAGGCATCTTCCTAGGGCGGGAGAAAGTGCGCGCTGTCTTTAACGAGGCTTCGCTGACCCGAGGTGACAGCACAAGCCCAAAGCGCCGCGGCCTCAAACCGGTTCCAACACGTGGGCACCGCAGCCGGGGACCTCAGCTGTCACTCCGCCCGGACCCCCGCGCGCGCCCCGGCGCCGCCACCTGCTTCCGGCCTCCCCGGGCCGGGAGGGGGGCTGCGGCCGCGCGGAGCTGCCCACCGGCCCCGGCCCGGCCTTCCCCACGCCGAGGGCGGGCGCGGGCCGCGAGGGACGCCCTGGCCGCTACCTGCTGCTGGATCTTTCCGTCCTCGGTGACGACCCAGTGCGTAGTGGCGAAGGCTCCTCGAGCCGCCACACTCAGCACGGCGGAAAGGCTGAGAAGCCAGCGTGGGCCGGTGCACGGCGGCAGCGCGCACCGGCCGCGGACCCCTACTGCCGCCGCCATCTTGCCCCCCCACGCCGACCGCTCACACCGGAAGCGGAAGCGGCTGGCCGCCGCCCGCCATCTTGGGCAGGTCGGCGCCGGAGGAGGAGCCGGGAGGGCGAGGCCGGCTGACGACCTGCTGACGACCTGTCCCCTTAGCCTGGGCTGTGAGTGGCTGACGAGCGTGGCCGCGGGTAGCGGCCCGGCCGCGCCTCCGGCTGGGGAAGCGCTGTGTGGTTATCGTTTTCCTGTAGGCGATAGGATCTCCGAGCGTGGGAACCGGAGCGAGTTAGAGACGCGGGAGACTAGGTAGAGTTTACACCGAAATGAGACGACTTTCTGGGCTTGCGTTGTAGCTCAAACCAAAGGCCCTGGTTTCAATCCCCGGTACCGGAAGAAAAAAAATTTCTAGTGTTAAATAGTTGAGGAGGTATATTTTTATACTACCTGAGGGAATCAAAGTGCTATCTTTAATGTCTTATTAATAGTGGACGATTCAAAACGGGAAGTGTTAGGATGGTACAGTCCGTTAACACGACAATATGGCCCGTGTATGGAATTAATTAATTTTATGGTGCTGGGGAAGGAACCCAGGGCTTTGCATGAGGCTTTATCTCCAGCCCTTTTTTTTTTTTTTTTTTTTTTTTTTTTTTGGTTTTGAGACAGGATTTTGCCAAATCACTAAGTTGCTAGGCTAGACTTGAAGTTTGGCCCTCCTGCCTCAGCCTCCCAGAGTGCTGGGCTTACAGGTCCAGCTGACATGTAGAATTTAAAAGAGGGAAATAATACGTTTATTTAACCTACTATATATGCAAAACATCTGTTCAAGATGAAATCTGTACACATAATTGAGGTATTTTGGTTCCGTTTTCCTCCCTAGGTCTTGGAACTCAGTAATGTGTTTTACGCTTACAGATCGGATAAATTCAAGGGAGCCAGATTTAGGGGTATGTGACTGGGGGCCAGCATGAGTCTAAGGTAGAAACCTTTTGTCTTGTAGAATACAAAAAGCATTGGCATCCATCCCCTGGAATGTATGTTCCAGGCCCTTGACCTTCTTGCCCAATCAATTTTAACATGAGCCTCAGGTGATTAGTACTGGACATTAAAATACAAGAGGCCCACTTCCCTCTAGTGAACCAACAGACAGGCAGCGGTTTGGGGTTTTTCTGTGGGAAAAGGTTGATAGCACTACTGGACCACTTCCCCTGCATTGGTATGTTCAAGGAAAGCTAAATCGAGTACAAAGCAGTGATTGTACATCACTTCAAGCTATAGAAACAGTGACCAGAAAGATGGTGATGCTTAGTTTTGAAAGTTAAAATGTGCAGGTTGCTTCGTTACAATAAAACCAAAAGCGAACAACAACAACAAAGAAACAGTGACCACATCATTGGTTTTAAAAATCCCTTCTGAGATCACCAGTTTTGAAGGACAGCAGTAGGGGATACTCATTAACAATGGATGGTTTATTTGCTTTTTTGCCCAGTGCTTGGATAAACTCTGGGTCAGTAAATCTGACTACCGAGCTGTGTGCAATGTAGTGATATATTGGCAAGTTCACAATTAAAATACAGGATACTGGCAGTGTGTAAGGACATAGTATAGATAGCAGCTGACAGGTAAAAAGAGGCATGGCACAAGGTCAAGGTTCAGACACTAAACAATGAGTGGTTAAGGTGAAGTAGGTTGTAGGTTATAGAGTCCGTGTACATTTGAGTTGAATCATGGAGTATTCCAAAGATTTAAAATAGAGAAGAGCAAATGGTGGTGTCATTTTGCCCGCAGCATCTAATTTGTAGATGCAGAGGTCTATTTTATTCTGTCTGGAGTTACAAAATTAATGACAGTCATTGCTGTCCGACATGTTTGTGTGTGTGTGATACTGGGAATCAAATGAGGGACTAAGCCACACCCCCAGCCCATCATTTTACATTTATTTCAGTGTTTCATTCACCCTGGGTTCTCACAAGCCATTGTTTCTGTTCACGATTTACCAGACTCTGGCTAGTTCAGTACTATAGCTAAGATCATATTGCTAGTAGGTTGTAGAGCTCTTATTTGGACTCATACCAGCTTGAATCTGGAGCCTATGAATGAAGGATGATGAGGAGTTTGAATCTCCAGTATCACTAATCTTAGGTATCAGAAATCTCTTTGATACTCATCAGTTAAAGGGCTCATGTGATTAGATTATCATTGTGGATAATCTTCCTTTTGGTTAACTCCCAATCAACTGATAAGTAACCTTACCTGGGCTAGAGGAATAGCTCAGTGGTTAAACTGCTTGCCTAGCAAGCTCAAGGCCCGAGTTTGATTCTCCAGAACCACATGAACTGGGCGTGGTGGTGCATGCCTGTAATCCCAACACCCCTGGAGGGAGGCTGAGGCAGGAGGGTGGCTGTGACTTCAAGGCCAGTCTGGGCTACATAGTTTAGGACCAGTCTGGACTACAGAGCAAGACCCTGACTCAAAAAAAAAAAAAAAAAGTCAACTTACTGACAGCTACAGGAATTTTGCCATGCAACATATAATCACAGGAGTGATATATTTAAAGAAGCAGATTCAACCAGTTTGTAGTATAGGCCTGTAATCTCAGCATTTTGGGAGGCTGAGGCAGGAGGATCACAAGTTCAAGCCGAGCCTGGGCAATTTAGTAACTAGTGAGACCCTGTCTCAAAATAACAGTTAAAAAATGGCCTGGGATGTAACTTATCTCAATGTGAAAGCCCTTAGCTTTATGCCTAGTGCTCCCCGTAACCCCAAAAAAGGGGTGGTAGTGGTTGGTAGTGGCTGGGGATATAGCTCAGTGCAGAGGTCCTAAATTCAATCCCCTGTACCAAGAAAACAGAATTTCAGAGTTGGGCAGGTATGGTGAAGTAGGGCTGTAATCCCAGCCCTAGGAAAGCTGAGGCAAGACTCTCACAAGTTTAAGCCAAGCCTGGGGAACTACGTGACTTATTGAGACTGTGTCACAAAAGCAAAACAACCCCCCCCCCCCAAAAAAAAAATAGGTTGGGGAAGTAACATGGTCCAAAGTCCCTAGGTTCCAGCCCTAGCACAGGAAAAAAGAAAAAAGAAAAGCAGAGAAAAGCACAATTGTATCTTCTACAGTTTCACCTGTATTTTTCACAGATAATCCTTGTCCTTTGAGATCCAGTTTCGGTTTTTCTGTTGCTATGAACTGAAACTTAACATACCATTTCACAGTTTCTGTGCAGCAGGAGTCTCTCATGCTGCGGCTGGGCTTTGCGCTCAGTCTTCCGTGGCTCACAGCAGGCAGCCCACTGGGAGGATGGGATGGGGTGTCTCAAGATTTCTTCGAGTTTTGGGTAGAGTTCAGATGTTTGCCATTGTGGGTCCGTGTTGTGTTCTCTCCTTCCCTGCTGAGTCCCAACCCAGGCCACCCTGTTTCCATCTGTGTGGTGCAGTCAACATGGCAGTCACTCCGTTGGGAGAAGAACATCTCCATTGCTGAAATCTCTAACTTCACCCACCTCTCAGCCCAGACCTAAAGGACTCATGTGATTAGATGATCAGTGCAGATAATCTCTCTTGTGGTTAACCCCAAATTAACTGATTTAGCAACTTTAACGACAGATGCAAAATTTTGTCATGTAGCATATAATGACAGGGTGATTCCCCAACATTCAAGGTAGTTCTTCGGACTCCACTTTTATTAAAGTATAATAAACAAAAACTATATATCCATGTAGTGCATAGTATGATACTCTGATACATATGTAGTGGAGACTTCCTGGGGTAAGGACACACAGGGGTGATCTTAAGTCCTGTGCCTACCACAGATCCCAGCTGCTGGCCGAGTACCACTGTTCTATCTAGTCTTCTGCTGATTTTTTAAAGTATTAAAACCTGACACATTCCATTCACTGCCTCAAGTCCTTTCTTCATGCTGTTTTCAGATTTGTCATTAAGGTACAGCTCAAATCCTATCTTGTAAATGTGTGTCAACTTTTGTCTTTTCTGAATTCTGTCCCACTAACATGACAATACTATTCTTTGTGATATTTATATGTTGTGACCAGTAAATTCGAGTAATTCTTGCAAAGGTTTCTCGGGAGTAGTCTAGTGAGACAGGAGACTCACACAGTGTATCACTGAAAGGGGGAAAATACATCCATGCATACATATATGTGTATGTATACATATACGTATGTGTGTGTATATATATATGTGTGTGTGTGTGCATATATCTATTTTAAATATATCTAAAAAATTTAAAAAAAATTTTTGGTGCTACTAGGGATGAAGCTCAGAGCCTTCATGCTGGCTGTATCCCTGCCCGTTGTTTGGGAGGGACTCCAAAGGCACTCTGCTCTAGCTTGCATACTGTTTTTAACTGGTATTGTTGAGCCCACGCAATGAAGAACATACCGTTCTGGAAGGAATGAGGACACAGCCCAGGTTGTGGATATTTTTCTTTAACTCAAGGTGTTACTTTCTTGAGAATTCTGCCTGAGAATTGCAAGCAGGAGGCCAAGGCCATGCAGGGGCCTGTCCTACAGTTCCTTGTTCACCTCCTACACTGTTGGCAGCTAAGGGCAGGAAGCATTTCCTGTGGCTTATTAGGTGTTCTTTTAATCTTCCATAGGGATGTTCTATTTAGTTTGCTTGTTTTTTCAGCTTCCTGGTTGACTTTCCCTAGGTAGTTTTCCCATTCTATGTGAATTAAACACAAATCCCAACCTAAATGAAATGATTGCTATTAATTTTCTACATCCGGGTAGGTCACTGAGCACTCTTAAAAGTCTGTTGAGCTAAGATCTGATGTTTCTTTTTCCATTAGAATTATACTTTTTCCTGTAGATAAAACCTATAGATTTTATAGTTCTGTAAGAGGGAAACTGTCACTTTCATATTGCAATCCATCTTAGTTGAACAGACGATAGGAAAGCCCCTAAGTGTATGCGATGATCTCATCTTTCAACAGGAAGCATTTCAACAATATATTTCATTTGCTATTGTAATTATAAATTTTATTATTTTTTTGAGACAGGGCCTTACATCGTAGTCCAGGTTGCTTTGAACTTGGGGCGTACACTGGCCTATCATAACATTGCCTCAGTGTCCCTATAGCTGGGAATACAGGCACACCTCACCATGCCTGTATGGAATTCTTAAAGCTAGTAATTCAACAGTGACAGAAGGTTATTCCTGGATTAGTTAACTTCCTTCTTCAGATTAGGGTCATGTTGCCTGAAAACTGCTAAGAATCTCTAAACTGTTTATTTCCTATAGAAAATATTCCCCAAAGATATCTAACACTAGGGGTTAATGTTTTGATTCTATTTTAATTCACAGTAAGCTAACTTTAACATTAGTGACTTTAAGCTTTGAAATGATTTATTACTTTTCATTGTTAGCTGGACAAGTATGTGTGTATATGTCTGTGTGTGGTTTTATTTCTCCTCCTGGTGTAGACTGGGTCACTAACTAGCTAGAAGCTTGTCTGGGACTAGAACATTCCAAAATGGTGTCACTCACAAGTCCAGTGTTCTTGGTGGGAAATGGATGCACCTCTCTTCCAAGGGGGGCAGCTACACAGGCTGCTTCTAGGGTGGTTTATGGTGCTGAAAGAATGAAGGGGGACATTGCCAGGCTCCTGGAGGATCACATCCAGAACCAGAAAGCAGCATGTTTGCATTGTCCCGGTCAAAGAAAGTAACATGGCTAATCCAAAGTCAAGGAAGGATGGAAACACATTCAATCTTGATAGGAAGGCCAACTTGTCTAACAGGAATGGAAGAAATCATTGGCAACTTATTATATACGTTAGGTCTTTAAGAGCAATTCTAAATTGGTAGGAATAAGGGGTGGGAAAGGAGGGGGTCTCGTTATGGCAGAAGCTTTGTACATGTGTATCTCCCCAACATTTATATATAATGGGAGGAGGATTTTTAAAGGGAAGGCAGAGGATATCTATAGTAATTTCACAGATTTTTCCAAGTAGATGAGTTACTCTGAAGCATGAAGACTAATATAAGTCTCCCATCATTCCAGACTTCTAGCTTAGTGACACCAAGGCCATCCTGAGGATGGTGCGACAGTCATCCCCAAAACATTTCTCCTGATTCATATTTACCAGCTACTAATCTGTCCAGATCCTTGAAGGTACTGCTACACTTGGCGCTGGTGCTCTGTGGAATAAATGTACTGTGACTATTCAGTCTGTAAGAAGCTAAAAGTTATGACTGCCCCCAATCCTTGATTTTTCTCTTGTATTTATTTAAGATTCAATATCCTGATTTTATAACAAAATTCAAATTCATTCTATTTATCTCATAACCTTAAAAATTTTTTGGTCTTATCTACCACATGATAGAACACTAAAATTTAGTTTTTCCTTATTGGGGTATCATTCTTTGTTTTCTACTTATAGATTTCCTGAGGAATACACACATACTCAAGCTGGATGTAATATTTTATGTAGACATTGTCCTCAATTTTGTTTCTAATATGAACTTTTTGTTTTTTTTTTTGAGACAGGGTCTCAGTCTGTAGCCCAGCTGGTCCTGAACTGACTACCCAAGTGCTGGGATTACAGGCATGCACCATAACACCCAGCTTTGTGTGGTCCTGGGGTATCAAATTCAGGGCCTTGAACTTGCAGAACAAGCGCTTCAACTGCTATGCCATTTCTCCAGCCCCAATATGAACTCTTTATGACAAGAATTTTACTAGATTTTTGTCTGTGGTGTCAGGGATTAAATCAGCAGGAATAAACCTATCATAACTTTTTAAAAATTTGTACATTAGACTTCATAGTGTCTTATTTTTCCAACCCCTTTAATCAGAATAAAATCTCACTACTGTTTTCTAATTTGAGGTCAATTTTTGAAATAGGGAAAAGAGAGCCGAAAGTCGAGGAGCACACTCAAGTGGATGTCCTGTGACCATCCTGAGAAAATGCTTTGCAGGCAGAGGGCACAGTGATATTCCAGGGAGATTGCCCTCTTTGAGTTCTACAGAAAGCAGTTCTGGGAAGTCAAAGCTCTGGGCTCCAGATTAGGAATGAGAGTTCTGAGACTGCACATTCTCTAGCAGTCTGGCGTGTGGTTAAGCACCCTGCAGGTGGTGCTGTGTTTTCAGCTCCTTTTCTTTTGAGATTTTCACGAGGCTGGCCCAGTGTCATCACTGTCATCATCAGGTCTCAGCTCAAACTAATTCCTCAGGGGCTCTTTCTGGCCGTTCTTCCCAGGCTACTGTCACCACACATTAGAATGCTTCAGTGTCCTCACAGCACACATGCACTGACTTGTCAGGCTCTGTGTAACAGGGTGTAAACTTCGTGAGTTTGCCTGGCATGTTCACTGTATCCCCAAGGTCTAAACAGTGCCGTAAGCTTATGATGTCCTGGGAGCTTCTTATACGTGAAGTGGTTTTCTAGATGTTGAGTTTCTGACTAATCAGTATGCAAAAATCTGCATTTTTTACTTTATAGTCTTTTAGCCATTAGTAGATTCTAGCAAGGAGAAACAAATAAATGAAGTTGGCAGATACCACAGAGAACATAGAACAGAGTAAGGCTACAATGCCCCTCCTGGTAGGATAATGGAGATACAAACTTGGTAGCTGTCAGCATCTAGAGGGTATTTAAAGCCACAGAACTGGTAACTGAATTACCTTGTATTGACCCACTTAAACCTTGGCTTTTGTACATTTCCAACCACCTTTTGTACTTCAGAAAGACTTTTTGATAAGGCTGGAGGTCAATCAGCTCCAACCTGCTTTGCCTATTACTCTAGAATTGAAATGGTTTCTTTCATGATATTTTGGTAAATAACGGATGTTTTGCTTTGTTAAGAAGAATGTAATCCTCCAGAATATTGTATTAGCTCATAAAATAAATCCAATCTAGTTAATTTGCAAGATGGTATTAAAATCAAGAATGAACTCCTTGAAGGCAGAGCAGTATCTTATGTAAACTTACATTTTCAAGGTGGTTCACACTGCCTAGTACGTGAAAACCCAGCAATAAATGCTAGAAAATATTCTTGAAGTTGCAATACATGAAGACAAAACAAAATTACAAAAGGAAATTTATTTCAAAAGCATAAGGGAACATTTACATTTAAACAAGGTGATAAACAGGTGCCTTGCAAAAGAAAAAGCATCCATGGCATGAAGTTTTTCATTTAAATTTCTGAAACACAAAAGCCCTAAGTTGTGTACTATTGCCTTAGTTAGGAATAGGGATAACAAATATTATGGGAAGAACACAGTCAAATCCCTATGAAACTTGAGAAAGTCAAGTCACTTTTGTTCATCTTTGATTTTACAAATGTTTACAAAAGGGAAAGAAGAAAAATTACACTTAATGTTCAAATTTATATAGCTATAGCCCTAATAGTTTCTGTACTTGAAATGGCTTTAGCCCAGTGGCTGATTTGTCTCTGAGGACTAGACCAGCTGGGAGCAGTTTTCAAGGGGTAATTCCATGTTCCTATGTCTGTTCATTTAGATCCCAAGGGAGCTTTAGGTGCAGCTCAGTCTTTTGGAATGTTTAAGAGATTATTGCCATCACTCCACAGTTAAGCTGACCAATTTCTTCTGCTCACTTGTATCATTCTAGGCTCTTAGAAATATTTCCTCCACAGCGCAGTCACTCTAACCAAGGGGTTTAGCCTTTTTCTCAGTGTAGAAGCAATGGAGATGAAGACACCTGCATTGGAATCACAAACTATTCCTTAAAAATACATCAGACTACTAGAAATGTCATTTGGGCCTTTGATTTGAATAGCGAATCTGTGAAGAGATTATGTAGAACAAAAACATGAAATAATCAAATGCAGAGCACAAGGTCTATACTACTAAAAATGCCCAAGACATTACACACTCCACAGACCTCCCATCAGTTGTTGTAATCTAACGATTCTATTTGCTAACTTATACAATAAATTTGGTTAATAACCTGAGAAGTTAAAATCTTGAAAGTGGCAAAAGCAAACAGAGAACCTCCCTTATTTATTGGTACTATGTTATCAAGTCACTTTTCCTGGGTAGCCCTGGTTATTAAATCTCCAAAACCTAAATTATACTATCAACCTGTAGAAATCTATATATACATCAGATTTGGCTGTATTTCACCAACAGGAATACCCAAATTCTTCTTTGAAAATACAGCCATTTTAATTTTAAATAACAATAATCATGTCAGTGCCACTCACTCAAAATTCCTCTCTACTAGGAGTAAAAACCTAGGTGACAAGTCAGTAATGGATTCAGTCTCAAAAGGATAATCACCATGCCAAAGACTACCCATTCCTGGAATTTCAAATATTTATTTGTTGTGTACTCAAGTGTCATAGCACGCACACATATGTGTATGTGTACATACAAATACATACTTACGTATGTATATGTATTATACATGCACACTTCTATTCAACTATTAAGATCTCCTATTGGTAAGTTATAGCCCAATATATGGAGAAGAATAAAGTAAGCACTGCAAAACAACTTACTTCCTTCTGAAAATGTACAGTCACTTCTACATTTTAGGAAAGGTGGTTATTTTGTTTTTATGCACTAGTTGGGAATGCTGTACCATAACCTAGCAGCTTTATTGAAATACAATGAAAATGACCATTACACTTCTCCATATTTTGAGCAAAGAAACTTGAGAGAAGAAAATCAGTAACCTTTCATAGTTTTTACCAGATAGCAGAACTAGGTTGAATGTCATTACATTTTAGACTCAAACTGCTCTCAATAACAAATCATCAAGATGTTTTCAAAGTAATACACTTATAATATGAAGTCAGAATAATGAAGATAATGATGATATTGTAGAAGCAAGTCAATATTGTGGACAAAGCATCCAAAAATATTGTTGTGGTCTTACCTTGGATACAACCATGGTCTGTTACAAAAGTAGATCATACATACAAAGGTATAAAGAACATTAAGTTTTTAGCTGAAGGCAGCAGTCTTTTTAAAGGGACATCCCCGGCAATCCAATGAGCAGTAGAATTTAAGTATACCAAGCTCATGACTATGCTGAAGTATGTGATGTCTTATTCAGTAGAGTCTTCCTCGACTGCGACTTCCTCGGGTTCCCCAACCTCGGCCACCTCTACTTCCCCTGAAGGCTCCTCTCTGCTCTACGAAAAAGCGAACAAGAGTTTAGGTCTTGCTCAGGACTTTATGGAATAGAAAATAGAAGAAATATGCCTTTTGGCTCTGAAATTAGCAGTAAGCCTAGTAAAGACAAGATTGGTGTTCTATTAGTCCAACTATAAATTCATACTGTACATAAACCCAGGGTGACATTTATAATGAAACACACATGGCATGGTACCACGTACTCATAGTACATGCTCCACGAGAAACAGTCCATCAAAAAAGTTGCCTGAACTACTTAGCTTTTTTTTTTTTTGGTAGTACTATAGCCTTCCCTCTGAGCTATATCCCCACCCATCTTTATTTTTGATTTTGAGATACGGTCTTAATAAATCACTAAGTTGCCTAGGCTGGGCTCGAATTTGGGATGATTCTCTTTCAACCTTCCAGAGAGAGTACTAGGATTACATAGGCCTGTGATAATAGGCCCAGCTACAATTTCTATTACTTAATATATGATTATTAAATTAAATAATAGGCGTGTGGGGGGGGGGAGTGGAACCCACTTTGCTCTATCATACTCAGCCCATTTTTTAGTTTTGATTTTGAGACAAAGTTGATACATTGTTAAATTGCCCAGGTTGGACTCAGATTTGAGATCTTCATGCCTCATTCTCCCAAAGTCTGGGATTTCAGCCTGTACCACAAGGTCCAGCTGGCACTGATCTTTAAAAGTGTCATATATAAGAAATATCTTAAACTATAAATGATCATTTTGAGAAATAGACTAAAAATGTACTTCCAAATGAAACAAATAGGAAATATTTGTTTTGGTCACAATACAGGTTGTCTCAAAGGTTGCCATATATATAAAGCTATACAGTATGAAATTTTATATAACATAAAAATTTGTTTGCTCAAGATCTGTCATCATACCTGAGTAAAACTAATGCTGTAAGAAAACTTGTGCACTGGGGGCTCCATAGTTGCCATACATTAAAAAAGCAAACTTTTGGGACATCAAGTACTTACAGACTCCTTCAGTGAATCAATCTTGTTAGTAGCTATTAATAAAAAAAGACTGATTTTGTTCTTTTTGATCCATAGTCTTGGTGGCCTGAGAAATATCTTTTAAGAAAATTCTGCAACCTACTTTTTGCCATTATTGATTAGGATCATGTTTTGATGTTACTTTATTTAGAAAAAGTAACTCAACTCTGAGACAGCAAATGACATTTCTCTAATTTTTCCAACATTTTTCTGTGTGACAGACATAAACTTAATTCAGATAGAAGCCAAGGTGACAATGCTATAACTGTAATTTTTACTTCATTTTGGTGCCTGCCACTACTAGAGATAATGAAAACTATTAAAAGATGTTTTTACTAATGACAGGTGCATTCCAGGACTACAGAAGACTTTATAGGGCTAGGTTCCCAAGTAAATGCTTGCTTATTTCCCCTTGACCTTTTCTTGGGGGGTGGTGGTACTAGGGATGAACCCAGGTCCCTAAGCATGTTAATCAAGTGTTTTACTACTGACCGTCTCCAGCCCTTTTTATTTTATTGTAAGCTAGGGTCTCAGTCAATTGCCCAGGTGGGCTTCAAACTCCCATTCTTCCTGCTTTATCGTCCTAAGTAGCTGGGATTACAGGCATAACACACCGTCTAGCTAAACTCTTTTTTTTTTTTTTTTAAAGAACATTAATTTCATTGTGTACATGTAAAAAGTGTACAACATTTTTTTAAAAAATTTTTTTGCAATGCTGGGAGTCAAATGTGGAGCTTTTTACAAGCTAGGCAAAAGTCCCACTGAAGGGCCTGGCCCATGTAATCATTTCCTTTTTCTTTAAAAAAACATCAACATACTTAAATAGCTTCACAGAATTATTAACTATAAATTAACATAGTACTAAAATATACTTTCTTTTTTTTGTAAGTCAATATGAAGAACAGGATTACTCTCAATGGTTCAGTTCGATGTAATCAGTACTAAATACCTTGTGAAGGCATCTGTAGCTTTCCTGTCTACATGTGTTTGAGTGAAGGCCCTGCTACACTGCCTGTCTCCGATAGGCTGAGTTACAAGCACGTGCCACCAGGCAGCGCAAGTGTTCAGTGTTATGCGCTCAATTCAGCAAGAACACAAGGGTTAAGAGAAATGGGACAAACTTTTTTCTTAACGTTTCTGGTTCCCAAGCTGACTTGGAAAAGGCCGTTCATAGCGCTGCCATTCGATAGGGTGACTTAAGAGTTTGTTACTCTTTCCTGTATGTGATGACTTTTGGGACACCCTGCACTGAATTCAGCACTTACATAATTTGTTTTACAATATCAGTTTTACTTCAAATGAATTTTTACATTAGGTAACATTTTAGGGCTGGAGGAATGACACAGCAGTTAAAGAGCATGCCTAACAAGCACAAGGCCCTGAGGTGGGTTCCCCAGTTATTACATAAAGCTAGGTGTTGTCACGCACACCTGTAATCCCAGCACTTGGGAGGCCAAGGCAGGAGGACTGCTGTGAGTTCAAGGCTAGTGATTTCAGGACCAGCCTGAGCACCTGAGCTGCAGATTGAGACCTTCTTTAAAAAAAACAAAAACAAAACTACATCTTATAATACTTTGTATGTATGATGATCTCTGGGATACCTTGAATATATAATTCATAATAAAATCAAATACAACTCAATTTCTACCTAACTTCTCACATGGCTTATACCCAAACGGAAACGCTCACCATAATTAAAGTTGCTCAAATTGCTGCTGTATTTCCCACTGGGAGGGTTATAAATCTGCCTGGCATCCCTTTTTGGTCCTGCTGGAGCTTTCTTGGGTGGTGAACCTGAAGTTGTATCCTCACTGGCTCTCTTTTGCCTATAATGATAGGAAGGTCAGTAATTAAACATTCTATCACGCCATAAGCTATCAGCACATTTATAACTTATCAGCTATAAAACATATCCTAATAACGACAGTCATATCAGATAAACAGGAATGATGTTCCATGTCACAAAATTAACCATGGCTTGGTTATGTAGACATTGTTGGGGACATTCATAAGACTTTTGTTTACTTTAGAGATGGGGTTTTGCCAGGTTGCCCAAGCTGGCCTCAAGCCTGCCATCTTCCTGCCTCAGCCTCCTGAGTAGCTGGGAGTACAGGTGTATGCCACACTTGACTAAAACAGGGTTTTAAAACAACTTTAAATGTACAGTTTCACAGATTTATATGCAAGTGACTCAGTTTTTAAAACTGTCAAAGTTTTAGTTACAGGATATAAACAAGCACGAGTTCCAGGACTGTAGTCTACTAGTTTATTTTACAAAGCTACTACTAGATTTTGTACCTTAAATCATGCTTCCAAGACTCATATTTTAACATTTTCTTGAGAATCATTTCATGTCTTTTTGTAAAGTGACAACTGATTTAAAATTCTAATAAGCCTAAAATCCCTTTCCCATGTTATTTCTTACCCAATTTCAACCTTTTGCACAGGCTTCCAGGATAATGTCACGGTGCTCTTATAAGAAGGAGGAATGTGGAAGAGATCCTGGGGAGACAAAAATCAGACAAGACAGGGAGTGTAGCGGCTGGTGGCAGAGTGTCCTGGAAAAGGCAGGAAGCGGAAGACACATCTTGAAGACGGCTTTTCTATGAGGCTTTGGGTTCAATACTGACCACCATCAGAATAAATAAATAAATAAATAAATAAATAGTTTTTAAGAGAAGAAGCCTTAACTTATCCCTTTGGGGGGGGGGGAGGGGCTGTGTTCTGCGTATCCAGCTATAGTCTTTATATCTGGCTATATCTCCAGCCCACTTTTATTTTTCATTTTGACAGAGTCTTGCTAAGCTGTCCTGCATGAGCTCAAATTTACAATCCTCCTGCCTCAGCCTCTGAGAGTTCTGCGATTACAGGCCTGTACCACAGGACCTGGCTCATTTAGCCTTACTGTGCTAGCAATTACGAGAAAACAAAGACATTATAGTGTACAAACTAAACCAACGACCTCGCTGATGTAACCATGTGCACATTACTTAAGCTGCAGCTATTCTTTTCCCTAAATGTCATTTCAAGTTTCAGGATAAAAGATCAACACTGATAGCTTTAGTAAGAGAAACCAAAGATCATCTCTTTCGCACACATACAACCACTGAGGTGCTTTAAGGAAAGCACACTGATAAATTGTTCTGTATTAGCTCTTGCAATTTTTCAAGTGTTTCAAAATTATAACAACATTAGAACATTGGTTAATCATGTTTTTCTTCTCAAAAAATCTGTAAATTATCAACAGAAGATAATCCGTAACGCAGAAATACTAAAAGTTGTCAGTATGTGGTAGAAATGAGAACATCTGCTAAACTTAAATGTTAAAATAATCCAGAATAGAAATAATCTAGCCTCATAAAACTATAAATGGATTACTAAACACATTTATTCTTTTACTACTTTATCAAGTATTTCTTTATTTCTGTATTTCAGGCTGGTCCTGAACTCACTATGTAAAACCACACTAGCCACGGACTCAAGGCAATCTCTGCCTCAGTCTCCCGAGTGCTGAGATTACAGAAATGCACCACCACACCTGGTTTATGTGGCGCTGGAACTGGAACCACTGTGATATTCCTTTATTCCTCTAGACCTACCAAATACTTACCTATCACCTCCAACTATATAAAAATCAAGTCCACTGTATAAGATAAATTCAGGGGACTAGCTAACATGCTATGAGTAAAAAATGGTTAATGTTTTAGATGGAAAGGCTTAGCACAGCATAACGTAATTATCTAGAAGGAACCAGAGAAGAGAAAAAGAAAAGAAAGAATTCCATACTAAACATCTTAGGTCTCAAGTGACAATAGGAGATTGAAGAAAGATTTGGGAACTAATTGAAACAGTGAAGGTAAGCTGTAGAGTTTGATACCTACCTGAGAGACTGCGAAAAATGCTAAGAACGGTCCAAAGCACACTGTTTTTCCTGTTTTTCCCAAAATAAAAAACCTCACCTTGTCCGCATTTCAAAAATGTTTCAGGATTTTCTAGAAAGGCAACTTACACATGGGATGTAAACATGATTCATCTGTCTTTCCCATATATCTTACTAGTCACCTCTGGATCACCTAGAGTTTTGTGAAAAGTAAACTCTCATACATGCGATAAGTTATAGTGTAGTTTAATATGTCATCTTCAAGACACACTTGTATCGTTAGTTGAAATAAAGTAAAAACTCAAATTTTAATATATGGACTTAATGTGTAAAACTGGCACTTCAGATTGACAGATAATAAATGGTGCCCATTATAAAAACCTTAGAAGATGTGAACTTGCTTGCTTTTTTTGCGGGGGGGGGGGGGGGGGGGGGGGGGGGGGGGGGGGGGGGGGGGGAGGAGGACGCAAGGGGTGGTACTCAGAGTTCTCACATTAAGCCAGATCCATAGCCCATTTATTTATTTTTTTATTTTGAGACAGGGCCTTGCTAAGTTGCTCAGACTGGGCTTAAATGCAATCCTCCTGCCTCAGCCTCCCGGAACGTTAGGACTACAGGCTCGGGCCATCAGAGCCTGGCTGTTAGTTTCTTACCTCCTTCTATCTGGCCCTAAGACACTCAGTGTTCAGTGTCTAACTCACTGTCACTTTCTTTGGAATGTTTCCCTCACTTTTTCAACAAAATTACTTATTCCAGAGGTTTTTTGCTCATCAGGTCTCAGGCACACGAGTCCCAAGTGTCAGGCTTTGTGCAGCAGGTGTCACATATGGTACATATTCTTGGGAAGGGTGAAGAGAATGGGGGGGTTGATTTTAGCATAACAGTAAGTTATGTCAGCCTATAGTACAAAAAAGCTGACTTTACTGCATACAACTTGTCAAAAAAACCCACAGGAAGGTATGTCACATGCTATGCAGAGCACATTCACTCTGAATAAGCAATGCTGGATTTCTATGGCCATTCCAAAGGATCTGAAAGTACTAAGATTACCATAATTTCAGTTATGGAAACTCCGGAACCTACACCTATCCCCTGCCATGCTCTGTACCACACAGCGCGTGGCTCCACATTGTGTGCAAAACACACACACACATAACTGTATGGCAGATGCAGAAATGTCATTTAGTATTATAAGAAGTGTCAAACTTTGAAAGACCGAGTATCGGGAATAAAATGCCATCTCCCTGACGCACTCCCACTACAGACCTAAAACCACACGGAAACCTTGCACTGACCTTTTAGCTAGTGGGCAGGGTTAGGTGAGAAAGGGGAGACTCACCTTGATTAAAACATTGATATTGTTTGTTATTTTCAAAGCAACAACTTTAATCTTGTTCTGCAAAGAAAAAAATATTACATGAAAAAAATCCTAGTTTCTACATGATTATTCCATTGTGACATAACCAGATTAATTAACCTTCTTTCAGAACCATTTCTTTTTTTTTCTTTTTCTTTTTTTTGACACAGGGCCTCTCTTTGTGGCCTAGGGAGGTCCTGAACTCACTATGGAGCCCAGGCTGGCCTTGGACTCACAGCAATCCTCCTGTCTCAGCCTCCTGAGTGCTGGGATGACAGGTGTGCAACACCAGGGCCAGCTTCTGTGGTGCTGGGGAATCGAACTCAGGTACTTAGTGCTTAACTTAGCACTTAGTGCTTCAACTACTGAGCCACTCCTCTAGCCCTCAGAACCATTCCTACAGTGAGAATTTCTTGGTTTAAGTCTTTAGATAATGCTTATTTCTATTTCTTGACTGTACAATGCTAGAGACAGCGAAGAAAACAAATCTAGATCTAAACATTAAAATGTCATTTACAATTTATCTGAAAACTGTACAAGGGATAGATGCATGCACAAATTTACTGTGTGTATGCGTGTGTGTGTGTGTAGTACTGGGGATTGAGTCCAGGCATACATATATACATTTGTACATATGTATGTAGGTACACGTGCAGACTTGTGTGCTGTTGACTGAGCTCATATCTTCACTCTAAGCTACATTCTCAGGCCATTTTCATCTCTGCTTTCAAAACAGGTTCAAGCTAAGGCCCTACGATGCCCAGGCTGGTTTTGAACTTATGATCCTCCTGCCTTAGCCTCCCACAATGCTGGGAAGCCAAGCCTACACCATAGGGCCCAGCTTCCAAAGCCTTTATAGGACCCTAAGAAATCCTGTTCCCAGGGACAGAAAGTAGGGCAGCTGGTAGAATATAGCCCTAGGCAATTAGGGGATCTGTGGCAGACCCTAGACTGCTGGGATGGGAGGAAGAAGGGAGGGAAGAGAGGAAAATCAGTACAGTGAGAGCTGACCCAGCCTTCTACAGAGCTGAGCACTTCCTTCCACATCTCCCATACCCTCCTAGCTGTCTGGAGGTCTGTAAGCAAAGACTTCCGGCAGAGGTGGGCTGGTGGTGGGGCATGATTATTAGGGGCTGGGAAGTGTGAAAATAAGTGAACTTAAAAGGACCTTAGCCTTAGGACCTTAGCCCCAGACTGAGCAAGTCAAAAGTACCATTTGGCGACATCACCTACGTGCACAAAGACTTCAGCGGAAGACCTTCTAGGACAATGCGGTACGCACGAGTTTTAAGTCAGTTAACGTTATAAGGCATTTGGCGACATCACCTACGTGCACAAAGACTTCAGTGGAAGACCTTCTAGGACAATGCGGTACGCACGAGTTTTAAGTCAGTTAACGTTATAAGGCATACTGAAAATTCAAACTATTTCATTAGGACTGGGAGAGGAAGGCTGATTACGTCAGAGAATGGAGAACCAGAAACCCCAACACCCATAAGGTCTGACCGGAAACTGGCAGTTTATGAGGTGTGGACTCACGTACTTACCTCTTCTGTTTTCAAGGCTTCGCCTGCTTTACCCTGAAGGGCCAAGCGAAGTTGTCTGATGTACACCTGCAGGCCCCGTGCGAAGTACTGCAGTCTAATGGGAAAAGCAGTATTTAATCAGCAACTCATCACTTCAATTTTGCTCTCTCAATCTTAATGTAGCAAAATGATCCTAAGTGTAAAAAATGACTAAATGACCAATAAGGATTTCTTAAATTACCTATTTCTGATCAAGTAGTTCACTGAGTTAAAAGTCATTATCATTCCCTTATGCACATAAAGTACAGGAAACAGGTGACAGGGTGCTCAAACACTTCAGATTTAGGATGTGAATTTGTTATTGGAATGAGTCAACACAGAGTATCTTTTTCTCTTTTTTTTTGGTGGTGCTGGGGGGACTGATCCTAAGGACCTTGTACTGCGCTATATCCACAGCCACTTTATTTTTTATTTTTTTAAACTTTGAAACAGGGTCTCCTTAGGTTGCCCAGGCTACACTTGTATTTGTGATCCTCTTGTCTCAGCTTCCCGTAATGCTTGAATTGTAGGCATGTATCACCACGCCCAGCAGTCCAGAACACCTTTATGAAAACTACTTTTGATTTAACACTGTTCCTTTAGTAACACAATAAGAAGTATTAACAACAGTGGTTATAGGTTACTGAGTACCTACTCAATGCCAGGTCATTTAATTCCCAGATCTCTATGAGCTACGTACTACTATCATTCAAATTTAACAGATGAGGAAAACTGGGGGTGGGGGGGCGGAGAGCTTAAAGAGGTTAGGGATAATTAGAGAAGAGCCAGGGCCCGTTTTCTGGTAAGTTCATCTCCCCCTGGGGATTTACCACGCCACATCGTGTGTTAACACACATGCCTGCCTATTTTGAACTCTCCATTCCCCAACTGCATTAGGCAGGGAGAGAGACAATGACCTTGTAGAACAAAATCAAAACCCAGGGTCTTTCAAAATAACCACCACTAAAGCCAAGGAGGGAACCACCTCAATCACCCATCACCTGATTTTGAAATCTTTGAGCTTTTCTGCATTCAGTTTGGCTGTTAAGAAATCTGGAAGTTTTCGGCCCAACTGGTGGAAACTGTACAACAAACATTCCACATAGCTGAACTGTAACTTAGGCTCTTCATTACCAGCATTCTCCCCATTTTCTGCTTCTTCTGGAGGGAGAGGCATGTACTCCTAGGGAATGGAAACACAAAGATGGTTTGAAAATTGTTATACAGAATAATAAAGGAGTTACAAGGCATGCTTTTAAGATATAGAACACTGAAAGCTCTCCAAAACAGCAGCTCTGGTAAGATCACCCTTTACCTATTGGATCACTGCTTTATCATGTCAGTTCTCCTTATCCATGTGCTTCCCAGCTGCTGCTGCTGAGAACAAGAGTGAAAGTAGCTGACATTAAGCAGCACTCAGTTGACAGTTCAGCCGGGACTTAATCCAGGCTTGGTATCAAACTTGGTGCTCTTAGTCTCTCTTAAAAATCTTTCCAACATGGTATTGGGGACTTGTAGCTTGGTTGAAGTGTTTGCTTGACAAGCACAAGGCCCTGGGTTTGATTCCCCAGCACCACACAAGACAGACATGGTGATGTCTGCCTGTAATTCCAGCACTCAGGAAGCTGAGGCAGGAGAACTGCCAGGTGTTGGAGGCCAGCCTGGGCTACAGTAGGAGTTCAGGACCAGCCTGGATTATAGAGACCCTGTATCAAAAACAAACAAAAAACCCAAAAAACTCTTTTTGACACGAATCCACATTTTTAATTTGAGACAGGATCTCTTGCTCTGTAGCCCAGGCTGGTCCTGAATTCACTGGTATAAACTGGAGTGGTCCTGAACCTAGGACAACCTGCCTGCCTCAGCCTCCCAAGTACTGGGATTATAGGTGTGTGCCACCATGCCCAGCTTCATGCAGTGCTGGGGAATCAACTCAGGGCCTAACTGCTGTGCCATCCATCCCTCTAGCCCGAGTCCACATTTTTTAAAAAAGTGTTCACCCATTCTATATTGAAATTATGACCAAAAGCCAGTGTTACTACACCCCAACAGGTGTTACAAGTCCAGATGAATGTTAAGTGTTGGGTGACTCACCTGTGTGCTAAGTCCTGTAGGTTTATGTCAGTTACGTAACTGCTCACATCGAGTTAGAAAATCACTCAGTGATGCTCATGATGATTTTATATGATGGCCTGTTTTCTCCACAACTACAACTTAAATGGGAGACTTTATATCCTCATTGCTAAAGGTACTTAGCTTTGGGCAACTATTTAGCTAGTGGTCAGGAACAAATGACCTTTTGCGATGCTAACTTCAGTTTTGAGACTACTTAGCACAACCAGAACAGCTACTAATTTCTTTTACACACACACAAAATTAATTTGACGTGAACAAGAAGAAGTTCTACCAGTAAGTCTTGCATATTTATGCAAAGCACGATCAAGAGAAAAAAAAAACAAGATTAAAGCAGAGTTTCTTTCTACAAGTAGGCAACATGTGGCCCGACAAGCTAATACTTGCAAGAATTACTGTTTACATTTCGAAAGCTGATTCTCTGTTATCTTAAAAATATTAATTTAGTCTTTAGGGCTATAGTTTAATTAAATCTTAAGGAAAGGAAAAAATTCTTACCAATAACTTATCAAATAGTTTCCTTAAATTTGTTTCTAGCTTCTCCATGTCACCACAAAAGGAACTCATTTCTGCCAATAATTTTAATACCTAAAACACATAATTTATTATTATTATCATCATCTGAATAAAAAGGTGCTCTAAAATGAGATTAATACAAAATAATTAAGTAAGAGTTTATTTTCAGTTGTTTTTTATAGAATCGGGGTCTGAACTGGGAAATAAAACTGGTAAGAAACACAGTCTCACATTTTATTCCTGAAAAAAGTGAAGGTCAGAGATTATGTGACTTGGCTTAAGTCATAAAACATGGGTGGCTCGGCAGAGCACCATCTCGACCCAAGATCTCATGACTCTCGATACAGCCTGAGAAATAAGGAAAAGAATACATGTAACACTTTCCACTATGGATTAATGATAGTACTGATTAAAATGTAAAAATGGTAAAAACACACTAAGTTAGCTTGTATTGTAAGACGACTGTGGGAAATCTTAATGGCAAAGAATTACTCGCTGATGTTTAAAGAGGGCTTCATTTACTGTTATACTTACTCCTTGTTTATTTATTTTTTTGAGACAGTGTCTCGCTCTGTAACCCTGGCTGGTGCTGAACACACTGTCTAGCCTTGGACTTACAGCAATCCTTCTGCTTCAGCCTCGTGAGAGCTGGGATTCCAGTCGTGTGACACCATGTGCCCTGTTTAAGTGGTGTGGGGAATCGAACTCAGGGCCTTATGCTTGCTGGATAAGCACTTTAACTGCTGAGCTATTTCTTTAGCCCCTATATTTACTCTTCACATAATAAATGAAGACTGGTAATTGCCAATAATTTGAATGAGCATCCCTATTTTATCCAATTCCAGCTTTATGAACCAAGCTCGGGACATTTTACATTTTAAGAAAACTCTGGTGCTGGCACATGCTAAGACTCTATCCCAGAGAACTAGTAGAGATATGGTACTCGCATTTCCATATTCAGGATGACTCAACAATCATCAAATGACTTTCACAACCAGTCTTTGGACTAAACTCTGGGGATACACAGATTTATCATGTTAAATGCAGGGAGACAGATACAGGTAACTACACTATCACAGATAATGGGAAAAATGTGTGTGTGTACATTATAGTTGAGATGAAGGCACAATTGTGCCTGTTCCGAGGATCAACAATTAAGGATGTTTTATATTAATCTAGTTTAAATCTGGTTATATTATAAAAATAAAAACTGTCATGAATTAAACAGCTTAAAAAACTAAGCCTTCAAAGTTAGAGACTAACTCCCTCTGTAAGCAAGACTTTCCCAGTGTAACTGAATCCAACAGTCATTCCCATGTATTTAAACCTGGTCCAGATTACTGGCTAGCCATTACCAGACATTTAAATTACCCCTTTAAAAATCAAATCTAAGTTAATAGTTTATATTTCTGTTAAAATACAAAAATGCCTTTTCGTACTGAAAGCAGAAATTTTCTCTTACCTCTAATTGTATATCAAGACCCTCTACTGGGGTAGTCAAGGTACTGAGGTTAGGGAGAACTTGCTCACAGAAATAAGTCACAAATCTTGTAGAATGGACATTTTTCTGTTAAAAAAAATCAAAAGAACACTAAGTTGTCAAAAAAAATACCCTCTGTAAATATCAGAGAGTATCATTTAAAGTACTAAACACCATAGCAGCAAGCACTGTGTGACTATCCTTCGAGGATCATGCATATCCATAGGTACTCTCAAAATCGAAATAGACAATATGTACCTTGTGGCAAAGTCACCTGGAGTATCAGGCCATCTATATGTCCTTAAACCCTTCCTTGACTCTCAAGTCAAATTAGGAGTGAATTTTTGTGTTTGATTTTCAGACTGCACATTACTCAAAGATAGATTCTTTATATTTTTCAAATTAAGGTATGTATATGTCAGAAGAATCATGGCCAGCAGGAATCATGAAGCGAGAGTCGGAATGCAAAGCTGTCTTGACTTTTAAAACTAAGTAAGACTTGAAAGAAATTTCCTGCTGCTTTGGGTTGTCACAGACACATCTCCAAATGCCATACAGAATACTTTTATGTAAAGTTTTGAGGAAACTGCTGAAGTGAACATCTATAGAAATATACAGAGCTAGTAGAGTAATTAAAATACCGGCCACATAAAACAAAGCGCTCACAGAGAAGAGGGGTACTGCCTGCCGAGTGCATTGTAAGAGCCGGTCCACACAATCAGGATCTGATGGATTGAAGGTCTGTTCTAGGTCAGCCTGTTCAGCCACCAGCTCTACGAGCTGTTGTCGTCCACTCACTGTCTGTAAGCTTTTTAACCCAGACAGTATCTTCATGAACAAAACAAATTCTTCACCAGTCACATCTTCTAGCACCTGGAGGCAAACAATTTAGAATATGAGGATGCTTATCAGGCGAATGGGAAAGATCAGAATTGTAAGAGTACAGAATTTATTTCAGGTACTAATGTCAATTTGATATAATTCTTTTGAAATACTGAAGAAAATACAGCTTCTTGCTTCAGACTACATCATACATTTTCCAAGGAAGCAAAAATTTGTTCTTAGAAAACTTTGCTCTTATGTACAAAACGTGGACATATATGCAGAATATGAACAGATACACAGCACATTTGTGACATTAAAATTTCACAGGAAAATGATTAAAGACAATATGCATAAAAAGTCTCTTTAGAAGATGATAAAAATGGTTGAAAAAAGCCATAGCAAGCTAGTAAGTCAGATTCTGTTTCCTATAATTAACTAGCCACCTTCAAAATAATATTGTAATTGCACACAAATTTGGAAAGTGTGTGAGCCTTACTTTGTCTTCCGTGTAAGAATGTCTAAATCTCTGTGATCATTACCCAAAGGAGCTTGCAGTCACTACCAGACTATCAGCTGGGGGGGGGGGGGGGGGGGCAGGTATTTTCAGGAGATCTATTACTATTTTTATCGAAGAAATCTTATCAGTGAGTGGTAAATTATGGAGAAATGTTGAATCTTCTCGAACACATAAAGCAAGTAAATTATTCCCAAATTCTTAGCACTTTAAAATCCATGAATGTGACACACCTTGTCCCTTAGCATCTGTAACCATGCTAGCTAGATGCTGGCAGCACAGATAAATAATGCTTTCATACCTTTGAGGCGATTACAGAGAAGGAGAGGAAGAGGGAGGGGGAGAGAAGGAGGGAGGGAGGGAAAGGGAGGGAGAGAAAAGGGGGGAGGGGGAGAGAGGGAGAGAGAGAATGTGTGTGTTGAGGGGGATGAAGACACTAGTCTTTCCAATGTGATAATAAGTCTCAATCTGAATGATCCAGGCTACAGTGAGAGAATAGCATGAGATGAGAGAGAAGGGTAGGAATTAGGGCAAAGTTTCTGAAGGTTATTTGCAGAAAATTGAACGATACATAAATACTAAGGATACCACCAAAAAAACTTAAATGGAATTACAGCCTTTTAAAGTAATACACTGACTCATCATTATGAGAGAGCAAGTGCTAAATACAAGAAAAATTTGAAGTTCTGAAGTGGCTCTAATGGGCTGTATCATTTTTTACACAAACTGTACAGAGTACTAATGAACACTACCAATTTCAAACTTTTATTGCTTCATAGGACTTCTATTAAACAAATGCCTTAAGCATACCTTTTTGGATTCAGTTAGTATAAGCTCTTCTACTTCCTTTGTTAAGACTTCATCTGGTAAAGTCTTAAGTTTTGTAGAAAGGAATTTGATTGCCCGTTCTCTAACAATGTCCTCTCCTTGAAGTATCTGGCTGAACAAGCCACCTAAAGTTCCTGTAAAACAAAGGAGTTATCTGCAGCAAGTGAACCGGATAGTGTAATTTTTAAATTTAACTCAATTTATTAAACTACAAGAATGATCACATGCTTTGCTTCCAGGTAGAGTCAGCTTGACCATGTTTTATCTTTTTCACTAGTGGTAATAAAAACCAAGTCTTCTGGGAGAATTTCTTTGAAGTGGCAAAAAGTTTTTCAAAAAGATTTCTAAGGAAAAGTTTCATCTGCTTTTGTACCTATTTTTAATACCTGTTTTTTTTTTCTAGCCCCTATACTTACTCTTTGCACACTAAATAAAAACATTGGTAATTGCCAATATTCTGAATGAGCATCCCTGTTTTACCCAATCCCAGCTTCACTTTATCACAAATATCTTGAGTGAAGGAGTACCTAGACTTTATGAGTTCAATCAGTCTTAACGAGGGACAGCAAACTCCCTGGTTTAAGACACCACACACAATTCAGCACAATAACTGGCCTTACCTTTTGCATCCATCTTAAAAATACTTAGCAGGGCATTGTTCACTAAGTTAAATTCTGCAGAGTCATCTGGATAGAAAAAAGACAGCACGATGAATGCTAACTTAAAATTATCTACTTCATTTCTCAAACTTAAGATTCAACATAGTTCTCCACAGATCACAGGAAACTTATAACCTAAGCAACTCTCTCAGGCACCAAAAAGACTCATTTTTTCTCACAAAAGTAGAGAACCTGACCTGGCACATCTAGAAAAGTTGTATGTTAAGATACAAGATAAAAGCTAAGAAAATCAAGAAAAAAATAAAAATTCCCAATAAAATCTAGTTATTATGCCTTTATAAATAGAATTTAAAACAAAATAACATGTCAGGGGCATAGCTCAATTGTTAAAGCACTTGCTTAACAAGCACAAGGTCCTGGGTTCAATTCCCCAAAACCACATATGTTGGGCACGGTGGTATATGCCTATAATTCCAGCACTGTGAGCACTGAGGCGGGAGTATTGCTGTGAGTTCGAGGCCAGTCTGGGCTACATAGTGAGTTCAGGACCAGTACGGATGACAGAGTAAGACCTTGTTTCAAAAATAACAAAACAAAACGAAAACCACCCCCGCCCCCAACACACTAAAACTATATAATCGTAAGTAATTAAGCTCCAAACTACTCAACGAAGGAAAGAAGTTTAGCCTGTACCAGATGTAGGTCTCTGGAGTAGTCCTCTCCTCTTTTCAAGGGGGAAGAAAGCTATTAACATTCACTACTTCAGAAAGAACTTACGTTTAGATAAAAAAGTAGCAACAAAATCCCTTACCTGTCTGTAAAAGCTGGGTTAGTATATCTGCCACTCGGGGAAGGTTTTCTCCAGTGGCAAACTGGGGTAGTTCTTTAATTGCTTGGCGTCGAATCTAGACATGATTTCAAACAAAAACATTAACAACAATAAACAGGCTTTTAATTAAATTAAAACCACAGAGAAACCATAATTAGGAATACATGAGTTATAAAAACATAAAACATAAGATTTTTAATAGTAAAAAATTTACTTTTTTTTTTCTTCTGACAAGGTCTCTTTGTTGCCCAGGCGGGCCATGAACTTTTGGGCTCTAGCAGTGCTAATGTCTCACCTTCCAGAAAAGCTAAGATTACAGCGAGTGCCACAGGGCTTGGTTCAGTTTGCTCCAAGTTAATACAAAAGTACAACAAGATGTAGCAGAGTAACACTTGACTAGAGCAGATGGATTTGCCATTTCAAACAATGTTTACAATCCAGGGCACAGTCCTGTCACCCCAGTATGCTGGAAAGCACAGGCACGAGGATCATAAGGTTGAGTCCAGCCTGAGGCACCTTAGCAACTTAGCCAGGCCTTGTCTCTACATCAAGAATAAAAACGGGCTGGGGACACAGCTCAGTATGAAGGGCCTGGGTTGTGATCTCCTGTACCCAGCCCTCCCTTGCTGACCAACACCCCCCACCCCTCCCACAGTACTCCTCTAAAATGGCTTCTGAAACAATGCCGTACTTAGGGACTGTTTCTTCTTTTGCTGTTTTAGAATTTTCAATGATGAGTACTTAATAGAGAATTTGTGGTAATTATTAATCCTATATATTAACTTTATTA
Organism: Ctenodactylus gundi; assembly: GCA_004027205.1. NCBI lineage: Eukaryota > Metazoa > Chordata > Mammalia > Rodentia > Ctenodactylidae > Ctenodactylus > Ctenodactylus gundi. The sequence continues at coordinate 139,038 of PVKB01002791.1, forward strand.
ACGTTACCATTTTTGATCCAGGAAATTCTGTATGAAATGTCAGTAATTCACTGATTTCATTTGAAGAGCTAATAGTTGAAAATTCTTAGAAACCCCTACCAGCAGGCAGAAGTTCTAATAGTTAATTCTTTTCAGAGAGTTCTCTTCTTAGCATACACATATTATCATTTAAGTGACAGATTACTTTTCTGCCATGTAAAACATACAAGACTGTTAAAACTGTATTTTACTGTGCAAAAATATGATTACTATTTTGACTACATTACCCCCACAGAGAAACACGTGAAAGCATGCTGAAAAACATTAATGGTAAACTTACTGATACATCTTCATCCTCACAGAGGTCTAACTGTGCATTGATAGCAGAATCAGCCAATTCTGGGAAATGCTTAAAGAATTTTGGAATAAACTGAGCTGCTAATCGTTTTTCCTTAGTTCCTCCTTTCACACCATCCAGTATCACCTGATAGGCATCTTTATGCTGAAAGAGACGAATGAAGCAGAAATCTGAGGGACAGCAAGGTAAAGAAGACTTTCTTCAAGTTTGCTTAAGTGACTACACAGGCTAACAAGACTTAGTTTGGCAGCTTTACCGCTCAGATTGGACACCTGTCTTTCTACCCTGTTTCCCTTCTGCTCCCACCCACATTTTATTTGTCAGTTTGGGAAAAGAGAAGGATGATTTGAATTTTAAGTGAAAAACAAAAGAATAAGTTTGTTAATATACTAACACTTCTTTATTCTAATGACAACTGAGTTCTAGCTGTTTGACTATACCATGCTTAAAAATAGTACTGAACAGTAACAAACACAGAATTTGCAAGAACTGGATAACATAATCATAAAAGTGTACCTGGGCTGGGGAGGGACAGTGGTCTCAGTGGGACAGCATTTGCCTAGCATGTCTGAGGCCCTGGGATCATTCCCAAGTACAGGGGGAATTTTTTTTAAAAATAAAATTGTGCTTGCTTCCAATCAGCACCTTGAAGGAGGTGGAAGGAATGCATTTCTGATATTAAGCAATCCCAGGAAGGTTAGGAAACATAGCTTAATTCTGCCTCATATTTTAGAATATGAGGCACAAACAAGAAGAAAGCAGGAACAATTTCTTCTAGTATATAGCCAGGCAATTTTGGATTAAGCAGACTAGATTATTATAAAAATACAATCAAATCTCATGTTTCCTTTTTTTTGGGGGGGGGGGGGGAATCCTGAGTGCTTTTCTCAAGATACTCATAGTGAGAAACTCAACATATTTTCAACTCTTCTTATATACAACTGCCTTCTGGCTAGTTCTTTTATTATTGTTATTATTTACTTGGTGGTACAGATGATTGAACCCAGGGATTCTGCACTGAGCTACATCAACTCTTTTTTTTTTAAATTAATATTTTGATCCAGAGTCTTGGTAAATGGCCGAAGAGGGGCTCAAACTTGGGATTCTCTACTTTACCTCCACAGTGCTGGGATCACTCTACGAAACCTGGCATCCAGCGCTTTTATTAAACGGCTTTGGTCATGCTGGCAAACAACAGTAACACAGAAGCCCATACGTACATCTACTGTGTGGACATACGAATAAAACTTTTAATAATGAAAAGCCCTTAATAATGAAATCTTGATACCAAATAAATGTATATGCAGCCAACGTTCACTCTGTAAAAGAATGAATTGTGCTTTAGACATGTGACCTTACTTCATGCCAAGAAGAGGGAAATGACAAACATTCAATGACTGACAGAATTACCAAAATGTATTTTATAACAATTCTTAGGCACAACATTAGGTAGAAAATAAAGTAGAATATAAAGACATTGATAAAGCAGGCACAGCATCAATTCTGAAACAAGTTTGGAAGAATGAAATGAGCACTCTCATGAAAGGCAGGTACAACACTAGTCTTCACGGATCATTACTGAAAAGTGAATCATACATTTCTTAAGTGCAAAGGTTTAAACACTCATAGCTGATTTTCCTATCCATTTACATTCTTGTGGCTTGCCTCAGGTTTTGCAGAGACTTCATAGAATCAGTCTTGATCAGGATTTGTGGAATATCACCAATCTTATTTCCTTTAATTCAAACTTAAAGCTTTACTTACAAAACTGAAGACGCCTGGGGTTGTAGCTCAGTGCTTACAGTGCTTGGATAGCAAATACAAGGCCCTAAACTTGATTCCCTAGCACCACACAAACCGGGTATGGTGTCACTCTCCAGTAATCCTAGTTCTATGAAGGCTGAGGCAGGAGGACAGATGTGAATTCAAGGTCAGCCTGGGCTACATAGTTAAGTTCAGGACCAGCCTGACACAGAGTGAAATCCTGTCTCAGAAAAAAAAAAGTATTACTTGAAGAAACACCTTAGACTGTCTAAAATTAAAATTCTTGCTTATAACAAATTTCCCCACAAAGGAAAAAACTGAAATTCAAAGGGAATCATTAGCAAAATTTATTGTAAGTCTATCCGGGGCTGAGTGATATTACGCCTTGTCTATATGCTTCACAACAGGTATTACTACATATTCATTTTTCTTTCTTTCCTTTTTTTGAGACAGGCTCCTGCTATGATTTTTAGGCTGGGTAAATTATTAAAATTATGTAAATTCATACAATTTTAAAATAAAAAAAATGATGTGCTGTACACTGCTGTATTATAGCTGGTCATGAACCCAGGGCAAAGCACACGGAAAAACTGTGCCCAGTGGTGCAGGACTTTAATCCCAGCACTCTGAGAGGCTGAGGTAGGACTGCCAAGTTTGAGTCTGACGTGGGCAACTTAGTGAGACACTGTCTCCAAAGGGGGGACAATGCTGGGGATGCAGCTAGGTGTGAAGGCTCTGGGTTGAGTTCGGTCTTCTTTGACAGGCAGTGGGAAAAAGACAGAAGCATGCAGAGGAGAGACCCCAAGGAGCAGCAGAAGCTGCGGGGAAAGGCAGGCTGAGTAGGTGGGAGAGAGTGACAAAACACGACACAGGGACTGGAGCATTTCGAGGTATTAATCCTTCACTTAAAAATGTTTACAGGAAGGCAAGGTAGAATGCAATCAGAGAAGATAAATAAAACCTTTTTCCTCGAGACACTGTAATTTTAGTAAGAGCATAAGTTTACACACGAAACAAAAAAATACATAGATGACTGTTACTGTTAACAAGCTATTAAATATCTGTTCAAAGGAACTACCACAAAGGATATTTTGCAATAGAAACAGACAGACTCTATTGTGAATAAAAGTGCATTGCAGATAAGGAGAGGGGTTAGAAGTTGGGGTGAAGCGTACATGGATTCCTAAGAGGAACCATCAGAAACACCAGGCCCTAGTAGGAAGGCTTAGACCAAGCTATTTGATAGGATTCTTAGTGAAGGCAGATACAAGTGGTAAGGAGGTCCAAATAGAGAAAGATTCTATCTTTTTGAGGGTAATCAGCTGATAAAACCTTGGGACTTGTGTTCTTCCTTACATACTTTGATGGCACCACTCTGAAACGAACGTTGACAATAATGGTGAAAGCATGGGTTGTATCGGCAGCAGCTTGAGTGCTCACCACTCCAGAGAAGGATGAAGAGCAAACTACATGTCAGAAGGGTAATTCAAGGTCAGAAAACTCAAAGACAGGTTCAGATGTGTCCAGACAGTCTGCATCTTAAATCTTGTGTGTTGACATGAAAATTAGTTTTCTCTCTCTCTCTTTTTTGAGACAGCTTCTTGGCCTGTAGCCTAGGCTGGTACTGAACTCATTATGTAGCCCAGGCTGGTCTTGGACTCAGGACAATCCGCCTGCCTCAGCCTCCAGAGTGCTACATTACCTGCCTGTGCCACCACGGCTGGCTTTATGTAGTCCTGGGGAACTGAACTCAAGGTTTTGTCTGTGCCAATCCTTCAACACCCAAAATCAGGTCTTATTACACCAAAAATGTGAACCTTAAAATGTTTAATAGTGTCCTTTTCTTTAAATTGGTTCTTATTTTTGTGAGTTCAAATTATAAGCAAAATTCTAAAGATCACTATCTTTTTTGATAAACAGTTGTATTTTCTCTAAAAGGGAAGAAATATTGCACAACAGAGCAGAATTAGTAGGCATTATTGTTTGTCCAGCTTAAATTCTCCCAGAATTCACCTGGCTGCAGCAAATCACAATTCACTATGTGGAGAACTTTTTGTCTAAAACAGCTGCTCTACAGTTGTCGTCACGAAATCATGAAGGCACTTATCACCCACCATGTACAGGGAACCATGCTAAACTCTACTGCCCAGCACTGACCAGTACATGGGAGGTGTTCAAAAACATACTGAGTAAATATCATCATGACCCCTCACTCAGGTCTCAAAAAGCAAGACCCTTCCTTCCCTTTTTTCTAAATAACAAACTTGTCTCTCACACTCTTCCTCAACAGATTTTTTAAAGAAAACAACAGGAAATATCTTCACTAGTAGCTCTTTCTAGGAAAAATAACAAATCCAAACTGACTTAGTTTTTCCCATCCTGCCTTAATGGAGAGAAAATTCCTTCCTAATTTACAGCTAATGAGACCCACACTATGCACAGTGTCAGTACACTTTCCTCACGGGTAACAGAGAAATTTCCTACAGAAAGGGAAATAAGGAAGAAGAGTATTTTAGTTCTTAAATCTGGTATATTCACAATTCTAGGTGAAGCTACAGTAAGAGTTCTGACTCTTTTTCCCCTAAGCTCAAGAAGGCTCTACTTGAGTTACACAAACCCAAGCAGAGGTAACAGGAAAGGCGCTATCACTGTGCCCACGTCATTTGTCTCCAGGATCTCCCACCTTCTACTCTATGAATTTGTACAGACAATTACAAGAAGTTCAACATTCTGGAAAAAAAAATCAAGGGAATGGAATTTCTTACTGAGCTAGGCCTAGGGTTGAAGGATTTTATTTTTTATTTGTTCATTTATTTTCTACAGGTGTGCAGTGCGCCACTACTGTGAGGGGCTGCGGAAGTGAACAAGATGCCTACGCTCTTAACGTTTCAGCTTCAGCCCCCCTTTTTAATTTTTTGTCTTAAGAATATACTCGCCCCAACCACTTCTCCGTTTACTTTCAAAGTACCGCTGCACTTGGAAATTCACACAAAGAATAAAGGCTTGTATGAACAACTTCTTGACCATGCTCAGAAACTGTATGTCTGCGGCCAACATGGCAGAGAACCCTTTCCATGGCACTTTATTTGCAGCTGCCTCCTCCCCGTCTCCACTGCCACTACACAGTCTGTGTTACCTTCTTCAAAACACTTTTCATCGGAAAAAAAAAAAGACAAAAAACCCAGGAGGGGCTGGTGGCACTGGCCTGTCATCCCAGCACTCTGGGAAGCTGAGGCAGGAAGACTGCAAGTTCTAGCCCAGCCTGGGTCAACTTTGCGAGACACTGTCTCAACTTAAAAACGGGATGCATCTTAGTGAGAAAGTCCTAGGATCTCCAGTAAAACACCCACCCACCCCGGGAATTCTTATTATTTTTAGCTGGGATTACAGGTACACGCATGACTAAGCCCGCCTTACGTGGTGCTGGGGAGTCGACCCCGGGCCTCGCGAGCGCTTTAGCCTGAGGCCAGCCCCCTCCTCTCTCACTTACTGAGTGAACAGCAGCTTCCCCCGTGCACACGGGGGCTGGTGGGGGCGGAGAACGAGCCTCTCTATCCAGCGCCCAACTCGGCGACGCGCTCCGAACGAGCCCGGAGTAGCCGAGCCCCCGAGTCCTCGCCCAGCCCGGACGCTAGCGCCCCCGGGCGCCTGGCCCCCAGCGCTCGCCCCGAAGCAGCGGCAACTTCGGGCCCCGCAAACATTGTTTCTCCGGCCTCCTAAGCACTTCCGGTCTCATCGTCAAGGGACTCATCTCACGGGAAAGGGAGCGATCCCGGCGAAGCGTGGAGAGCGAACGGGCGCCCCACCTCGGCGAGGGAGGCCGAGCAGCGTGGCCTCCCACCCCGAGCTCGCGCGCGGGCAGCCGGGCGTGCCCCCGCGACCGGAGCCGCCCGGCGGCGGAGAGCACGACGCAGGGCAAAGCCGCCCTCCGCCCGGCCCGGGAGCGGCCCCGGGCGGCCGCGGGGACGCCGGGCCTGCAGGCCGCTCGGGGACTCACCTGGCCCACTTGCTCGGTGGCGTCGGCCAGGATGCCGTAGTTGCGGTACAGCTCCTCCACCGTCGGCATGGCGGGCGACGAGCCGGCCGCGCGCTCCCGCTCTCCGAGTCGCCCTGGCTCCGCCGGCCCGCACGGTGACGCCTCCAGCTGCCGCCACAGCCGCCGCCAGTCGCCGCGCACAGCGAGGCCCCGCCCCCAGCGCGTACGTAAGGACGTCGGCGCCGGGCGCGGCCTCCTGCGGAAGCCAACGTGCCGCCGCCGCTTATTCGCCCTCTAGTGGTTGGAGGTGCAAAAAGCAACGAGAACCATTAACGGGCTCGCGCTCTTCCGAAGGATCCTGGAAGTTACCGAGAGCGAGCGAGGTGAGGGAACATTTTACCTTTAAAAGATCGTATGTATGTCAAAAAAAAAAAATAACAACCGTGCAATTAAACCAACAGAATGAGAGCTTGAAAGTGCACGATGTGTGAGAAGTGACAAACTACATTTCCTTTTTTTTTTTTTTTTGAGGCGAGGTCTCGCTCTGCAGCCCAGGCTGACCCTGAACTCACAATAATCCTCCTGTTTCAGGCTCCCTAGTGCTGAGATTACCGTTCCCGGCTTTCACAAACTACATTTCCTTCTGATTCAAATCCGTGGCAATGGAGTGGAAATGGGATTGTTAGAAACCAAAAAATAAAATGAAATTCAAGCCACTTAAAAGAAAAAAGCCTCGGGCTGGAGGAATGGCGCAGCGGTTGGATCAAGTGCTTGCCTAGCAACCGTAAGGCTCTGAGGTTGCTTCCCCCGCACCACATAAACGGCCTGGTTTGGTGCACGCCTGTAACCCCAGCACTCGGGAGGCAGAAGCAGGAGGATTGCTTTGAGTTAGAGGCCTGGCGAGCTACACAGTGAGCCAGCTGTGGGCTAGAGAGCTGGACCCTGTCCAAAAAAAAAAAAAAAAAAAATCATTTTAGGCCTTGCCCAGCGGTCTCCTTCCTGAGAAGAAAGGGGCCTCCATGGAAGGTGTCAATGGCAGCTGCGAGCAAGTGGTGAGCTGAGGCGGGAGGATTGCCAGTAGCCTGAGGCTACAGAGTGAGTTCAGGACCAGCCTGGGCTGCAGAGAGACCCTGTCTCATAAAATAAAATAAAATAAAATAAAATAAAAGCCTCAGCGTCCAATAAGCCAAACCTAGTGTCACATTTAACTGGACGGAAGGATTTGCTCAACTTTGCATTGGGGCAACCGGCTAGTGTCAGAAGGTGACCAAAAAAAAAAAAAAAAAAAATGAATCCGCCTGTGTTACTGATAAAAGACGCTAAGATTCGCAGTAAAGAAGGCGACTGTTGCTGCCAGGCAGCTATGATAACGTGTTATGTAAAAAGAGAGAGGTTACAAAACAAGTTACATGTGCATGGATGTTAACGAATTTTCGAGATTCAAAGAGCAGGCTGTAATAGATGGCAGGTCTCAAAGCCCAGAGTACACACAGGTGCAGAACACAGTCTCTGGCTTTTGTGCTGCTCAGCCAGATTAAGTCTATTAGAAAAGTATTCCATTGCAGAAGGGGAGTGACTGGTAATGAGATTTTTTTTAAGAGAGAGAAGAGGAAGATCGAGAGGGAGAGAGAGAGAGAGAGAGAGAGAGAGACAGAGACAGAGACAGAGAGAGAGAGAGAGAGAGAGAGAGAGGCTAAGCTTCTGAGTGTGCTGGGTCAATGGCTACACCCTTCCCTCAAGCCTTGGAGCATTCTGAAGAGCCCAGAACACGACTCTGGTACCCGCGAGCCCCAAGAGACCCGAGCCGAGCAGAAGTCTGTAGTTACCTGTGCCCGGTAGGGATCTACTCTGTTCTCAGATTTTGCCAGAGTAGGGCATTTGGAATGCCTGCTGATACACCACATAACAGTAAGATTCTAGAATTTTTTTTTCTTAGGTAGCATGGATTGAAGTCCGAGCTATGCCCCCAGCCCCTTTTTACTGTTTATCTGAGATGAGGCTCCCACAGTTGCTACGTTGCCCAGGCTGGCATCTCGCGATCCTCCTGATTCAGCCTCACAGAGGGGTGTGATTACAGGCCTGTGCCACTGGGACAGACGTAGAATTCATGGGTCTGGAGGAATAGAGCGTACCAGCAGAAGGCCCTGAATTCAATCCCCAGTACCACAAAAACTGGTTTCAGTGGTGCACGCCTGTAATCCCAGCACTCGGGAGGCAGAAGCAGGACTATTGCTTGAGTTTGAGGCCAGTGAGTGGGATACAGAGCAAGATCCTGTCAAAAAAAAAAAAAAATCATTTTAAGCCTTGCTCAGCAGGCGTCTGGCTGAGAAGTGGAGGGCCTTCATGGCGAGTGTCAGGCGGCCCAGAGCCAGTGGCCGTCGGGGAATACACATTAGAGCCTTGCTGTGGCTGGATCTGGACTGTCCTCTCGAGAGCCATGGGGCTGGGTCCCTAGGGTGGTGCTTTCCACAGGCAGTGAGCTTTTAAGAGGCAAAGCCTAGTGAGGTGCTCAGGACAGGAGACACGGGCTCCAGCCCCTGCCCCTCTGTCTCCTTCCTGGTCATGCGGTGAGCGCTCGGTCTGGGGCACACACCTGCCATGATCGGGCAGAGGCCTGACCAACGCCATGAGAGGCCAACTGATCACAGGGCGAAACCTCTGAAAGGGACGTTTTCTATTTATAAGTAGTTTGTGTCAGGTGTTTGTTACAGTAACAGCACGGTGGCTAAGGCATGTCACTGGAGGCCCAGCAGATTGTGGACTCTGAGGCCTCACTGCGTGGCCCCCATGGCAGAGTGGGTGTCTGCCAGGCCGGGAGACGCCTGCAGGGAGGCCTAGCTCCTGGTCCTACGTCTCCTTTGTCTCCACAGGGGTCAGACTCTGCTTCACCACCTCAGCTCTGGTGTAGGAGAGGGGCGGACCAGCAGCAGTAGCCGCTGGACAAGAGATCTGATCGCAGATCAAGTCTGGATTCACCCAGTAAGACGCACTTCCCATGGTCTCCCCGGGGTGCAAAGTTGCCCAGGCTAGGCTCAAACTTGTGACCATCTGCCTTAACTTGGCCGAATGCTGGGATGACAGGCATGTGCTGCCATGCCCGGCTTCACCTGGATGCATTTTGAAGTAGATGGTAAAAGACAGTAATAGAACTGGGTTTTGGTCACATCCGTCAAATTCGGTATTCAAGGTAGTGATGTGCAGATTTTTTAGGAGTGGAAAAAGGAATCTGGGGCCTTGCTGCTTCTCAAGGGAAGAGAGGGAGACGCGGGTGGGAACTGACTGGTCCAGTGTTCTGTGGCTGAATGTGGCTGAGTCCTGGAAGCCACGCCCCAAAGGCTCCCTCCTCCCGCTGATGGCCTTGGTCTCTCCATTTACACACCCCTTCCACCTCACTGCAGCCTTCCATTGCTAGAAAACCCCAACTCTGCACCCAACACTCCTCACACACTGCTGGCCCTTCTGTGTCAGCCCAGAACCTGTGGTGTCTGAGCCCACGGCCTCCTGAATAATTAACTTTCTTTTACTCTTGGTTAATTTATTTACTTATTTATAAATTTTGTTTTCAGTCCCAGGGGATCAAACCCAGGGCCTCTGTACTGAGCTACATCCCAGCCTATATGCATATCTTTTAAGCCTTTATTTTCAGACAGGATCTTGCTAAGTTGCTGTGCTCAAACTTGTGATTCACCTGCCTGGACTTCCCAGAGTGCTAGAATTACAGGCACGCGTCACTTAGGCCTGATTTACATGTTTTTTTATTAGTGCCTGTTGATTAATGGTTCTTATTTTGATAGATGTGTGCACGCACATATCATTCTTTGATGATTTTTCATCTGTTTCCTCCTTGCCCTGTCCTTCCTTAGTTTCACGTTTTTGGGGGAGGGTCCAATGAGTACAATATATTTTCATCATATTAATCTTTTGTATTTTAATATAAACTGCCCTTACAACTCCCCCACTTTTTATTCCTTTTGTTTGTCTAATTTACTTTCTCTGTAGTGGAATCTGGCTCTGAACTCATTATGGAACCCAAACTGGCCTCAGAATCATGGCAGTCCTCCTGGTTCAGCCTCCTGAGGGCTGGGTTGTAGGAATGTGCATCACACCCAGCTTTCCTTTTATAATTTTAAGTTATTTCCTTTAAATAGGCTAACATAATTCAATATCATCAAAATATTGTGCATGCAAATACTACAAAATATTTCATATAAAGAGCAGAAGTTTGGGCATATCTTCACTGCTTAGAGGTAACTAGAGCTACCAGAGTTTATATTGTTATATACTGTTACACACAAACATAGTCTTTTTTATTTTTGAGACAGGTCTCACTTTGTAGTCCAGGATGGTCTTGAACTCACTATGTAGCCCACACTGGCCTTGAACTCATGGCAATCCTCCTGCCTCGGCCTCCCATGCACTGGGATAACAGGCATCCTCCACCATGTCTGGTTTCTGCAGGGCTGGGGAATTGAACTCAGAGCCTTGTGGCTCGTGCTGTTCCCCCAGTCCCTGTACAAATTTGGTCTTAAAAACGAATAAGTAGCGGCACAGCGCCTGCTTTGCTTGATGCTTTTTGTTACAACAAGGTGCGTTCCACACCTCTTTCCTGGACAACCCTGCAGTGGGCTGATGCCCCGTCATCTCCTTATTCCTTTCCGGCCAGGTAGATTATGTTCTATTTTCCATTATTGCAAACTGACAAATGTGTGAGTTTTATTTTCTTCTGTGTGCTTTTATGCATCCTTTAGCTTGTCTGCAATGAATTTTGTAATTTTAAGGTGATTCTCCTCGCCCTTCGAAGGAGCTCGGAGCTTGCATGTTATTGGAGAGATTGTGAGGGCTTGTGTGTTGAAATTCAAGTACCAGTTTAGGTATTAATAGAGTGGGGTTTTTTTGTTGTTAGGTTTTTTTTTTTTTCTGTTGGTATTGTGGTTTTGGATCTGGAATGTTCCCCAAAAGTCTCATGTATTTGAATGTTATGGATGGTCTGTGGAATCATATGTTGTTGGAAGATTGGGGCCTAGTCTGGAAGGGTAGATTACAGGCATATAAATTGGATTACAAGCATGTAAATTGGATTACAGGCATGTAGTGGTGACTTCCCACTCCTTCCACACCTGGATCAGGAGGGGCTGATCACTGGGATGAGACCTGGAAGGATATATAAGCTGCTTCCTGCCTTCCTTGGAGGACTAGTCCCAACTTGCCTTGCCTTGGGTTTCTGTTTGTGATGTCGTGAGGAGCTGCCTGCATCTCTGCCTCTGCCATGTGCTTCTGTAGCTGCTGGCCACCCTGAATGAACAACTGTGACCTCCTGAAACTGTGAGCTAAAATAAACCTTTCCTCCCCTAAATTTGTGGATGTCAGGTACTGAGTCACAGCAACAAAAAAGTAACTAAGACAATTGGGATTCAACTCAAGACTTCACACTGAGCTACTTCCCCCAGGCTTCTTTTTTTTTGTGGGGGGGGGGGGGACTAGGTCTCTCTGATTCACTAAATTGCTCAGCCTGGGCTTAACTTGGAATCTTTCTGCCTCAGCTTCCAGAGTTCTTGGAGTATAGACGTGAACTATCATGCTTTGTAAGCCGCAGAGCTCCATATCTCCCATGCAAGAGAAGCTCTTGTGAAAACTAGACTGACTGACTTTTGAGAGAAGTTGATTGAATTCAGCCAGTCACATCAGGCCTGGCATGTGGTAGGAGCTTGTTAAATGTTTGTCAAATGAGTTGACAACTAAATCCTATTCTTTAGTCGGGTTTATTTCATGAATCTATGCAACAGCAGCAGCAGCAGCAGCAGCAGCAGCAGCAGCAGCAGCAGCAAGAACAACAACAACAAAACAATGAAACTGGCATGGCATTTGGTGGCTCCCAGTGAACCACACCTCCTGGTAATGACCCCTCATGGTTAGTCCTGGGCTTGCTCATGTGACTTGCCTTGGCCATTGAAACTACAGTCAGCACAATGTAGTAAGAAACTTGACAGGCACTTGTTGTCTTAGTTACTTTTTTCCTTGCTGTGACTCAGTACCAGGCACGCATAGCCTTGGGGGGGAAAGATTTATTTTAGCTCACGGTTTCAGTAGGTCTCAGTCCATTAGCAGGCGGGAGGCTGGGAAATGGTGGAACTGCATGGTGGGGTCACAGCTAGAGACAGAGCCAGAGCCAGTGCTCCGGGGACAGAGAACTCACAGGATGGTAGAACAGAGAAAAGTCTGGGAGGAAGGGCAGAACCAGCACATGCCCCTCCAGGTCAAGCTGTAAGCATCCACCCCTTCCATCTAGGCCCCACCTCCCACCAGTACACAGTATTCGTAGGAACATGAGGCTTTTGAGGGACGCTCCAGATCCAAAATACAACTTCTGTGTATTAGGGCTTGTCCTGTTATTATCACCATGTGGGTAGACCCCAGGATAAAAGACCCCAGGGATTGAGTAGCTCAGATGTCTTATGTTGGGAGTCTCAGCTGAGCCCTTCACTCCCATCTATCTTACAACTGAATGAAGTTGTCTGAGTGAGTCCGGCAGAAACCAGCAGAACAGCCCAGCCAAACCATGCGCTCGGGAGATGTAATACGTCCTTGTTGTAGGTCAGAGGTCAACAAACTGTTTCTGTGAAGGTCTACTACATTGTCAATGTTTTAGACCTTGTAGGTCATACCTTTATTTTTGTTGCAAATGCCCAATTTGGCCATTAAAATAACCATAGATGATATATAAACAATTGGGTGTGGTAATCTTACAATCAAACTTACTTCCAAACGTAGACAGCAAGCCAAGTTTTGGCCCAGGGGTTGTGGTTTAGTGGCTGTAGTTTGGCTACTAAGCTTTGGGAAAGCTTTTTTTGTTGTTGTTCTAATAGATGACTGAAATAACCTACCATATTCTTCTCATTATTCAAGATGTCCTCATCGCTGAGAGCATGCCACTGGTGTAACTTCAGTCCTGATGGCTCCCTGGGGCGTGGTGCCCTCATTTCTCAGGCTTGGCCCTAGGAAAACTGGAAGGTCAGCAGCATGAGTTTTTAGTCTGCCTGTTGGAAAGTTCTAGGCAGGTCAAAGAATTGTTGATGCACTGCATTCAGTCTGAAGGAAAAGAGCCACTTCCCGAGTTCCACCTAGTGGTGGAGATTCTCTTTTTCTCTTTTCTTGGCCTGGAACAATAAGAGTCCATGAAATCTAATTAGGATGACTTACAGCTATGTAAGAAGGTAACCAAAGTCTCCTAGTCTGATGGTCTTAGCATATCAATAGAAAGACTCAACTGTCCCCACCTCCACCCAAAGTGGTAGCTACTCAATTCACATGTTGTCCAAGAGCCTTAGAGTTGTGCAATTTCTGCTAGGATTCCTAGGACTCTAAGCCATGATCTTCAAAAACCAGAATTCTTATACCATATGCAGTTAATAGCCAAAGAGATAGGGAGCTCTACTTCTTTGTCACTTCTAGTTGGTAGGAAGTATACTTGGTAGATAAGAGTGCCTTGTTTGGGTCAAGCTACCGAGAAGGCACTCTACCTCTCATCTACCTAATGACTACATGGCTTTGGGAAATGATTTAATGCTCTAAGCCCAAGTTTCATCCTTTATAAAATTGCAATAATGGTGGTGTTTACAATTTCTGTGACAATAGAATGGTAGAATCCAGGTATTTATCACAGTTCCTAATATGTTTTAAATATTCCAAAAAGATGGCCTCATACTTATTTTTCCAAAAATTTATTTATGTGCCTGTAATCTATAATCTCCCACACACCTGTCTTCCACCACTTACCTCCAATCCACCACACACACACACACACACACACACACACACACACACACACACAATCCACCCCTCTAGACCAGATCTCCATCTCCCAACATGGTTCCATAGATAACCCATGACATCTGAATACATGAAAGATTTCTCAGGACATTCCAGATCCAAACCACAACAGTGAGCAACAGTGACCTGTATCTTTTCAATACTCAAAATGTGACCAGTAAAACTGAGCAGCCACATTTAATTTCTATTTAAATTCCTTAAACTTAGTAGGATATCTGTCTGTTCACTGTTGTGTTCCCAGAGGCTGGCGTAGCATCTGCCTTTTAGGATGTGCTGGGTAAATAGTTATTGAATCAGAGAATGTCAATGGTTCATGTGAATCTTCCTCTACTGCACCTGTGTAGTGGGCCTGTACGAAGACTTGAGGTCTGAGTTAGCCACAGGTTTAATGCACATCATTCTCAAGAAAGAGAGCAGGTGACCCTCACACTGTGGGCATCCTGGCAGAGAAGGAATATACAACACTTGACCATGGTCTGTGCCTGGGACAGAGCACTAAGTTAAGGAATCCTTGCCACCTCAACAGTTCATTAGACTTTATTTCTCCTGCAGTGATCATGAATCGAATCTCTAAAGTAGCAAGAAAACTGTGGGCTTGTTGGCAAGGAACCCAAGGGGGAAAAAGGGCTGGGTAGATGTCACTCACTGCATAGAGGGCACAGAGGGAGACCCCAGGAAACGGACCAGGGACAGATGGTTGGCACAGTTCTTGGCTTTTGTGAGAGAGAAGGGAATACAAACATTATCATATACACAGTTAACATTCTAGAGGCTTCTCTTAGGTGTAGTGTAGGTGTTCATTTAGGTGTGATCACCAGGTACATGCTCAGGTATGCTTATGGCCTGTACCTTGATGAACACTGGCTCTTTCTGTTTTTCTGCCTGTGGTGTCTCACAGGCTTGTGCCCAGCTCTTTCTCTGTCTCTGTTTTTTCTCTTCCCCTTCCTCTTTTCTTATGAGTATAAATTGATAACAATAGTAAACATTTGCCGAGCATAGAGTGGGGCTCAGGGTATAACTGGAATACATCATTAACCCTTCCAAGGAGCTCTGGGGTAGATGATCTTAGGCAACGTTTATTGAGCACGAATTTCATACCAATCTGTAACTCTTTAAGTGTTCGTAATCCCCATTGCCTGTGGGTAGGTACAAGGTCATGATTACGCCACAATTTAGGAATCAGAAACCTGTGGCTCAAAGGGGTTGATTGATTTACTCAAGAAGACTACGCGAGCAACCGGAAATTCCTTACATTCTCAGGCTTCAGTTTTTCCCTTCATGATAATAACGGTCTTTACCTGGAGGGTTGCTGTGGGGTGATAAAAATAATGTCCCTATGTACCTTAAGCCCTTGCTGAATTATAACTTCTTCCAGGAACTGGCAGACAGGCTGTGGGAGGAGATGACAGCAGGCCTAGATTGGTTTATGTTCCAGAGCTGACCTGCATGGCCAAAGAGTTGACTGTGTGATCTCCAGGGTTCTTGGTGATTGTCCAGCCCATCGCCTGTCACTGGCCCCTCTCAGATTTAAGAGATGGAACCAATGAGGTATTTTACTACGTTTTTCTTTCCTAATCCAGTAGGTGGCGGTGAGACTCCATCATTTTTCTGAGTCCAGCATTGGGTCTCACACTCTAGGGCTGGCTGAGCAGTGGGACTGCGCCCCTGGGAATGGTTGAAATAAACCACATAGGGGGACTCTTTGGGGAAACGTTAAGCGCCCACTAGGGCCCAAGTAGGCATTCATCCCTACCCTAGAAAGACTTCCCCAGAGCCTTTCTGATGTTTATTCCCAATGCAGTGTGCTTATGGAAAAAAAATTTATAATTACACTAAAAGGCCTTTGATTTTGTTCCCTCAACAGGGATATGTCATCTTGCTTAATCCCAGAAGGGACACAGCCCTGATGGCTAAGACATGAACCTCATCCCAGCAGTTCCTGAGATAGCTACAGCCTATGCGTTTTGTACCAGAGCCTGGGAATCACCTTGGGCTTCTTAGAACTAAAGCATGGCGGGTCCCAGCGCAGAACAGGTGAATCAGAGGCTGGTGTAACGATCTTCTCAGGTGAGTGGTATGTTCAGTGAATTTTGAGAAAATTCTGGACTATAGGATCTCTGAAGCAAGTGTTTGCTCTGCCCAACTTGTGATCAGTTCTCTGAGTGGAGAATATGTTAGCATTATTAGTGTGTATCATCAGTAATATTATTCCTAAAGGATACTTTCATGTATATGTATATATAGTCCAAATTTTTAACAGTTCTTTAGCTCAATCTCATGTATAGCTGAAAAAACTAGATTCAGATACACGTAATACCTGAGACTAGAGCTGCCATATGAGCTCAGGGATTTTGAATCCACAGTGACTGGATTTCAAAGAAGTAATAGAAATATTAGCCAACATATATTCAACACTTTGCTATATACTAGTTTCTATGGTAAATTTTCTTTCTTTTTGGTGGTGGTATTGGGGCTTTGCCTGAAGCTACATCCCCAGCTCCTTATTTATTTTTACCTTTTGAGATAGAGTCTCACTGAATTGCCCAGGTTGGGCTCAAACTTGTGATCCCCGTGCCTCAGCCTACCGGGTGCTCAAACTACAGGCCTGTACCACTAGGCCAGCTTCTATGATAAGTGTTAAACATGTTCCTTCATATAGTTCTCTTCTAAGAGAAGATACTATTGGCTTTAATACACAGATGATGAAACTGAAGGACAGAGGAGTGATTACACTTCAATATTCTAGTCATTCTCTTGAAAAACCTCAGGCATCCTCTTTCTTAACTACATCTCCCACTTCTAAGGGCTCTTCCCAATCCTGTTTCATCTAAGGCCACAAAGCTGCTAAATAAAGGACTTATAATCCAAGCTAGTAAGACCCTCCCCTGGGAGCTTAAACCACACAGCTTAAGGTCTCTTGGAGGGTACAGAGTTCCCAGATGTATGTCATTTTGAAAGATTGGCCTATGATTACGATGTACTTTTACTTAATCACTACTTTGAGCTGGAAGTTAATAATTATACCAGGATCATTTCTTATCCAACATTGAATATTGTCTCTGAGTACCTGTCTTGGTTTCTTATGGTGATCATGACAAAGTACCACAAACTAGGTGGCCTAAGAAATGTATTGCTTCCCAATTCTGGAGGCCAGAAGTCTAAAATGAAAGTACCAGTCGACTCGCTGTTCCTCTGCTCCTTTCCTGGCCTTTTCCTAGCTTCTGGTGGTCATCTTTGACTTTCCTGGCTTACTGTAGGAGCAGAACTTCAATCTGTGCCTCGGTCTTTAGGTAGAGTTTTTCTTTCATTCTGTCCATATTTTCTCTTCTTCTGTAGGAGACTGTTCTTGGTGGACAGGAGCCGTCTTGCTGGCAAGGCCTGGGAGGTTTTTCTCCTTCCCCAGAGTACTGCCACGGGTGGATTTTCCTGGATGGTATTCTGGCTCAGCTCTGTTTCCTTGCCACACTCCACAGGTTCACACTGAGGGTGCAGCCTTCCCGAGTCATCTGCATCTGAATCCTTTCCTCAGGCTCTGCTCCCGGTGGCCCCAGCGTGACCCAAGTGCGTGATAGAATGAAAGCATGCAATTGTTATTATTCTTAACATTTTGCAGGGAGCCAGGAATTTACTTCTCAATCTTTATACCTCCCTTGTATTGCTCTTGCGATTAGGTTTTATTTTTTTCCCCTACCATTTATCTTCTAATGTCAAGAATTTCAAAGTTTTTTTTTTTTTCCATACACTTTGACTGCTCCGGTCTGAGGCTGTCCAGGCAGAGCGGGAAGCTGCTCCCGTAGTGCTACTGGTCATCTCCGAGAATGCCCAGCTGTGGGGCATCTCTTTCTTTTGCCTTGTGGCTGTTGTGGGTCCATCCTTTCTTCATGTTTACAGCTGTCACTGCGTGCTGGTTCCTCAGTCATGTCTGTAGGAAACAAAATCTGCCTTCTGAGAGGATCCAAGATTAGTAACTGTTGCTAGCCCAGCCTTGTTGCGCCCTGTCTGGCTTCAGGTTGGCTGGCTACACCCTAGCCCCACCTGTGCCCTCCTCCTCCAACTGCCACTTGCTGAGTGGCTGATGTGAGCAGGTGACATACGGACGTTGGCCCTAATCCTCAGAAACCCTTTGAAAGAGAAAGCGTGCTGTCCCTATTTTATTAAGGAGGAGGAAATAATTCATAAGGAATCACTCACCTGTGGTAATGTGGTTGTGGACCTATGGCCTCATCCCCTCCTATCACCGGCATCACTGTGGGTGGGTGTTGGGCTATGGTAAGTGATAGAAGGTGACCATATAATAATGCCAGTCGACTGTAAACTGAGCCTGGAAATAGAAGGAGCAGGATTTCAGGAAGTGAGTCAATAGAATTGATGGCAAGGACTGTCTAATTCTTTGTAAAACAGAATTAGGAAGAGCCCTTCCTTACACACTGGAGAAGCAGCCAAGGATGAAGGTGCCTGTGTTTTTTTCAAGAGAATAATTAGAGTATCAAATACATATGGGGTCCCTCAAGAAAACCGAGGAACCTTTAAATACCTTTCAAAAGCTAGCCTCTCTTTGCTGTCACTGAGAATGCTGAATGTGAAACCAGGAGAGTCCTAGTGTGAGATCATACAATTTTGTGGAGAAACCACGGTGAAAGAATCAATACATGATGTATTCTTTGTTTTGGGATTGCAATGACTTAAAATTTGTTAACTATAAGCTAAAATAAGTCAGGTCTTATAACTTTTTCAGTTTTTCATGTAGAGTTCAAGAAACCTCTTTTCCACTATTGTACTCAAAGTTTTGCTTCACGGAGGTTTCTTTGGAGGGGGTGGTGGTGGTGTCAGATGCCCTTGGAGATCAGGCCTGTCCGTGTGCCACAGAGGGCCTGCCCACAACGTGACTCTAGTTTTCTTTCTGAGGCTCATCACTTCTTACCTTTTGGCTGAGGTCAGGAATGATATTTCTGAGGCTTTCCTACCCTCTGGAACTGGGCACTGAGCAGGGAGGATTCCCTTTATCTGGTTGTTGCTGTGGCTAACACGGGTGAAGAATTATCTGCGGAATCTTTAGCCTTGCCTGGGCCTCGCCACCATCAGCTCTGCCCTTCTCCACAGACCTGGAGCCCTCAGGACCCTGGTGATGAGGCTTTTTCGTCACCTTCCTGGGGAAGCTCCTGAGAAGCCCATTGGGAATTCAGCAAAACATCCACGCTCTAACAGCAACTGAATGAGATGCAATTAGAAAATGGCTTCAAATTGAAAACTTAATTTTCAATTAGTGCATATTCAGGCAGGAGGGGCAGGGATTAAGGGATGGCAGCTTGTGTGGTTACTGTGCTTGTGCTTTGGCATAGGCATGCTGGGCGCTGGGTCCCCGCCCGAGTCCCCACCTGGCCTCCGAGCTGCCTGGCGTCTCTCCTTCTGGCCACGGACCCCTTGAGGCCGTGGGTGAGCTTGTCACCCTAAAGAACGCGTGCCCTTTGGACGGTTTTAAAAAACACATTTGGGAAAAACAAAACATTTCTCTAATATCAAAAGTATTTGATCATAGTATGCGTGCTGTGTACCAACGGGCGAATATATTATTTGGCATCAAAATTTGGGACCTGGGGTGGGATTGGAGTCGAAGGTAGGAGGAAAAAATACTGCAACAATGGGGTCCAGCCCGGGCCTGGCGGCGCAGCCTGTCATCTCAGCGCTCTGAGAGGCTGAGGCAGGGGGGTCGCCTTCTGCCGGGAGCCGCTGCCTGCCTGTCTGGGTCTGCCCGCAGCTGGCCTCCTCCTTTCTTCCTCATGGGCCCAAGCGTGGTCGTGCCGGCTTCGCTCCGCCGTCTCCCGACCATGCCCAAAGGAGCCCGCGGCCACATAGCGCCGTAACTGGAAGTCATTAATTCAGCCAGCAGAGCCGGAACTTCATCATTAAGTAGCAGGCGGGACGAGCGCGCGGCGGCGATCGCGCACGCCACCGCGGCCGGGCAGGCAGGCCACCCGGCTTGGCCGGCGACCCGCGTCTCCCGCCCCGCACGTCGGGCCGAGCTGGCTGCCGGCGCGGCGTTTCATCACCGACGTGGCCGCTGGCTCCGCGGATCTGTCACTCGGGTTTTCCCGACTCCCTGGCCGACCTTGGCTCGCATCCCAGCCCCGAGCTGCCGGCGACATCTGCTCCCTGCAGATCGGGCTGGGCGAATTCCAAGTGCTTTTGGTTAAGGGTCTGGCTCTCTGTGAGCGAGTGCCACTCGGGGCTCGTCTCCGCAGTCTCTTCTCCCAGGCGGCCGATCTTCGGTCCCCCTGCTGCGTCCTTCCCAGGAGGAAGCCCCCGACACCGCCCCACCCACCGTTTCTCCAGTGGTCTGATCTTGCCAGCTAGCGACTCTCCTTAATCTCTGCTGTGCCGTCCAGGTGGCTGCCTTCCGGCCAGTTTCCAGGAAGTGTGGATTTAATTGAAGAAAGCACAGAGTGGCTCAAGTGCCAGGACCACGTCCTTCAGCTTGGGGGGAGGGGGGGAGAGAGAGAGAGAGAGACAGAGAGAGACAGAGAGAGACAGAGACAGAGAGACAGAGAATTTTGTAAAACAATCCTTGCCAAATACGGGTGGATCCGATCATCCAGAAGCAACTGACTTGGAGAAATGAAACTGAAAATTAGAAATTCCGTAGCTTGGATGGGGCCTTGTACTGCAATCCTTTCATTTTATAAATGGGGATCTCCAAGGCTGCAGGGTTCATAGTGACTTAAGGGAATGTGGAGAAAACCAGGAATCTTGCACATCTCCTGGTCTCACTGTTCACACAGCCCAGCTCTTTCCCAAAAGCATTTGAGAAGGCTTTTGGTAAAGGTGTCAATGCTTGCAACTTTTTTTTTTTTTTTTTGAGACAGCCCAGGCTGGACTTGGACTCATGGCAATCCTCCTGCCTCAGCCTCCCCAGTGCTGGGATCATAGGCGTGTGCCACCATACCCAGCTTGTGTGGTGCTGGGGGAAATCGAACTCAGGGCTGTGTGCTTGCTAAGCAAGTGCTTTAACCATTTTGCCATCCCTCCAACTCTCAATGCTTGTAACTCTTAAGGTTGCCAATCTGCTTTTATCCCAGGGCATAATGATCACAACCCTTTTTGGTTGCGAGAGATGAAAATTCAGCTTGTCAGCTAGGCGAGCCTACAGAAAGTAAGGGAAGCTGGCTGACCAGATCAGGGAAAGCCCCGAGGCCCGGAATAGCAAAACAAGGAGTCCGATGTCCTAAGCCCTTTCTGTTACTTTCTGAGTCTCCCGTATTCTGTCTCTCAGAAGATTGTTTGTTTTTCTTTTCTTTCTTGACATGGAGGAAACTACTGTGATCAGTAACACTGTGATCAACAAAGAGCCTGTAACACCGAAGAGACTTACTTTTACAATCGATGGCCTCAATCCTGAGAAAGCCTATGGTTATGTGAACATGTTAAGAGGAGTCAGATGGCTTGCCCTGAGCCAGTCAGTTGTAGCCTGGAGGATGGGATAGTGGTATTGGCCCTGTTTAAGCCTGAGGATCAGTCTAGGACCAATCAATCATTACCGGCATGAGTACGGTTGGTAAAGATGCAGGTATGTTTATATGAAATTTATGGCTATAGTTTGTATGTGAGGAACATACATAGACACTAGAGTCCTGAAGTTCAAATCCGGAGGGAATAGGATTGTTCCCAGAAAGTAGATACTGGATCCAGAAAATCGGAGCAGTTCACTATAACCCTCTTCTTTTTCATCTAATAATTTTATTTTACTCGAGCCTTACCTCTGTGTAGACTGAGACAATACTCAATTTAAGAGGCGAATTTCTATTTTTTCAATATTTCCAACTACTTCTCCAAATATAAGGCATTAAAAAACTGAGAGCATCTCATTGCAATGGTTAAATCTGAAAAGAAGTATAAATTTATACTCTGGTATAGTAATAGCTAATTATTCCAATCTTTGAATATAAAAACTATAATGTATTCTTTACTATTGAGTTTATTTTTCGTTTGTGTCCATACCTCCCAGTTCTGGGTAGGAGCCCTTCATTAGTCCAATGTATAAACCAGAAGACACAGATACTAACACGTTTACATCATTCATGGGATTTTGAGAAAACGCTTTCTCTTTTCACAGTTTCAGAGTAAAATGATATTTATTATAAAGATGAGCTGTGATTTCCATCAGTCAATAAACCTCCTCATTTTTTCTGCAAGTTTGCTTTGAAACTTTCTTGAGGCAGGGGAAGCTCTCCCGGTGTAGTGATTGAGTATATCCTCTATTCACTGGGGAAGGCACAATTTAACTAGCAGTGTCAAAATGGTAATAATACCAGGATTTAATGAGTGTTTACTATGTACCATTCACTTTACATGATTCTTATAATAACTCAGGAAGTTAACTGCAATTCATATTTTTCCATTTTATTATTTCCACTCCATGTTAGTGCTGTGGAGACTACAACACAGGTGGCGAAGGTTGCTTGCCCGAGGTCATGCAGCTGGAAAGTGGCAGAGCAGGGATTTGGACCACTTAAATTTGTTACATGTACACCAAGGCACCATGGCACACTGTCTCCTAAGTGAGTGGCCATGATTATATTAAGGAGTTTTGGGAAACACTGCTTCCTCAAACACTTTGCTTACCTCGGTTGGCTTGATTCAAAGTATCCATCTTTTTTCCTATTAAAAGTAGAAACAATGCTGGGGACAATATCCTGTTAATTTTGACTGTCCTGAAACCCAATTAACATCGCTTACACATGTATTTTCATCACTACATAAGTACCATGAAGTGGGAGGTGCAAGCTTCATTGTACGGATGAAGTAACTAAGACTTGGGGTTAGGGTTAAGATCACACAGAAATTAAGCGGGAAACCAGGACTTGAGGCAGGCCCGCGTCCCTCTGACCAAGCGTTCTCTAGAGTGCTTCTTAATGAAATGCACCTTTCACCTGGCCTCTGGTGTGCACAGCAGGTTGCTCAGCTACGGAAGGCTGGAAGTGTCCAGCATTGTGCCCTTGAGTGGTTAAAATGGGATCCCTTGAAAGGTGTGAGGGCTTGATAGACAAAGAAGGGCAGATGTGAGGCAGCTCTGCGAGAAAGTTCCAGTCGGCTCATTTTGCTGCCCAGAGAGAAGGGAAACATTTACTTAGCTAATGTTTTCAGAAGGCTGCGGCAATTAGGGTGTTAATATCCTGTGTAGTCACAATTATGCTGTAACTACCAATTATGGGAAGACTCATCATTTTACTGTAATGTAATTACATTAAATAGCACCAGTCACGTCAGTGCAAAGACTGGGGCAGCCTCTAATTATCCACTGTACCCAGACACCTCAGCCTGGATGGGGAGTAATTGGTGTAATGACGTTGTGCATTTCAGGCTTGGCCCTCCCTAATTTCCTTAGGAAAGATTTTTCCTTGCTTTCAGATTCTCCTTTGTGCGTGTGTGTGTGTGTGTGTTTATATGCATGTATGTATGGATGTGTGTGTGTGTGTGTGTGTGTATGTGTGTGTGATTCAGCTGTGTCTGTGATCTGAAAGCAGACAAGCTAGTAACATCCCTGATCTGGGCATGATCAAGTGTTTTCTTAAACAAAACCAGGACTGTTGGGAGCGAGATGTCCCCTGTAGGTGATGAGGCCCTTGTGGGTCCAAGATGTCTGTAGTCATTTCTTCTCCTACCAGTGCATAGGACCTGTGGATTGCCTGAATGTCTACTGAGTGACTTCCACACACCTGGAACTGCGCCAGGGACTCTACAGATGTTTACATTAATCCTTACAACAACTCTACAAAGGAAGCATTGCAATCTCATTTAATAGGTGAGCCAACTAAGGATCAGAGACAGGAAACGACTGGTCCAAAGCCATCAGACTAAGCAGCAGAGGTAGATGCGTTCTTTTTCCAAAGCTCTATATCTGCTACTTCCGACATCTGACAGCCTCCCAGTAGGTACCTAATGAGCACTTATTCAGTGAAGCTGGGCTACACATATTTACGAGAGGATGCTCCTTAATTTTCTGGTCTGTTTCCTCAAGCTCTTCAAAGGCAAATCTACAGGTTCCTTAATTTCTAAAAATTATTTCTTTCCTTTTTGTGAGAAGTCTTTTTGGCATTTGGAAAGTACCTTCCGTGATGGTGTATGTGTGGTGTAGGCATGTTTAAGAAAAGGCTATCAGTTGTGAACTTGGCTTGAATAATCATCCTTGGGAAAGGCTCAGGTCTTAGAAGGAAAAACTGGGCTGCAATGAGGTGGTGAGTCCCAGAGGTATGAGAAGGCTGAAAATATCTTATTTTCTTCCTTTGCTGTTTGGACTTGGCAGTAATCTGATTTAAAAATTAAGGGAGAGCAGCAGATGGTGTGATTTATATTCACATATAAAATACTTTCCCCCAGTGATTTGGAGGCCCTGATGGGTTTTTAAAGTTATAATAGCTGTGATTATTTCATTGTGTTTTATAGACACACAGTGTTCTGGTCATTCCCACTTGATTTCTTCTCACCTTAAAGGCAGCAGAGACAAGAGTAGGTACTATGTGTAAGGATGGAGCTGTGCATTTTCTTTGGTGATGTCATAAAAGGCCACTGCCTTGTGTATGGGGAGGGGACAAAGAGCCCTGCAGGATGCGATTTGGTTCATCTGCAACAGAAACAGATTCAATTATAGTGGAGATTGGAAGCTGACCTGGGCCAGCCTCGAGATTTGTGCTTCCAGCTGACAAGGGGCCTCACCTTTCTGGCTGAATTTTCTTGACTCATGTTAAGTCTTATCCAGAGGCTTTTAATGCTCTCTGTGGAGTTAGACAAGTTAAACTTTTCTGTGATAGTAGTGAGCCTGCAGCTGGGCTTCTTTCTGTATCAATCAGCATTTTTTTTTTTTTTTTTTTTGGCTCTGGGACAAAAGACCTTACATCCCTAATTTGAGGGAGCAGAGGTTTGACTTTGGCATGGGTTCAGAAGGTTCAGTTCATGGATTCAAGGCAGAAGCAACACAGCAGAGGGTGTGGTAGAGCCAAGCTACTCTCGTTATGGCTGGGGAAGCAGAGTACAAGGAAACAGGCCAGGGAGAGATACACCCCCAAAGGCATGACCACAATGATCCACCTCCCCCAACTGGCCCCATCTTCTAAGAACATGTGCAGCTATGAACATTGATGGTTTCATCCACTGATGAATCTGAAGATAGGGTGCCCAGAATCCAATCACCTCCCCAGGGTCTCTCAGTCCAGTCAAAGGACACTTAGGATTAACTGATAGCTAGGCATTATGGCATAGACTTGTGATTCCAGCACTCTGGGAGGGTGAGGCAGGTGGATCACAAATCCAAGCCCAGCCTGAACAACTTAGTGACTTAGAGAGACTCTGTCTCAAAATCAGAAAAGAAAGCTGGAGACGTGTCTCTGTGTGAAGGCCCCGGGCTTGATCCCCAGAACCATGCCCCATCCCAACACACACAGAAGATAGAAATAAAAAGGGAGGAAAGAAAACAATTGGCAAAATCCATATCTAGAGCAGGGAGCTGTGACTTTGAATAAAATCCTGAAGATATTTGAAGAAAATGGTGAATCAGGAGATTGAGCTATCTAGCCTTTCACCAGGAGAACTTAAGAAAGAAAACCTGGCGCTAGAACTTGGGGCAAGACCATTCTGGGGAACTCCACACCTGAGAATAACCCAGGGGGAAATGTTCTCAACAAGACCTCGGACCCCAGAAGAATCAAATACTCAGAAAAATGTGTGAGATTTTGAGTTAAAATTCCTATTTTTAATCCTAATTGTTGACAATCTTAAAAATTTTCATTATTTACTTTTTATCCTAAAAGAAGTCAAAGCTAGGGATAGAATTTTAATAGTCACAAAGGATATAAAATAAAAGTGAAAAATTGCTTTCATATTTCTCATCCCTTCAACACAATCTCCAGGACTAACCACAAGAGTTTCTTATGTTATCCCAGTGATCTTTTTAAATAAAAATAAATATATATCTAGATCTGTGCAAGTCATACTCTTCATGGATTTCTACCATTTTTTATTTATTTGTTTATTTAAAAATGATTAGAAGTCACTCCTTTAGGTGTATTATTTACCTCCATTTCTAATTGGTGGACATTTGAGTGGAAGTAGAGATTTTAAAAAATTTTTAAATGAAAGTTGTTTGCATTGCCAGAATGGTACCCTGCATACTTTTGGTACCAGCCCATGGTAGATACTTGAAGACCAGGGTCGTATGTATCTTTAGAATATAGCAATTTTGGTTTCCTTTCTTTGCAACTGAAAAAATTGAGATCAGTCAAAGAGGAGAAAACTGAGATGAGTCAAAGAAGAGAATTGGTAGGAATATACATTCTGCCATTGGTCAGCCATTTTTATAATTATCATCTCTTGACCCGAGAATCTTCTGTGTTGTGGAATTTAAATATGAGGGACTGTCAAATATTTCTCAAAATAAGTAGTCTGGAGGCTAAGTTTTCCAGTCTTCCTTTATACAGTTCTCTGTTGCTACCCCATTTGCAGATGTGCATTTTCTTTGGTGAGACTATTGAGTTTTGAGACAAAGTCTGACTAAATCACTAAGTGGCCCAGGAAGGGCTCGAACTTGTGATCTTCCTACCTCAAATGCCTCTCAAATGCTGGGATGACAGGTGTGCACCACCATACCTGACTGGATGTGCACTTTGTGCATTGCGCAAAATCAGTAAGACCAAGAAGTGAGTGATGAGTGAAACCGAGGATTTGCTGTATTTGCTGAGCCCCGAGTCTGGTCTTGGTATGACATCTAAGAGATTTTCTTAGACTGGAAATCTTCCTAGCAATTCTCCAAAGATATCCACAGGCTTAGAGAGTTTCTCTTTTTGGGGATAAAGGTATTTGGCTGTGGATCCACCATGCAGCTTGTTGGGTGTATACCAGGCCATTTATTCCAGTGGACATAGAGTTTCAGTGTTTGTACTTTCTCATTTACTCAGCCTTCTGACTGACAGTTTGCATTTGATAGACAACTGAGTGGGATTAAGGGTTTAAGATATGATCATAGATAGGTTAGGTTTAATGGGCTGGCAGCTGACAGAGATCTCTCACGGGCAGGAGGCATCTTTGTGTCTTTGATTCAATGCTCAGCTTTGTGAGGCTAATGATGCTGCTCTGAAGCAACCTGTCTTAGTTGGGATGATCCTCTTTTTCAGATAATTTGCAGCCTGAGCTGCACGTTCCTTTTACTTACTTTCTTTTGAATTTTCTGCTCCATCTCTCATGATGGTCGGGTCCCTCCTGAGAAGTCCCTCAGTGACTAATGTTTTCCCTGTCTCCCGGTTTTGTCTTTTCCAGAATGTCACACAGTTTGGATACCGTAACCTTTCAGATTGGCTTCTTTCATTTGGCAGTAATGAGCCTTTGAGGTAGCTCATTTCTTGTTAGTGCTGATAATCTTCTGTTGTCTGGATGTACCACAGTTTACTTATCCACTTGCCAATGGAAGGATATCTTGGCTTCTTTTCAATGTTTGACCGGAAGTGTTATAAAAACCTCCATGTGCAGGTTTGTGTGGGAATGTTACTTTCCAACTTCTCTATATACATGTCCAGGAAGATCCCAAAATATGTTGCTTGGCACACCGATATGGCCACTGGGGTCCTGGGGGATGGGAGGAGAGGATGTAATATCAACTAGAACTGTGCAATGGGATTAATAAGAGCACATTTCCTTGTATTTGGAAGTCCTCTTGTGTTTGCACTGTATTTTATCCTAAATCTGATCTTCTGTGTTATAAATTTAAGAGCAAATAGGTGAAGCAAATTTGTAGGTAGGAGGGTACTCTTTTGTCAGAGTGAGTTCCCCTTTGACATTTCCTGTCCTCACCTGCTCTTTCTCCTGAATGGCATGAAATGAACCTCAGAGGGAACCATAGTTCATGTATAGTTTCAAATGATTGTTTAGCACTTGTAAAAACTTGACTTCACTGTTGAACTAATATAGTATTCTATGTGTGTAAACAGTTTGGATCTCATTGGTCAGGGTCAAGTGCATCCTATTTTTTCCCAGGAAAATGAACGAGAATATCGTTTCACTTACAGACTTTTTTTGGAGTGAATTTCAAGGTGTTTAGGGGTGAATTAAGCCCTAAGCAAAGGGACAGGTGTACTGGGTAATGGTGGCCTCTATTGCGATCAAGGGCTTGTCATTTTAATATCACTGGACATGTAG
This sequence comes from Ctenodactylus gundi, assembly GCA_004027205.1. Classification (NCBI taxonomy): domain Eukaryota; kingdom Metazoa; phylum Chordata; class Mammalia; order Rodentia; family Ctenodactylidae; genus Ctenodactylus; species Ctenodactylus gundi. The sequence continues at coordinate 167,117 of PVKB01002791.1, forward strand.
TGTCTTGTGGGAGGCCTTTAGAAAAAGTTTGTAGAATAAGTAAATCTCCTTTATAAATTTGTAGAAAGGGTGTTTTCAAATAGACACTGAAGGGATTGTGTAATGCAATTTCTCATCTTTCAAATACATACGGATTTAGGAAGGAACACATCTGAGCGGGAGGAAGGCAGTGGAACGATCGTAACGTGACATTCAGAAATGCACACGTGTGCTCTGCATGGCGCTTCTCAGGTCTGACTAGGATTCTTGGGAAAAGATGAGCATGAATGCTCAGGTGGGCTAGTCCGTGGGGCAAGTTAAGGAGCAGATATTGGAGTTACTGTAGCGGAGAAGGGATGGAGAAAGCTTGAGAACCTGAAGAATGGCCACTAGGAGGAGCTGCCAAGCTGATGAATGTTGCTGCGGGAGCAAGAAAAGGGAAGAAGAGGGCTGGGAAGGGAGGAGCCGAGTCTGAGAGGGCTCCAGACAAAAGGAGAGGAAGAGTTCAGAGAACATTAGCTTGTGCAGGCCTCAGAGGACCAGGAGAAAGGTGGTTTAGCCTTAACAGGTGTAATAGTTACTTTCTTATTGCTGAAACAAAATATCTGACATCCACAATGTAAAGGAGGAAAGATTTATGTTAGCTCAGTTTCAGAAGGTCTCATACAGCCTGTTCATGGGCAGCTGACAACGGTGGAATCACTTGGCAGAGGCTGGAGAGCTGGTCACCCCAGTGTGGACTGAAGCCAAGCGATGTCTGCAGACTCAGGCAAGGCTAAAGTTTTTCTAGGGAGAAGCTGTAACACTGTTTCTTCTTCCTTCCTTTGACTACTTCGAGCTCCTAGTTGAGACACCCATACTCAGGGTGAGTATCTCTCCTCCACTTCTGGCCCTAAGTCAATCACATACACCTGAAAGCTCTGCCCTTGGTGTGCCTTGATCTCAACATGTTGACACAATCCCTCCAGGTCAAACTCCAAATCTCTGCCACTTCCTGCCAGGTCTTACTGCCCAACAGTACGTGGTTGCGTAGGTTTCCCACCACATGCAAATACATGAGGTTTTGGGGGGACATTCCAGGTCCAAACCGTAACAGCAGGTAAAGCCTTCTAGATTTTGCTGTTCTAATGAGAAAGAAAGTAGAGAGAGACAAAAATAGAGACATTGAACGATACAGACTTGCAAAGAGGGACAGAGAAGGAGAGAGGTAGGTAAAAGATACACAGACTATAGAGACAGATGATGGAGTAGAAACAAAGACAAGGAGAGGGAGAGAATGGGTGAAGGAGAGAGAGAGATAGAGGAAGAAGAGGAAGTTCAAGAAGAAAGGAAGGAGAAAGAACAAGTAAGAGGAAAAGTGGAGGAGAAAATATCTTAGTTTTGCTCTGCTGTGACCAGATTTCTGACCTACACACCCTAGAGGAGGATGGGATTATTTTGTCATAGGGTTTCAGTAGTTTCAGTCCATGGTCAACCGGCCCCCTGGCAGAAATGCAGTAGAAGGGCTTGGTGGAGGAAAGCAAGCTGCTTCACTAATGGCAGCTAGAAAGCAGAATTCTCTTAGAAGAGCCAGAGAAATGGGGGTCAAGGCTCAGCTAAGGTCACCCCTCCACCCGGCTTCCTCCAACCAGGCTGCACTTTGTAATGTCCCGTGCAGCTGTCGTTAACTCGTTGATGAAGTCAGCATCGTCAATCCCATCTCCTCTGCCTTAGGGAGTTTCATAATCTAGTCAAATTGTTAATCAACAACTAGAAAAAGGAGAGAATGAAAAGAGAGAAGAAATAGGAGACCACAAACATAGAGACTCAAAGAGAGTCAGAGAGCACTTCGCCTGCTCTGATGAGTGAAAGATGGGATGGAACCCAGACGTGAAGCCTGTAAAGAACCTTACTGAAGAGTGAGGGATCTGTGAAAACAGCCTCTCCTAAAAAGGAGGGTCCCCCAATGCTCTGGTTGTCCGTGGCCCTCAGATCTCAGCACCTCGTGGCGACATACTCTCTCCAACTGACTGCCTAGACCTCGGGGTATAGAGACAGAAGCCAAACAGAGACACTCAAACGAGGCAAAGATGTGAGAGGCCGGGGAACCAGGGATTTGATCAGAAGAGACGAGAAACACATGAGACAGCCCAGCAGCTGGAGAGCCTTTCTTCCTTTGATGGAGGTTCAGGAAGGACACCACTCTGAAAATACCCCTCTAGCCCTGTGTGATATTTCTCTGGATTTTTTTTTAAAAAGCAACGGTTATTATCAAGGTAGGTAGAGGTTCCTTCTTTCGGGGTATAGGTAGGGACAGGGATCTTCCTGTTGGGTTTTGAGAGTTCAGTTTTGGTGACACTGGCAGTTCTCATAGCTGCCAGTATAAAATAACAAACCAAAATTGATGTTAACAGGGAAATTCACTCCTTGACTTGATGAGGAGAGGGTGAGACCCAGAGTGATGACAGACCCTTCTGTCTGCAGGTTGGGTGAGTGAGCAGGCTGTCCTGCTCTGAAACTGTCCCCTGAAGTTACCCTAGGAGACTCACCTGGAGCTTCCTCAATCCTACCTGCAGTCAGAACTGTTCTGAGGTCGGGAACAGTGACATCCATTCCCTCTGCAAATGGGAATGAGTGTGTCTTGTGTTGTAACCTCTTTTTATTACAGGAGAATGATGGTGGATGATTGTAGGATTGTGGGTGATTTGTGGTTTTGTGAATGCCAAAACCTCAGATTCAAAAGCATGTGGCATTCTGGGTGTACTCCTGAAAGTAACTACAGATTAGTATTCCTATCCTCTTGAGGTCAACAGACCCCAAAAGGCCACCCAACATGGGTACCCAGAAACAAATATTTGTAGTTTTTGGTCTGAAAGTGGTGAAGGGTTATTTTTGTTTTCCACAGGCCAGAAATCAGCTTGAAAAAGAGAGCTCAGATCCACTCACATTTTTCGTATCTTCAATTTCCATTATCAATTAAAAGACAGTAAACTCTTATCCTGAATAGAAATGCAATTAGACCCAATAATGAAATCATCAAGTACTACTGAGGTGGAACTTGGCAGTAATTAGTTTTTTGATACATAAATACAATTTCCAAATGCAATTTGTCCTTAAGCCCAGGCAGCTGATTCAATTCACCATGTTTGCTATTACAAGAGAATCTATGGTGAGGTATGTTCCAATTCCGCTCTCTGCAGAGTACAAAATGAGTTGTTTAACATCTGAAATAACTAGGCAGACATGGAGGGGAGGTGCGCAGGTCTCCTGGGGTCAGGAGCAGAAGGCGTGCCTGGTTGTCTCATTGGCAGGCGAATTACCCTATCAGATGGCAAGCTGATCCTCCCTGCCTCTGCTTTTTCTCTCTGTTTTCCATCTTCTCTCTTTCTCTCTGACTCTCCTATTTCTTTTTCTATTTATCTATGTGCTCATTCATTCCCTACTTTTTTGAGAGCCTACTGTATTGCGTCAGGTGCTAGGATCAAGCAATGTAGAAAACAGATGCTGTTCCTGTCCTCACAGAGCTGTTTATCTACTATTCCATGTGAAACAAATGCGTGTTAGATTATAATTGTTGTGATGTGAAGAGAGATCCCATGAGGATGCATAATGAGGGCTTTACATTCTCATGGAGCCCCGAGGAATTGATATCGCATAGCTTGGTCGGAGACATGAATAGGATTTAGACAATGAATTTAGAGAAAATTGTCCTTGCAGAGAGACACCCAGAGGAAAACTTAGTGCAATGGAGAAATAGGGAATATAGCTGTGAGTTTGGGTCAAAGGGAGGAAGCCCCCATCAGGGCAGGCAGCTAAGATGAAGCTACAAACGACCCCATCTTTTTGGTCTGGTAGCTCTTGTTCAAGGTTTTAGATTTGATTTTTAAAAGCAACAAGGGATTCTTTGAAGATTTTACAACAGAGGAGCAACGCGTTTCTGTGCTTTCGATGCCGGCCTCCCAGAAAGCTCAGTAGTGACATTCCTTTTCATAGGTTTGATTGGACCATTCTTCAAGCCAGTTTCCACCATTGCTTAATGTTTTCAGCTATTCCTGCTGGGAGGGATGCGGAGCAGATGGAAGATCGTCCGTCAGTGACTCGTACTGTCAGAATTTCAATGCTCCTGTGATACGAAGCCCCAGCAATCATAATCAGAAGTACTTCAGGCAAAGGTTAAGGACTCATGATGTGGATTCATCAAATGAGAAAAGCACCAGCTTCCATGTGAACGAATATATTTACGAAGTCTTGGCAGACAGTGATTAGTCGCCTCCTCCACTTTTCTACCCCAATTCACCTAACAAAAACTGAAATCGTTGCTGTTTTTTTTTTTTTTCCTTTGAAGCATTGAGCTATGGTGGGAGGATGTGTCAGTGTTGACTGAATTCTTTCTCCCAAATACCCAAAGGAAATAGCTCATGACCTCCTATTCTTCTAAATGAAGACTTCACCTTCAGTCGCCTGAGCATAGGAGTTCAGTAAAAATAGGCTGCCATAGATGAAACCCAACCACAAAGCATCTTAGAGAATTAAAATCTGTTTATTTTTGATGCAGTATTCCTGAAGCATTGGTCAGTCTCTCTGTTTCTGAGGCAGAATACCTGGCATCTGTAGCATAAAGGAGGAGAGAGGTTTATCTTATCTCAGTTTCACAGGACTCACCCATGATTGGTTGGCTGTAAGATGGATGCGCCAGCGCAGAAGAGTGTGGTGAGACAAGCTGCTCATTTTGTGGCAGTTGGGAAGGTGAGCACAGAGGAAGACAGAGAAAGGGGCGGGGAACCACATTGAGTCCCCATGTGCCTCCATGACTCACCTGGACACACTCAGAAGTGTGTCTCTCTAATCCCCTAGGCAGCTCTCAAGCCAACCAAGTAGACAGTCAAGGTTAACCGTCACACCTGATGGGAACAATTTTGGTCAGGGAGAAAGTTCTGCTTCTTCAGTCATTTGGGACCTGAGTTTCTCGCAAATTGTTATACCTCTATCCGCTGGAACATTGTCATTAACTGCACAAATGATGTTCCAGGTAGTAAGAGAGGGGAATAAAGTCTCTCAGAAAATATCCCTGGGTGTCTTAGGTGACACACGTCACTTCTGCTCACATTCCATTGGTGAAAACCTAATCTGTGGTAATAACTTAGTCCCCCTGATCATACCTAGTTGTAAAACAGACATGCCTGGTTGCATTTTATTACTCTGGCAGAGTGGGAATAGAATTTGATGAATATCTCAATTCTCCAGCACACCTAGTGGGGTAGATTGATGGCACCGTGCCCCCAATTCTTTAAATCTCTTTGTGTCCACATTCCTTGCAATGTGGTGTTGAGGTTCCTCTCATCAAGAGATAGCATTTGTTCTTCTTTTCTTTAAAATTGTATAGGTCTCTCACTTTGCTCAGCCTCTAGAATATAAGAGGAGTGGAATGGTGTGAGTCTAAACATAGGCCTTACGAACATTTTTGTCCTGGACCTCTGCCGCCATCACACGAGCAAGCCTGGGGCAGACTGCTGGAAGATGCCAGCCTGATGGAGGAGGGTCTAACTGTCCTGGCCAGGCCAACCTAGACCAGCTCCTACAGTGTTTGACTTTGAAACCTATAAAGACACCAAGCAAAAAGCCTAGAGATGACTACGCCTTCCAGGCCGACCATGGATATGTCCATGTGTTCAGTTGATACCAGAGAAGCCACTCAGGTGACTCAGAGACCCACGAGTGATGATAAACATTTCAAGCCGCTGGGTTTTAGGTGACTTGTTACCTCAGTAATGGACAATGGATACAACTTGAAGGAAAGTAGATGCTGGATTTTATGAGATAGCATGGTACATTCCTCTACTGAAGTGGAGTATACTTACACCAGCAATTTCCAACTACTTAGTCTCGTCTCCCAGGAGACACTATTGACTGGAAATGTCTTCTGTTGTTGTAACATGGGGAGGTGCTACTATCACCTTATTGGTAGAGAATAAAAGTGCTGCTAAGTATCTACCAATCCTCTGGTGCATAGGACAGCTTTCCAATGAAAGAATGACCCAAACCTACATGTTCATAACCCCAAGGTTGAGACACTAGCTTTGGTCAAGGTGATAGTGGGGGGTGGGTCTCCAAAGAAGGCACAACATGAACCCAGAGAGCACACAGCCGTCTTAGGCACGTGCTAGTCGCATGAAAATATCACTAACATCTTTCTTTTGCTTACCTCCCTTGTATCCTTCCTCTGCTTCCTGACCTTCAGCATCATTGTGGATGAACCAGAAACCACAAAAAATCAATGCCAGTAAATATACAGAGTGTGAAAAAGTAATAAGAAAGGCCACATGCTCCTTTCCACTGAAAAGGACAGACTCATTAAGCTGGGCTCAGAATTAAGAGTACAGAGCTGGACATCAGAATTACTGGGTTGATACTATGTTTATAGCCTCATATAACCCTAAGACTCCCTGGAGTGAGCAGAAATAACATGAGATATACTTAAAATTCTTTCCAGAGCATTTTAAAGGGGTATTGAGGTGAGCCGTATGATAAAAATGCTGATAATACCCCTGGGTCTTGCTTTTTTTATGTTCTCTCCACCTTCACAGTTACAAAAGAACCATTGTAAAAGCTGAAAGCTACCATATATATTATATCACTGAATCATGAGAATTGCAGAGTGCATATTTTTTTCTTAGTGTTTGCGGTGGTATGATTAGAAAATCAGGACTCACTTGGTCAGATCACACATCGAGAGAGGTTGCACAGTGGTGCTTCTGGCAAAGACGTGTAGGAAGTGGTTTCAGTCCTATCCATCTTGTTAATGACCCAAATGAATCTCCTTGCAACTGGTTGAGTTAGTCCGACAGATGTGTGTCCTCTCTCCCTGTGGGCCAGTGGAATCATTTCTCCATGACACTTTATATCAACTCGGGTTATAGCCTCTGTCGCATTGTTTTATAATAATTATTTCTCATGTGTTTTTTTTCCTGTGTTGCCAGGTAGCAAGCTCCTTAGAAAAGAATTTTTTTATTCTTTTTTTTTTGGTCTCTGGTAACACCTGCAAAGTGATAAGTGCTATATAAGCATAAAATAGTTTGTTCAGTTAAAATCCTTGTTTTCAAGGAGCTTACACCATAGGTGGGAAAACATAAGATCAGGTAAGTTGTGAAAGAGTATTCACGGTGTAACCTCTTTTTAAAAATACATGTATATCAGTATACGGACCAAAAATAATACTGAAAGGATTCTGCACCCAATAGACAACAGTGGTTACCTTTGTGAGGTCAGATTATGAAAGCTTTCTCTTTCTGTGCAAGGTATTTGCAGAAAGTTTTCTAGTAAATGGAAGTATTTTAGTCCTTTGCTAATTAGGTCAGAGAAATAATATACAAACAGGAGAAATATATGGCAATGTTGCTTGTATTTGGTTTTGAAGTAAATAGAGCAAGCACACCAGGAGTTCGGGTAGAATTCCAGTGGGCTGGATAGTCAGGGAAATCTCCAGGAGAGGGACTTCCAATACTCCTCATTATTGAGGGCTTTGAAATAGATTTCCAGAAGGCATTCAAATCTTGATCTTCCCATGTGACCTCAAGATCTTGTTGCTTTTAGGAAAGCCAGTGCCATCTGTTTTTGGAAGCTGCCCCTCATGCCCAGCCGTTAATTTGGACTCCTACACTGCTTTAAAAATTAATGGCTTTATAAAAGGTTTGCAACTCCCTCTTAAGAGTTTAATATCATATTTATAAACTCAGTCTGTATTGAGTTCCAGCATATTGCAAATAATTTACAGTGTTGTCCTGCTCAGAGCATAACTAATGTGGATCCACAGCTGTGCAGATAACTTTTCCTATCAGCGGATGATAAACGGTAAGTGGCCCCATTTGGATGCAGGGAAGTGGTCCAGATTTTAAAAACTGAATTGGTATAAGTGGGAGCGAAGTTCTATAGCAGTGACTTTCCTTACCAGAAATCATCTCAACAGTAGCGAATGCAGCCAGGTTCTTTTCGGCTAGTTATTATACCTAGGAAGAGTGAATGGTCATGCAGTTTATGGCTCTTTGATCTGTTTGCATGAATACTTTCCTGACCAGCTGGTAAATAGTTTGGAAAGTGGGTCAGTCAGCTCAAGGGCCTTGAGGTCCAGAGGACGAAGGTTTTAGATCTGAACCAGTTGCTCCGTAAGGATGAAAGGCATAACGAGAGTGTTTGTGTATAGAGGTGACCACATGCCATTTTTGAACCTTGGTTTCACTGAGGAAATGTTTTTCCATCACCTTCCTGGGAGTTTACTGCTCCTCCATCCATTTAACCATAAACCAGACACATGTTAATAGGAAAAAATTACTTTTGTATAACACTAAGGTCTTTGTAGTTGTTTGCAATACAGAGGCGGCTGATTGACACTGATTTATAATTCAGATTTTATTTTGAATGAGGATTTGTTCATTTACTCCTTCAAAAACTGTTGAGTGCCCTGTCATCTGTGAGGTGAACATACTAGGTGGGAAGTCTTAAAATTGATTAGCGTCATCTTCCTAACTTCTTTTTTTACATTTGATGTTAAGAAATTTATTATGGTCATTTATGAGACATAGATTCTCAGAAGTAAAATTAAGACACACAGCTATCAAAGGAAAAATAGTACTAAAACATCAATTTCAGCCACGACAAAGACCTGATTACAAATCAATAGTCATTTTGCACAACAGTAAGCAACCCATATGCAAGTTCGTTGAACTCCTTCAAAGCTATCTTTTGCAGACGTGCCCCAAGGACAGAGGACTGGCTACCATGACTTTGTTTTAACTCTGGAAATTGGTTGCCAAAGTAATCCAGAAGAAATCCCTGACACACCAGACACAAAGGAGGATGGATATGACATAAGCAGTCTTTCCTGTTCCCCCGTGTGACTATCTTCTATTTTTCAAGCCCAGGGAAGGCTCCAGAGCTGATCTGAATGTATTTGGAATGAATCTTCTTAAAGAGCTGTCAAGTTCAGTGAAACTGCCAGACCTGGCTTTAATGACTTCCTGGTTTTTAGTATCTGAGGCTATAAAGATGATATACAGGTCACAGAGGCTTGAGAGTGGTCAGGGTGGGGTGATAAGGCAGGCAGAGGGGAGTTACACCTGCCAACTGATTAGGTGGCCCGTGCCAATGCATTGATCTGGGTCTCCTGTGCACATACTTCTCTTGGCAGTTGGAGAGAAAGGGATGGGGTGGAGAAAGGTGCAGCAGCTAGGAATGAACCCAGGAAACCAGAAAAGGCTGACGTGGAGGCCTTGTCTGCTCTTCTCACCCAACTGAGTATTCCTCTCTCTTTCTCTCAACCTGCTCCATCTCTGTCCCCTTCAATCTCCCTTCTCCGCCTTTCTCTGGAAGCATTGCTCTTCGGTTGTCACCTGTGTCACACTGTTTGAGGATTCTGTGGGGCTTTAGTCATAAACAGTAGCAAAATACGGACTTAGGAATAAAGACTCTGAGTCCTAAAGACAGACTGATTTCAACACATTACTCAGCTAGTCAGTGGCAGATCTGAGACAGGATCTCTGGACTCCTGATGATGCTCTTTCCTGAACTCAAGCGAAAGTGGGACTGGAGGAAAGGCACAGTGGTTAAAGCACTTGCATAGCAAGTGCAAGGCCCTGGGTTTGATTCCTCAGCACCACATAAAAGCTGGGTGTGGTGTTGCACGCCTGTAATCCCAGCACTCAGGAGGCTGAGGCAGGAGGATTGCCAAGTCCAAGGCTAGTCTGGGCTACATTGTGAGTTCGGTATGAGCTTGGGCTACAGAGTGAGATCCTGTCTCAAAAAATAAAATAAAGTAAAATAAAATAAAAACTCAAGGGGGCAGTTAATCCTTGCTGAAAGGCTTGACATATTATCTTGACTTCGACTTCTCTCTCTCTTTTCTCTTTTTCTTTCTCTTTTTTGAGACCCATCTCATTCTTTAATCCAGGCCAGTCCTGAACTTACCGTGTAGCCCAGGCTGACCTTGACCTCATGGCAATGCTCTAGCTTCACCCACAACTTGGGTTCTTGAAGAGTAAGTTACAATAGACATGCAAAGAAGATTTAACTCCAAGGAATTTCAGGATTCAAATACAGGCAATCGGGATGGAATGGAATTGGATGGAAGATCATGGCAGCGGCTTCCTAATTAGTATCTTCCTCTCTCCTACTCTGCCTGAGGAGGGGGATTTAAAAAATGCATTTACCAAATATCCTTGGTATGAAAGAGAAGCCATTCTTTTAAAAGGACACTATGAATCAACACTTTGAAGGCTTTAATCTACTATAAAAGTTCTGTGCTAGACAATTCTACTGTGGCAAATATGATTGTATACCGTCTTATAATATTGAAGGAGATTTTCTCCTTCACCTAGTTCTTGTTTTTCCAACTCCTATTCATTCAGATAAGGCATCTTATTCTTACTGTCTTAGTGAGGAGCTGATATGATGAAATGTGGTTTAAAAAAGGAATCCATTTCTCAAAAACACTGAAAATGAGTGAGAACAAAACATCTAGCAGAACATGGACAAGATTTCTAGAATCAGAGAGAGGAAGAGAAGAATTGGAAATAAGAGGAAACACAGCAAATGGTATTTTATGTGGGCTCTTGAACTTTGCATGCCCTTTCTTTATTCCTGGGGGTAAAAAACTAAAAGCAAACAGAAATCAAGCAATCACCCTCCTGTAGGTAAGTTTGGGGCTGTTGCAAGGAAGAGGAGCTCTGATATCATATTAGCTAATGGTTCTTACATATAACATCGTGCCACATAAAGAGCATTCATGTAACTTACATACCTGTGAAGTAGGTGGGTGTGGCTGAAATGGACTTGTCTTTGCCCGGTGGCTCTGATGATTTTTATCGGGGTTTGTTTATGTGTCTGAGCCATGGCTGGGTACTGGGTGGTCTAGCCAGGACTCACTGGAGAAGTTGGCTCTGATTTGTTTGCTTCTCATCCTCCATAGACTATTGGTCTAGCCTGGGCATATTCTTTTCATATAAGCTGGAGTGTAAGAGAATGGATGAAAATATGCAAAGCCTTTCCAGCCTTGTTCTTGGAGGTGTTACATGTCTTTTTCATCTCTTTTGATAGCCAAGACTACGTATATGGCCATATCTAAAGTCAAAAGACAGTGAAATACAGTCTACCACTCCTTGTGTGAGAAATCATAAGATCTTATGGCAAAAGATATGAGTGCAGGGACATGGAAAGATGGGAAGGTGGGAAGAGGAACAGTAAAAATGGCAAAGATGCAATGTGTCTATGTGCCAAATCTCCAAGAAGAATGTAATTACCATGTATCACAAACACATGAAGCTGAAAAAATAATAACCAAAAAGAATTTGGCTAATTACATGAAACTTAATATCTCTCTTTTTTTGTGCATATGCAGAACCCCCAAAGTGGGCAAGATCTCAACGTGTCAGGGGAACAAACAATTGTATCAATCGTCTGGAAGATAGCTGGGCTTAAGCTAGCATTACAACTTACCCATATTCCTTAGGAACATTTCCTGGGAAATTGGCCATGGTATAGCTAGCTATAACACAAAGAATCAGACCTAAAGGGGCTGTCAAATGGTCATGAACTAGCAATGACTCTCTGGATTTAGGGCTAAGGATCATAGGGATGATGGATGGTCCCAGTCTACTTCATGATTATGTGACAATCAATTACTAGTTGCCTCTTGGCTCCACTAAAACCTTCTGGAACCCTAGAAATCACCTCTGGAGAAGACGGTGTATGTGTGTTAGGGAGATAGGAGCACAGACTCAAACTGGCTGAAATTGTGTGTGTGTTTAAAGAATTTTGACATATACAAAACCTCTTACATTTAAAAATGAGAGATTTTTCTGATTCTGGCAGTCACAATATTTCCACTGTGCAGGTTATATGGCTTTTAAGTCTAGCTTGAACTAAAGAATACACATGGTGAGAAGAAGGGAGGCCATTTCAATTTAACGCTGGAACTTGGGAAATGTAAGACTCAGATACAGATCCATTGCACGGGAATAAATAGATCTTTTTGTCCCTTCGTGTCCGTTTCCTCTCCTTATGTGAGTGCTCGTCGTAGAGTTCAGACAGTGGCTGGTTTTGGGAGGGCAGAGGGAGGCAAACTAAGTGACAGAGGCAGAGCTGAGTCCCAATTCCATTAGAGCTCAGCCTAAAAGCACTTGGCTTCCTATAAAGGAAGCAAAGATCAAGGGAAAGGCAGTTGCTGGACTCTTTGCTTGGTTCCTAGAAGCTAATGGGCCAAGAAGGAAGGATGTTCATGCTGCTAGAAATGCACCAAAGAAGAAGCTCATAAGCTGCTTCCTGGGGCATCACAAGTGTCTTTGTTTCAGGAGACACTCTCTGTTACCAAATCAGAGATTTCAGAAGTCTGTCAATTTCATCATTTGCTTTCAGCTTGATCCAGATCTAGACATAGAGTTGATTAATCAATTGTTCAGGGAGGGCCTTTACAGATCCACTGGAGATCCAACATCTCCCAGCTGGGTTCTCATTAGCGTCAATCTCAGGATTGATTGGCAGGCTCCCTCATTCATTCGTTTACCTGTGTTTTCCAATCGGCAACTTATTGGCATGTCTTATGAGAGACAGGCTGGGTTGGTATTATGGACATATCATGATTAAAAAGCTGGATGTGATGGCAGTTGCCTGTAATCCCAGGTACTCAGGTTAGCTGAAGTAGGAAAAACGCAAGTCTGAGGCCAGCCTGCGCCATGTTGTAGAACCTTGTCTTAAAAAATAAAAAGGGTTGGAGATGGAGCTCAGCACTCCTGTTCCAATCTCTAGTACTTACTTTCTTGACAATGCACACTTTCTTTTGGAGGATGTTACCTTTTTCAAGTGTCTTGTCTTGACAGGATTTTTTCCATCAGTGTGCCCTGTGACCCTCACCTAAGAGGTGTACATGTGGTCCGCATTGGGTAACATCTTCGTCTTTTAGATGGCCTCCTAATCAATGTAAACATTAGAACTCTTTTTTACATAACACCTTGTACTTTACACAAATCTTATTAGCCATTGTGTGTCCTGGTAACCTTAGTTTTATTTATGTGGCTGTCAATTTGCCCATTGAATTCTGAGCCCTAGCCACATTTTTTAAAACCAAGAGTTATTATTCATATTAGTATGTATTTGTGTTATACAATAGTTATATTAAGCTTGAAGAATGGATGCACCTATCTTATTAAATTCACATTCACTTCCCCTCCCTCTCTCCTGCCCTCTCACTCCCTTCTACATTCCTCTGTCATTCCCTAAATCCTTCTCCCTGCTTCTTACCATCCCTCTTATCCAGATTTTTAATTATTTGTGCTTTGAATTTCTCATATTAGAAACACCATGTGATATTTAATCTTGTGTGGTTGATTCACTTCACTAAGCATAATGATATCAAGTTGCATCCTTGTTCCTACAAATGCCTCAAATTTATCTTTCTTTGTGGCAGAATAGTACTTCATTGTGTATATGTGTATGTGTGTGTGTATCACATTTTCTTTATCCTATTGCGAAACACTAAGTCTGTCTGTCTGTCTTTCTTTCTTTTTGAGACAGAGTCTTGTTCTGTAGGCCAGGCTGGTCCTGAACTCATTATGTAGCCCAGGCTAGCCTTGGACTCGCAGTAATCCTCCTGCCTTAGTCTCCCCTGAGATTACATGCATGCACCACCCCATCCCTGGCTTTGTGTGGTGCCGAGGAATTGAACTCAGGGCCTTGAGCTTGCAAGGCCAGCATGTTAACCTCTGTGCCTTTCCTCCAGCCTAATAAGTGTTTCTTACATAGACTGTTTCTGGGCCGGGCAAACATGCTACTGTGCTGGAGTAGCTCTTCACTTTGTAGATGGATAGTGCCTCAGAATTTGACCTTGGAGCATTTACTTGCATTTTCTTTATGAAGAACAAGAAATTTATATATTAATAACAGTAATAGTATAAATGACAACAAAAGCAAGTACCTTACTGACTGTCTTCTATGGCAGGAACCAGTTTTGGTGGAAGCACACATAATTTCTTGCTTAAAGTCTTCCCCTTGGCTCGATTGTGCAAATATCTATAGTACATTTTTACTTATGAGAAAATGTAAGCATGGTAATGTGAGATTACTGGACTGCATGGGTCACAACAAGAAATGGAATCCTGGCACAGAGGCATTGGGATTATTTTAACTTTGATGTTTTTCCTCAAATGCATCTAACAAAGTCATCCAAATGCTGATTTGAATGTTACTTATTTAATTACAGATCAGCACAGAACGAGAGTTCAAAATGGTGGAATTACAATACGTCTTGGCCACAGTTAAAAATGCAGAAAATTGCTTCTATGTAGCCATCAAGCTTTCCAATTATATCTTTTACTTCATTAAAGAAAGAAAAAGACAGCCTTTTGAGCTCTCTTGACAAAAATCTTTGCCTCGTGGACTTCACGTTAAAGCTGTGTCTAGCTCTAGGGTAAGATAGTGGAAGACAAAGAGGTTTGGTAAATTCAGGTGACTGACTGCAAAGGAAAGTGTGATGGTTAAGCTTGATTGTCAACTTGGTTGGATTGGGAGCCACCTAGGGGATTACTAAAGCACACTTATGGAAGTGTCTGTGTGGGCAACATAGACATGACACAGGTGTTTATATCCCAGCCCCCTGCCCCCCATTCCTTCATCTCTGGTGCTATATCCATGCTCTACCTCCTGGCCTCTATGAATTGAGCAGCATTCCACCATCTTTAATCCAATTTACATGCCTGTAGTCCACCCCTCCAGACTAGGCCCCAATCTACCAACAGCACATGGTTCCATAGACAATCTATAACATTTAAATACATGAGACTTTTGGGTGACATTGAAGATCCAAACCACAATACCCAGCTAGGAAGTGCTGCACTTGGCATTTGAACACAGGCCATTTGACGCCAGGACTCACTCTTAAATGTTATGCTCCATGGACTGACGTTTTATACTAAATAATAAGCTTACTGCCTAATTCCCTTGAATTTGGGAGAGTGCTGGTAAGACACTATTAACCTACAAGAAGTCATTACTAACTTGAAGTTATCAGTTGTTCTGTAATTCTAACATTTAACAAAGAACCAGAGAAGGTTACTTGTAAGCTTACTCAAATGTGTAGTTTCTTATAGATCTGATTTTATGAGAAAATGTAGATATCACACAAAGAAATTAATGCTTCTATTTTAAATTCTCATATGTATTATATATGTATTAGAAGTTGTTCTGAAAAGGGATAATGTTTGAAAATAAAAAACCAAACTTTCAATCATTAAAACTAAAAATTTAAGTATAATGCTAATGGACAATAATTGTGGAACAGAACAATTTCAGCTATGTTTTAAATACTGAAGAGGAGTGATACTTTTCCCAAATGGAAATTGGTAAGAGATGGATCAGAATCACAGGATGGAGAATTGCTTTTCAGGGTGATTGTAGCCAGTCTGTATTTTTTCAACCGTATATATGATATTCCATTTCTCCACATCCTCTTTAATGCTGCTGTTACCCAGACTTTATCATTTTGCAAATTAGATAATATGGAATGGATCTCATTGCTTTTTAATTACGAAATTTCTTAATTTTGAGGAGTTTGCTTATAAAATAGCATTATAAAACTACATCAAGCCATGGCTATCCTGAGGTTAATATATATATATATATATATATATATATATATATATATATATATATATTAATACATCTGATCTCAATGGCCTTACCAGGAAGCCCACTTTTCTTCCTTTGCTTTATTTATCACTTAGACTCACCTGTACGATTTGGTATACCTTCTGGGTAGCAGGTGGTTGCCATCTAGAATAGCAACACCCATAACGGAAGGATGAAGCACAGCATGCCACAAGGCAATCCCTACTCAGCAGGAAGGGGAGCAAGGGCTCTTGTAGAGATCAGTGGGCACAGGACTTTGTCAGACCAGCAATACTGTTTAACCATCCCAGCTATTCTATGGGAGGTAGGACAATGCAATTTCTCTCTCTCTCTTTTAAAATGAGCAAATTTAGATTAGTGAGGTAAAATTTTTGAGTCCTCATCTTTATTATTTCTTGTAACTTCAGACACACTACTTATTCTGTCTTATTTATCAGAATCTGTAGAAAGTGTATAATTATATTTGCTATGTAGATTTGTGCTGTTATATATGCTACATAGGTTGGTGGGTTCCATGAGACAATGTGCACATGCCTTGTGCAGCACTAGGTACACAGGAAGTGCTGGGCAACGGGAGCTATTGGATGGAGAGAGTAGCAGGGCCGTCTGGCTGGATACAATAGGTGGGACATAGTCCCTGAGGAAATCGCTGCCAACTTCTGCCGTGTGGAGTCACAGTGAGGACGGCTCGTGATGAATACCCAATGGACATAGAATTGTGGCATTTGAGAGAAAGATCTATGATCCTGAACACACATGCCTACCTGTCACACACCTGTGCACTTAGTTCAATAACTGTGTCCATGCAGATGCTTGGCGGGAAGGGAAGGACCCGAGGCAGCTTCTTCAGTGTCATTGCCGAGAGAAGGTCTCCTAGGAGACTTGCGTTTATACATCCTTCAATTTGGATTCCGAAAAACTAGCAAGTGAGAGCAATGCCTCTTGGGCTGTTTGTTCTTCTCAAGTTTACTAGGGGAAATTTTCAGTAAGTAATGTTTGGGAAGAAACCAGGGCTCCAATAGGGGGAAAACCCTCATGCTTTCTTGTGGTTGGAGAGGTGTGTGATGTCTACACAGGGAAAGAGACAGTATTTTGTAACACTGATGTCTACGATGACAGTGCTCTTGACCCACTCACCTGGCCATGCAGGTTGACTGCTCTCCTCACCGCTGGGTCGGATCCATCCTGAGCTTCTCATTTTAACACACCTAGGGTGAGCTGCCCATGAGGGGCAACCACCCCTTATCTTCCTACCTCATTTTCTGCAGAATCTGCTGGTGGAGGTGAGCTAACCAGCAGAATGGACTGGCTATGGTGTATGGCCCATTGTCCTGAGATTCTGTCACTGGGGGAAATATCTTCATAAGATAAATTTCTTCATGTTCTCCCCTCAAAATTAAACTCCTGTGCATCCGAGGAAGCAGCAGCAGAAGCTATACAAATAGAAGAGCGTGAGAGGGAGAGAGAGCACTGTCAAGAGGAGATGCTTGTTTCTATTCTGTCTGCCTGTGCAGAGGGCTCTTATGCCACATCAGCTCAGAGAGAGCAGGTGAGACCTGGTGCTCCGATGAGAGACGAACAGTAAGGCGGCCACTGGAAAGGTCAAATGCTCATCGTCCTTGTGTCTCTGAGAGTCTGATATTGACTATACAACTCCCTCGTTTCCGCTTTCCATCACACTGCTTTTGTGCAAAAAGCATCAGCTCCGAGCTCTTGTGCTCCTAGAAAGGCTGGAATTGGAGTGAGCAGGAGGTTACAGGCGTCCTCGGAAATGGCAGCTTCTGTCAGTTTCTAGTCTCTTGCCTAAAGATTGAAGATTAGAGGGAGGGGGGTCAATGCCCTAAACTATATCACGAGGAGGGAAAGAGGTTATAGTTCTATTTTCTCAAGACTCAAGGTCTCTCTCTCTCTAATTGTTAATCCTATGAAGAAGAAATGGCCAACCCACGATATTGTCTGAGTTACATTTTGTTCTGAGAATTCCACTTCACGTTCCTGTGTTTTCTGTATTCCTTAAACTGTCCCCTTCTGCACTGGCTGTTTTCAGAACTTCCCTCCCAATTTCTTTCTTTCCCATGGAGAAGATGACCTCTAAGCCAAAGCGAATTTCTTTTTCCTCCCTCCTGTTACGGTTTATATCTAGACTGTCTCCCCGCCCCCAACAAATTTCATGTGTTTGAAAGGTAACTGGATTCCAGTGGTTCTATACTCATCGGTGGACTGATGAATTCAACAGCTGATTATGCTGTCAGGAAGTGGGGCCTGGTTGGAGGCAGGTCACTGGCGATGTGACCTAGAAGGTATATTCTTGTTCCTACCTTCTCCCTTTTCTTTCTGTTTCCTGGTCCCCATGCAGTGAACAGTTTTCTTTCACCATTTCATTCCCCCCCCCCCACACACACATTTTATTGACATGTATACGTGCAAAATTCAAGGTTTACAATGAAGTTGAGCATTTTGTGCACATACGTATCTTGTCAAGGTGACAAGGGCTTTCCCACTCTCCTTTTGTCCCTCCCTCTACCCACCCCTCCTTCCCACCCTCCCACACCCTCCCCCCTCTTTCACTTCGTCTTTCGTCTTAAGTTCCATAGGTGTTGTGATCTGGGCCTCACATATCAGAGAGACCATTCGATGTTTCACCTTCTGCTTCTGACTCACTTTACTAAGCATGGTGCTCGCAAGTTTCTTCCATTTGCCTGCAAAAGCCTCCACGCTGTTGGACTTTATAGATGCATAGTATTCCATTGTGTATAAATGCCACAATTTGTGTATCCACTGGTCTGTTGGTGGGTATTTTGGTGACTTCCATATTTTTGCTATTGTTAGTTGTGCTGCTAGGAACATGGGTATACATATATCTCTGTTGTGTGTTGTTTTGGTCTCTTGGATATATTCCCAGGAGGGGTGTCGCTGGATCGAAGGGGATATTTATTTCTAGTCTTTTGAGAGCTCTCCATACTGCTTTCCAAAGTGGTTGTATGAATTTACATTCCCACCAGCAGTGCAGGAGGGTTCCTTTCTCCCCAGTGCTGGCAGTCATGTCAGCACTGATTACTATTTGACTTGTTGATGTTGGCTATTCTCTCTGGAGTGAGATGGTATCTTAGCATTGTTTTGATTTGCATTTCTCTTATGGCTAGAGATGTTGAACATCTTTTCATGTACCTATTGGCCTTTTGTACTTAATGAGTGAACTGTCTCTTCATCTCATTTGCCCACTTTTCAATAGGATCCTTTATTTTGGTTGGCTTACTTTTCTTCAGCTCCTTGTATATTCTAGTTATAAGCTTCTTATCTGAGATGTTGGTGGTAAATATTTTTTCCTTGTCTGTTGGATCTCTTTTTACAATGTTGATAGTTTCCTTTGCTGTGCAGAAACTTTTTAGTTTGACAAGATCCCATTTGTTGATAATGGGGATAATTTCTTTTGCTCTTGGTGTCTTGTCAAGAAAGTCTTTGCCTACCCATATGTCTTTTAGAAATTCGCCTAATTTGTCTTCTAGAAGGTTTAGTGTTTCATTTTTAATGTTTAGGTCTTTGATCCACTTTGATTTGACCATTTCATTTTGATTCTGTCTTGAAGTCAGGCAACCGAGGACTGAAACCTTGGGCCAAAATATGTCCTTCCTCCTTTAAGCTGTGAGCGTCAGGCATTTTGTCTTAGAGATGGGGAAGTGCTATGGCAACTCCCAGCCTACTCAGGGATCCCCGCTTTGCCGATGTGGGCTGGCTTAAGTCCTTCCTAAGTCTCTTTGCTGAACATTAAGCCCCACATTTTTTATGAGTGCAGAGTGGGTTCATTTTTAAAGAACAGAAACAATGTGCGGTCATCTGTTTGGGCTGTCATCTTTAAAAGGTTGCAAGGCTTATGATGGCTTGTTTTTAATTGTAGCTTAAAGGACTGAAATGAGTGGCTTCAGCAAAGGGCTTTGTGAAGTGCTGCTGCTGTCAGACTGTATTTTGTTCTCCTGAGGGAGTCCACAGATGAAGGTGTAAGTAGAGATGAAAGCAGTTTGGGCTCTTTAGACCAATTCCCAAGGGCAGGTGTGGACTCTCATGTGTTCCCTAGAAGTTGTTGCTGTCAAATCTAAGGAGTGAGGGTGTTTGTCTCAATGTGGAACACTTGGAGGCCTTTGGTCTTCGGGCAAGTTTTACAAGTCATAAAGCATTATTGTCCTGAAAGAATTTATTTTCCTAGAGATTACAGAACCTGGCTTTTATCTCTTGGTAAAAGCACCATGGTTGCCTCTTGTAGCCATCAAATGAGCTTAGAGATACTGTTAAAATCTAGCCCTTTCTGAGGACAGGTACCTGCTGAACTTAAATGCTCCCAGGTAGCTCAGGAGGTATGACCAGGCCTTGGTGTTATTAACCCCACAGGTCTTTTCCCTGTTCGTGCTTGTGAGTCCTTAGCATGGAAATGTTCCTCCTCGCTAAATCACTTTCCTCCTTGCTGGGCTATCATGCTTGACACCCACAACTTATTTTAAAAAATTCTTGTATTAATTTGCACTATATAACAAGGATCAGCTTGAGCAATTGGTGGGCTTATACATTGCATGTTGATCATTTTTATTTCCCTTTCTTCCTCTCGCCTCTCACCCCACGCCCACATCCCTTCTCCCTCTCCACAAAGTCTATCTTCTTACTTTCTTCTGTCTTTTTTCTTTTTGTATAGTTTGGTTTTCTTGTATTAAAGAAATCACGTGCTATTTAACCTTCTGTGTCTGCTTCGCTTCCTTACACACTAAAGGTCTCAAAGTTCATCCATTTCCCCACAGATGATTCAAAGTTATCTTTCTTTATGGCACAGTAGTACTCCATTGCGTAAATATACCACGTCTTCTTCTTCTATTCATTTGGCTGCTTCCAGGATTTCGCCTTGATACCCACAACTCGAAGAAGAAGGGGCTTGCTTTGGCTCTCGGTATCAGAGATCTGTTCATGCCCAATTGGTTGTGGGCTTCAAAGCAGAAACAGCAATGGTGGAAGGACAGGGCGGAGGGGAGCTGTTTGTGCCACGGTAGCTAGGAAGCCAAGAGAGAGGATTGGAGCTTGGGAGGGCAACGTGTTCACCTGAGCCACACCCCCAGTGACATTTCCTCCAGCAAGGCCCCGCCTCCCAATAGCACAAGAAAATCAGTGGATAAACCACTGATGAACATAGCACCCTCATGCTCCGATGACTTTTCAGATATGTGAGACTTCTATGGGACATTTAGAGTCTAAAAATAAAACCCCCAGAATTCAGTGTCGCCCCAGACTACATGCTGAAGCTTGTTCCCCACATATCCTTCCTTGAGATGATCTATTAGTGAGATGATGTATTAGTTAGCTTCCGCTGTGTAACAAATCACCCCTGGAGCCAAGTACTTATTTTAAAATTGTTTGGAAAATTGGGCTATTTCTAGGGAATTGGCTCTTTTTAGCCCATATTGAACTCATTTGTCCTCAATCAACTGCCATTCAGTCTTGCAGCTAGCAAGGATGACTTCAGGGTAGACGGTTTATCTCTTTTCCGTCATTCAACTCTGCCTATCCTGTGGTTCTTCATACAGCCTCTGTGCAGGTTTCTGAGGGAGTGTGGAAGCAGCAGGGTTTCCCTTGGTCTAGTTGTCTTTGCTACCTCGTGTCAATTCTCAAAGTTAGTCCTGACGAGTGAGAAATAATGTCCATCAGTCTGTGGTAGGGTGTGTAAAATTACATCGCCAGGAGTGTGGGTATCAAGAAGGAACAATTAAGATAATTGTACCACTTAAAAAATACCCAGTACTCCACAGAGGTTGTGTGTGTGTGTGTGTGTGTGTGTGTGTGTGTGTGTGTGTGTGTGTGTGAGATCCTGAAAAAGATTGGGAAAGTATTTTAAGTCAATGGAGACTTAGCTTCTATAGACTGAAGAAAACACTAGACTCCTTATTTCATAGTTTCAAGACATAGATCCAGACTTGAGCAGACACCACAGGATTAAATGAACGGCTTCTTTGTTTCCAGTTACCAATATGACGTCTATATAAGTGGGTGAGGAAGCTGTGCTCCTGTGGGCATTGTGTTTGGTTTTCATGCCTCACTCATGCCGTCTGTAATGCTTTCTGTCACCAAAGCTAACACTGTGAACTATTGCCCAAGGGTCCACACACTCCAATTTTCATCACCTATGTAAGTTTTGATTCATTTGTGTGGAATAATTGCTTGCTCTATCAGTATTTCCATCTTTACTTCATTTGTGCTTACTGTGCATGTGAGTTTTATCCAAGAAGTAAAGCTCTATGTTTTATTGGGGACATTTAAGTGAGTGAACCCTGGCCTGTACTCTTCTTTTTGAACTAGCTTCTGATTGAGGGCCTGCTTAGTGCTAGTATGAGGCTGAGAGACAGAGAATACATTTAAAAAATCTCTTTCCCTGGACATCACATGCATCTGGGTTCAACGCAAATGTCAAGGCAAATTTAAGGGATTTTTCTGTGAATCACTCACTCTTTTGGACGGTCCCCATCTGCTTTCCTTCCTTACATGAATAATTGAGAATTGACTGCATAATACATGCATGGTGGCTTATTTATAGTTTTTGATAGAGACCCTTGCATGCTTCATTGTGCTTTATGAAACTCTAATCTATTCTGATTATAAATTTTCTTTTCTTGTTTTTGGAGGCAGCTTCCTGCAGGACCCAAAATGTAGTAAATATTAAAGTGGCAAGGCCTTAAAAGTATATCATGAGGCCTAAGAGTCAGTCTTCTAAAATAAGGGCCTCCTGTGCTGCACTACTGCCTAGGTGCTTTCACACAAGGATACATAAATAAATCTCATTTCCACCCTTCATGGTGGAGTTGGGAATTCCTATGTAATGTATGAGAAAACTAAGTCTCTGTATTTAAGTAACCTATTTAGAAAAGCACAGAATCACTATGTCACTAAACTAGAAAGGAAGCTGAGGTCAGCGTGACTCCAGAGCTAGTTCTTTTTCTACTAGAGTATGATTCTTATTCTGGTAATTATTTTTTGACTGCTGGATAACTGCCACCATCATTCTGTAGGAATGAACTTCCTCTTTTTTTCTCCCCTGGAAGCATTGGTCTCCCAGCTTCCTTGTCTTTATGAGTTTATGATACAGCTACATGATAGAATTCCTCTTTTGAAAACACACATGATTTTGGAATGGCAGACATTGCACAAACCTAGAAGAAAGGCACAGATGGAGCGAGAGACATGGGGTGAGCCGAGGGGCTCAGAAAGAAGCTTCTCAGAAAGGATGCAATCGGAAAACTTAAATCTGAATTCCAAATGGAGGAATGCACGTGATCATAAGGTTTCCAATGAGTCTTGATTTAAAAACTCTTAGACGTAGAGTCATGGCAAGATGGCCAGCGTCTTCTGTCTTAACCCACAATTGAGTGTGATGGTCTTGCAGATCCTTGATGATTTTCACAGGTGAAGGTATCAGGTCAGACTTCTGCTTCCTCTAATATTTTTATTATGATTGCTGTCAACTGAAGCCATTTTGTATCACAGCTGCTTTTATAAATCATATAATCAACCTTATGCGGGCAGTCCAGCCCTTCTATGACATGTTTATGTGTGTGATTAGATTTGTAGGCTCCTTTTCCCCTACTTTTATTACTATATATATGTGATACACAATGGTTACATTGAGCTTTGGGTATTTTCTGCACATATGTATCGTGTCAACGTTACAGTCCCTGCCCCTTCCCTGCTTTGGCCCTCCTACAGCCCCTTTTTGCCTCCTGACTCCCAAGAACCTCCTTCCCCCATTTGGTCCTATAAAATGCCTGGACTCTAGGTCTCTCATACTAGAGAAACCACGCGGCATTTAACCTTCTGAGTCTGACTCACTTCATTAATCACGGTGATCTCAAGTTGTGTTCATTTACCTACAAAGCCCCAAATAAATTTGTATTTATAGAAGAGTAGTAGTACCCCATTGTGTACATATACATTTTTTTTTTATCCATTTGTCTGTTGATGGATATTTCTGCCTGGCCTTTTTCATTAAGATTTTTCTTTTCAGTGCTTGGGCTTTGTGTATACTAAGCAATTGTTCTGCCAATGAACTACATCCCAAGCTGTGATCTTCCCCATTAATTAAAAAATACCCTCAGACCAATTTATAGTGAACATATCATTCTTTCAGTTACTCACTGATTGATGAATTTATCCTTTTAACTAATACTTGAAGGGTAATTATTATATCCTAGGCACTATTTTAGCTCTGAAACTGTCAAGGTGGACAAAATATATAAAAATGTCTTCTTTGTGGAGTTTATCTTCAAGATGGAAGTAAGGGGAAAGGGCCAGAAAATAAAACAATAGGAAATAAATACATATGTGTTATCTGGTGGAAATGTTATGGAAAGAAATCAACCAGTAAAGGAGAGGGATGGGGTTGAATTTGGAATATGCTCATCAGACTAGATAATGCTGACATCTGAGAAAAGCTTGGAAGAAAGTAAAGTGGGTATGCATAGATATCAGAGGAAATGTCCTCCATGAGAACATTTTCTGTAGCTCTTGGAATAAGGATATATCTACCTCAAAGAAACAGAATGCTACCGGTGGCATTTCAGATGACAATTAGAATTAAGGAGATCATTTTGGTGCAAAGACTTAAGGATTTTTGGACTTGTGACTGAGCCCGCTCAGTCAGTCAACGAGAACACGAGGGGGGTAGTGCGGATTGAAGATAACTGGACTCTTGCAAGGGACGCTGCAAAAGACGCTTTATTATCTACATCCTCCCTCTTATACCCTCTTTGCCCTCCCACTTGTTAATAGTCACGTGTTTCAACACCTGATCCAGATTTCAAACGGTAAAGAAGCAAAACAACACGTGACTTAAATTTCAAGCAGTAAACAAGCAAAACAACACGTGACTTAAAGGAACTTGGCCAAGGTCAGCAATGCTGAGGCTCTTGGGCCCTGACAGACTTGGGAGCCAGCCTTCTAGGATTTGGTTTTGCATTCTACTTCTCACTTCCCACAGGAATCCAATCATTTCTCTTTACAGTGTGATTCAATTTTATTGTCATCTTCCTTATCCCCGTCACGGTCACCTGGTTCTTGTCCTTGTTCTTCCACCATTGTTTTCTCTTACAGCTGGGCGCTATGCCCGTTGCCTGCCGTTCTTTCTCTCTCTGTAGGACTCTGCCTGACAGGTTATTCCCGAGCACCAGATTGGGTTTTCCTTGGTGTCTGGGTTCTGTCTGAGTAGACATCCTGGAGTTCACCTGCATACAGACTCTTTCAATATGATCTGATCCAAAATCAACAGATGGTGTTCCCTGCAAGAGAGCTAGGATTTAACATGCTCAGAAAGATAAACCCATAGATTGCAAAAACTGAAATATTGCTTCTAGTAATCTTTATAAACTTATCTGGATTAGGCTTTAAAGAAAATTTAGAGGCATTATATGTGTAATAAAATACATATCAATAATATGGGGAAAATACAGCTATTAGCTTTGAATATATACTCTACACAAAGCACAAAACTGGATTAAAAAAATAGAAATCTCTTAGCTGTCCTGCTCATAGATATTCTGATAAAGAAATATGAGGGAGCAGTAACTCACAGTAATGACAGATTTATAAGGGCCAGTGCTAGCTCATGCTCTTTCTGACATAATTTTCTCCCATAGATTGGCTTGATCATTTTTCCTGACCTTTGCATGCCCTGTACATGTGTATAGATATAACTCAGTCTTTGGTAAGGGCAATTTTTCCCTGTTAATAAATTTAATTATTTCCTTGCTAGCAGAGTAATACATATTCAATATGTAAAAATTTGAAACAATAGAGGAGTAAGTTGACCAAGGTCATGATGATTTGAAAAATAGCAGAGTCCAGGCCTGGCCATCTACAGAATCTATGTTCACAACCACTATTTTGAAGCCATTTTCCTCTGCTGGTCTCCCACAGCTGACTCACCCACAGGGTCAAATTCATTACTATTTAACACACTGGTGCATTTCAGTTCAGGGTATTTGTTTGTTTTGCTGAGTTCCATCTGTCTTGAACATAGGTTAATAGTATGGAACTCCTCTTGGCCAAATAAGGAGCCAATTTTGGGGATAGTAATATTCTCAGGACAGAGAATGTACGTGATGAGCCAATGCTGCAAATGGAATTGATGCCCACACAGGATTAATCAGTCTCTTTGAGAGAACGTCCGGGGTTCTGCAAATTGGATAGCAATGATGTCATATTGCATGCATGTTGTTAAGCTCTTTGCTTACAGTTTGGCTGAGGGGGGGCTGGGTCCCAAGGTGCCTCCCCCATGACTTTTAATTCTCCAACCCTACTCTTGATGATGGGAAGTGCTTACTATTTTTTGAGATTCATATTTTAAGATCATGCTGGGTAAATACATCACCCCAGCTATGTTCCTTGCTAAATACTGCTTTTCCTCTCTTTTTAGTTATAATTAAATGAAATGAAAGGCTTATAAGGGGATATAAAAATAAGAAATAGTATCTCAGAATCTTCATTTGTGCTTTTAAAGTTTAGATTTCATTAAATACCAAGTACTTTTCATTTCTCAGACTCTTTAAAACCCTCCATCAGTGAAAATAGTGAGAAAAATTTCAGGACTTGGGATAACATTTAAATTTTGAGCAGAGATAAAAACTGGGTACATTTCAGGAAATGCTACCATTTCAGTTCGTGTTGCCTTCAGATCGAAGTTTTCTGATCTTCATCAACTGACAGCTGTAAGATCACATTCATGACAAATTGAAATCAGAAAGGAAGCTGATTTTCAGAAAAGGCATCACAATGTCATAATGTTAGAGATTAGAGCTTATTTTTCATGCCTGAGGTAGAATACAGTGGAAAAAATTCCCTGCCACAAACACATTCAGTCAGGTGAAGAATTCTCCAGTTTCAGCTTGATTGTAGCTTCTGAGAATAATATTGCATTTGTTTTCTGAGATCTATGAGTCTGAAAGAAATGTAGACAGAAGTAATGTCCTGATGCAGCTCCTTTGGGGAGGGGTGACACGGGGGCAGAGGCAGGAGACCTCTGACCTTTAGTGACCCCCCCATACCGATGTGTGACATTAGCCTTGTCATTTGATTTCGTTGAGTCTACGTTTGCTCAGTCTATAAAATGGAACCAATAAAATGTTCCTCAGAGGTTTATTATAAAGATTAAATTTTAATACATATATTGCCTCTTGTTCAATAAATCTATGTCCACCGTCTCATATTCATAATTCAGAGATTGGAAAATCATGAAAGTTGTTTTCTTGAAACCCTGTTAGTGGCAAAACTTGCACTGTCTGATTTGATTTCATTTGGGAGAGAAAATTTATCTGGTCTTGAAAAGCTTTTATAGTCCTTGTCTCACCGATGTGAACATTAGTAGGTTCTGGTGCATAAATACAAATATGTCTGATTACTTGTGATGTATCAGAGCCTTCCAGGGGAGTTGCATAATGTACAATGTAATATCCTTCTAGAATGTAAAAGAATCCCGAGTTCTGAAGCATAGGTGTTCCTGAGGATTTCTCATAAGGGATTTAAAGTCTGTTCCTTTTTGCTTTCAGAATAAATGAGCATGAAAATAATTTTTATTTGTTTTGGCTTATTCTACTTATCCCTTGGAGAAAATAATGTTTAGAATATTTTCCTTCGATTTCTTTGAAGGGATACTGCCCTATAGCCTAGGAATCATGTTAGAGTTCTTGAAAAATATCTTTAGACATAGAACACAGTGATTTTCCAGGTAAGATAAAAATATGTCATACTTTAGGTTCATTTGATGAATTAAAAGAGGTTCCCCTATGTTAGCTATAGTAGTTGTTAATGTTTTTCTATTTATGCATACATCTTATGTGAAGTTGACAGTGGATACCGGAAGGAGTACATTCTGAGCTTCTGTGAAGATCCTTGGATTGGTTCTCTTTTCCAGAAAATTCAGTACCCCCCCCCCCCCCCCATGGCTTTATTTAACAGGTGTGACTCAATGTTTGAGCTCCTTTTGAAATGAACAAAACAGCATTTGTTATTGAAAAAGTCCAGTCACCTTCAGGAAAGTGCAAATCCAAATTACAATGAGATTCCATCTTAACCCTGTTGAAGTGGTTATTAAGAAAAAACTAACAAATACCAGTAGGACTATAGAATAAAAAGGAACACTTATATACTGTTATGGGGGGAATGTAAGTTAATATAGTCACTATGGAAAAAAGTATGGAGGTTACTTAAAAAACTAAGACTAGAACCACCATATGATGTAGCTATACCACTGTTGTATATATCAGAAGGATGTGATGCCAGCATATTAAAAAAAACTTGAATATACACATTTATTTTTGTACTTTTCTTCCATATATATGAATATATTTATATATCACATATAAGTATATGTGTATATATGTGGTATGTAGATGTAATACACAATGGTTACATTGAGCTGGAGTATTTTGTGCATATCCACATTATAATCCTATCTCCTCCTCCCTCTTTATCCCTCCAGTGCCCTCTCTTATCCCCTCCCCAACTTCCCACTATCACACCAATTCAGTTATATAGAATATCTGCATTCTGGGTTTCTCATATTGGAGAAACCATGCAGTATTTACTTTCTGTGTTTGACTCACTTCACTGATCTTGGTGGTCTCAAGCTGTGACCATTTATCTATGAAAGCCTCAAGTCTATCCGTCCTTATGGAAGAATAGTACTCCATTATGTGTGCATACCACAGTTTTTATATCCATTGACCTGTTGTTGGATATTTTTGCATCTTCCACATTTTAGCAATTGTTAGTTGTGTTGCTATAAACATGGGTATACATGTATCTCTGTTATATGCTGCTTTTAACTGTTTTGGATACCCAGAAGAAATATCGCTGGATCAAATGGAATATTTATTTTCAGCTTTTTGAGGAGTCTTCATGCTGCCCTCCATAGTGGTTGTACCAGTTTACAGTCCTACCAGTAACGTAAAAGGGTTCCTTGTTTCCCACAACCTCGCCAGCATCGATTGCTGTTTGAGTTCTTGATATATGTCATTCTCACTGGGGTAAGATGATATCTTGGTGATGTTTAGATTTGCATTTCCAACATATCTAATGGTTAAGGATGTTGAACGTCTTTTCGTATATTTTCTGGCCATTTGTACTTCTTCATCTGAGAACTGCCTATTCATTTCAGTTGCCTGTTTTTAAAATCAAGTCTTTGATTTTGAGGGATCTATTTTTCTTCAGTTCCTTTTATATTCTATTTATTAGCCTCCTGTCATAATTTTTTCCCCATTCTGTTGGTTCTCTTTTCACTCTGTTGATAGTGTCTTTTGCTGTGGAGAAAATTTTTAGTTTGATATAATCCCACATGTTGATTCTGGGGACTATTTCTTTTGCATCAGCTATCCTATTTAGAAAATCTTCTAGATTTTTGCCTATTTTGTCCTCTAAAAGGTTCAGTGTTTCAGTTTTACTAACTGGTGTTTGGTCTACTTTGATTTTGGCACATGGTGCTGTTATGTGTGTCTAGATTCATTCTTCTGCATGTAGCTAACTAATTCTCTCAGTGCTATTTGTTGAAGTATGTCCTTTATTCAGTGTGTGTTTTTGGCCCCTTCATCAAAGACCAGTTATTTAGGGTACTTGAGTTTGTCTCTGCATCCTCCGTTCTGTTCTGTTGGTCAACCTGCCTGTTTTTTGTGAGAGTACCATATTCTTGTGCTCTTTTTCTTTTTCTTTTTCTTTTTCTTTTTTTTGAAACAGGGTCTTTCTGTGTAGCCCAGGCTGGTCCTGGACTCACTATGGAGCTCAGGATGGCCTTGAACTCATAGAAATCCTCCTGTCTCAGCCTTCTGAGTGCTGGGATTGCAGGCATGTGCCACTATGCCTGGCTTACGTTGTGCTGGGGAATCAAACTCGGGTACGTAGTGCTTGACGTAGCACTTGCTAGGCAAGTGCTTTAACTGCTGAGCCATTCCTCCAACCCCTATTGTACTTTTTGATAGCTAAGACATGAAACCAGCTCAGGTACTAGTTAACAAAAGCATGAATAAATAAAATATAGAATGTGCAGATATCAACCTGAAAGTAGAAGAGGGGTTACCAGGAACTGGAAAGGGTGTGGGAAGGCAGAGTGAATACTATGTTCAATTCATAAAGTTCACATGAATGAAAAATATCATAATATAAACAGTAAAAAAGATAAATCAGTTACTTCCTTAGTTCAGAACTCAACACAAACATTGTTGTTCTTATACTTTTAGAGGCGAGTGCCTGCGTTTATTGGAGAAGCCTAAGGAAGTTGCAGATAAGTATATACAGGTCACAGGGTTGAATTGGGCTCTGTCCATGGTACTGAAGCATCCTGGATTTGTTGCTATCAACAGACACCACTTGCTGAACTGTAACAAAACTAAGTGATCAGTTGCCTGAAATACCTGTAGTTCATGTGAAACAAATTCCACATTTAATTGAGCATATATCAAATAGATCATCCTGCATTTCTTTTTGTAGTTTTAAGACTTGCAAGAGAGAATTTCAGATGTGTTCCAGACACATGGTGAAGAGACCAGTGTAATTCACAAGCTACTAAAGAGGAATTATATTGTAGACTACATAGTAACTGGGTAAAAACTATGCTAATTTATTTAATTACCCTTAGGAGGACTCTCTATATTATTTTTATGAATGCAATGAAACATTGAAAAGCTGAAGGAAGAAATAGCAAATTGACTTTCATAAAAGTTGACTTATTAATTTTTCTTCATGTAGAAATTGTTTTATAGTGTTTAGAACAATGTGATTTCAGAAGCAGTGAAAATGTCTTAACTCACAAAAGGAAGCAAATAGAAGCAGTATCAGAGAAAACATATCCTGAATCTTTGAAGAGACGAAGAGTTTAGCATGTTAGTGTGCTTGAATTTGGCTCTCGGGTGCACAATTATCCTTTTAAGAAGAACTGGAGTAGAATATCTCACTCACAGGCCCTATGAAGCCCAAAATGTCATTTGATCTGGCTAGGCCAAGGGGATAGCACCAAAGAGAAACAGTCATCCCATTAGGAGTCAGTTAATTAAATATTTTATTGAATATAGCCAGCTTATTTTTAAGGTAATAATTTGGTATGACCTGTGAATGATGTCGTTAATATCCAAATATCTCCAAATGGTCCTTGGCAGAAAAAATTTTTTCCCATCTTTTTTCTGAATATAAAGAAATGAATATAGTGAGAAGCAGTAGAATAGGTTTTAGCTAAACCTGGGAGATCACTGAAGTGTATTTTATTTTATTTTTCTTTTTGGTACTAGGGATTGAACCCAGCATTTTCACAAGGAGATGCACCTCCAGTCCATATTATCAATTTTTTGAGACAAGGTTTTGCCAAGTTGCCAAGTTGCCCAGGCTCAGCTTGAATTTGTGACCCTTCTCTCAGCCTGCCTGAGTAGTATACTTTCATATTTCTCCGTTATTCGTCTTTTAAATTCCCCATCTGTGGAGTGCTACCTCTAAACTCCATTTGCTACTTTCTCTTTAATTAAATCAGCCCTCCCAGGAATGTCTGAACTGAAAACATTTCCTTGACTTACGGAATGAAATCTCCGTGTGTTTCATCTTATTACAGGCACCACATATTAGATTTTTCAGGCAAGAGGATTACCTTGGTGCCCTCAAAACTGTCTGGTTGACTTTTTAAGAGCTATCACATTGACTATGACATGAAACTTTCTGAACTGGTCATCTGTGGAAAAGTTCAGTAGTGACAGGGTTCTTACATTCTTTTTTTTTTTTTTTGCCTTCCACAATTAAGGTTTTCACAATTAGAGAAACTGTGCTAGTTAATCTTCATTGCTATCTAGGATGATGATTGGATATGGGCAGTACTAATGTCATTGATGGCCAATCTGCTGATGAGTTTCCAGCTGAATGAGCTATTAAGAGGTGAGACCTTGTTAGAGGAACTGAGTCACTGGGGTGTTACTTGGGGGCTATGTGTAGTTTTGGTCTTTTGGTTCCATGTTCGTCTCTTGCTCTCTTCTTCTCAGATGCCACGATGTGGTCAACTTTTCTCTTTCACACCTCCCACCATGATATTTCTGCCTCGGAGCCAGCCAGTCACGGACTGAGACTCTGAAACCATGAGACAAAATACAGTAAGGTACAGTGGTGCACACATGCAATGCCAGCACTCGAGAGGCAGAGACAGGGGGATTGCCACGAGTCCAAGGCCAGCCTGGGCTTCAGAGTGAGGTCAGGACCAGCCTGGACTACAGAGCAAGACCCGTGTCAATAAACATGCAAAGAAACAAGCCAACACGTGAGACAAAGTAGATCTCTCCTCCTTTAAGTTAAGGATGTCAGGCAGTTTGACCTAGCATTGGGAAAGCTGACCAAGACAAGAATCTTATAAAAATACGAATTATAGCCTATTCTTTCTCTCACTTAAAATTGTTTAATAGGTGTCCTTTATCCTTAGAAAAAAGACTCAGAGTTGTAAAATGGCCCTGGTAATATGGCCTCAGTATATGCTCTGTATTTTCTGCAATCTGGACATAATAGACTTGTTGTATTTATTTTACTTGTAAGATTTTCTTTGTAACAAACACTCATGGTTTCTGTTCACAGAAATGGGCATCATATTTTAATATGGCAGCATTTGCTTATATTCATGTCTGCTGGAACACTATACTTTTCTCCAGGCCAATTAATTCACTTACATACTTTGTTTTTTAATTGACATGTAATAATTTTACATATTCATGGGGGTACAGGGTGATATTTCAATACTTGTATATATTGTGGAATGTTAAATCAGTACTTCCATCTCCTTGTCATTTCTTTGCACTGATCTGTTTTATTTCTTTGAAAACTGAAGGCTGAAAGGGATTCTGTTTTAGTTTTTGCTTTATTTCCAGTACCTACCACAGGACCACGATTAACTATATCCCTGAAGTGAATGAAAAGGAGCAGGAATGAGTAAAATATTGCCATTCTAGTTAGTTCTGGTGAAACTACTTCTAATTCTGGCATTACCCTAATCTTGCAAGTGTATATTGAGTGTTTACACTGTGCTAGGTATTCTGCGAGGGCGGAACTTTCAGGTGTGTGTTATTGACTTGTGGGCCAGGAAATGAGGGAGGGGCGCTCATCCTGGGTGTAGGGGGTCCAATTGGCAGCTTGGATTAAGTAAAGGAAGGAAGAAGAAACATTGTGACAGCTTTTTCCTGGGGAAGCTCTAGCCTTGCCTTAGTCTCTAGACATCCACTGCTCCTGCTTCTCCTGGCTCTGTTCTGCCATGCCCCAAAGTGCGCTTTCTAGCTCAGGCCCCAAGATATGGTTCCACCATTTCTAGCCTCCTGCCCATCAATGCACTATGACCTTCTGTTACTGATAGCTGAAATAAATCTTTCCTTCCTTAAGTTGTGAATGTTTAGTTTTCCGTCCCAACAATGAGAAAGTAACTAAGACATATATTTATAGAAATTGTATGCACATATGAGTTGATTTGCTTCTGTATTTTATTTCAGTGTGATCATCTGGATACACAACTGCTTTATGTACTAAATTGCCAGACGATTGTTTTCATAGTCCATTTTCTGTTGCTGTCAGAGAATACCTCAGACTAATTTATAAACAATAGACATTTATGTAGCTCACAGGCTGAGGGGCTGGGAGATCCAAGAGCTTGACTCTGACATCTGGCAATTCACTGCCTCAAAACATGGCAGAAAGTACCACGTGGTGAGAGACTGGGAGCATGCAAGCTTGTGTCTCCTTCTTTTACAGCCACCAATCCCATCATGAGGGCACCACTTTAAAGATCTCATCTAACTCTAATTACTTCTCACAGGCCCAACCTCAAAATTTCATCAACATATGGATTTGAGGGTGAAGATTTCAGCATGTGTACTTTTGAGGGAGAGATGTTCAAATTACAGTAGATGGTCTTTTTCACTAAGTACTGTGTCAGCAAATGAAATACAAGTCAGCTTGGAAGTAGAATTTCAAGATTTTGGGGTAGGAAAATGGAAACATGCAGCGTTATTGTTTCTGTAACCCTCCACAAAAGAATACTTTGCCTAAAGTAATTTTATGGTAAACAGGCTTTTCTGCCTAATTCTTGGACTACATGCAGCAGTGTATCTTCAAAGATGCATTTAGCTTCATAAGTTTTCAAAAACCAAACCAAAACACCCAATTTCTCATCTGTATTGGGCCTGTAATTTTCTGTACTTTTTAGTCAATTCTAAATAACTTCCAGTTATGGTCACCATCTTTGAAACTGTTCTTTTAGTTAAACTGTCATCTGTTCAAATACTATACTCTGTCCACTTAACATCAACAAATATTATCAGGCGTACAAATCATTAGTATGGGTCTTAGTTACTTTCTCATTGCTTGGACAGAATCCCTGGACATCCACAACTTAAGGGAAGAATGATTTATTTTTAGCTCACAGTGTCAGAAGGTCACAGTCCATTTATGAGTAGCCAGCCATGGTGGAAATACAGGCAGAGGTGGCAGAGGTGAAAGCTGGAGGAAGAAGAGGAGTCAGACTGTTCATGTCATGGGGACATAAAACCAAAAATAGGGGAGAAGGAGCGGAACCAGAATAAATCCCTCCGGATCAAGCCCCATTTTCTCCTTCCACTCAGGCCCACCTTCCAACAACACACAGCATCTGTAAGTAGTCTACAACATCCAAATACATGAGACTCTTGGGGGACACTGCAGACCCAAACCATAACATTCATCCCTGGCTCCCCAGAGTCTCATGTCCATCTCCTCACGTGAAATGCATTTATTCCTTCTCTAAGAGTTGCCAAAGTCTTAACGGTTTCAGCACTGCTAAAAACTCCATGTCCAAAGTCTCCTTTGAGACACAAGGCAAACTCTTAATTGCAAGCCCCTGTGAAAGTTAAAGAATGTTTAAATTTTTCTAACAGACAATGGCATAGGGTAAACACTCCCATTCCAAAATGGAGGAATAGGTAGAGAGCAATTGGACCCTGTTCTACACTCAGCAAGGCAAGGGGTAAATCTTGTAGCTCTGTGTTCCACACCATGTGGAAGCTGTGGCAAGATGTGAGTTCCAAAGTGCTTGAGTGGTCCTGCCTCTGCAGCATCGCCTCTAGGGTGTATGTGTTCACAGCCAGTAGCCTTCCTCAGCAGATAATCTTTGTTCCTGGCTTATCCAACTTTCTGGCTCTCCCGAGCACTTTAAGCTTCTCCTTCCCAACTTCATACATTGCCCTCCCAGGGGTGTGTGGCCTGGCCTCCAAGGCCTTCCCCCTGAAATCTAGATGGAAGCTTCAGTGACCTAATCCTTGCATTCTGTGTTCCTGTAAAATCAGGATCATGTGGATGTCACCAATATCTGCCACTGGCTTGAGCAGTAGACTGGGCTCGTTGGACAATTGCTGTTGAGGCCTCTGAGTTCTTAGATGGTTGAAATCTAGGTGGCTGAACTTTGACAATTATTTTTCTCTTTGGCCACACATGAGGCTCTGGTCTGCAATTCTCAGAGCAAGGTCCTGTACCTCTTCACGCTTTAACTGCTAAAGGATGGGAACTTGTTGATTCCTGTCACCCCTTAGAGGTATTTTAAAAAATATTCCTGCTTCTAAGTAGTTGGCTTTAAAACTTTTTTTAACTTCCTTGTGCTCTTCTGCTCCACCTCTGAAGAACATTTTAGTCCAGAAAAAAACTGAAAACTGTTTATGTTATGTCATTCTCTGTCACGTTTTTCCTGTTTTTCACTTTAGAGTTGGCTAAATGCAGCAATCAGTACCCATGTGACAGACTGAACCATGGAGGTTGCCTTGAGATTTCCTCCACCAGATTAAGTAGTTCACCATCCTTAATTTCAGTTTCAGGAAATGTCTCTGGAAAAAGACAATATACTGATACACTTTGTGCCATGGCATAGCACGAGTGGTTTCTAGATGAATTGCCAATGAATTCCTCCTTCCCATCTGAAATTTCCTGAGCCGGCCTTTCTGATCCACGCTTCTATCAGCGTTCTAATCTTCTGTGCTGGGACCAGGATTTCTCACCACGCTCAGCTCAAGGCATTCTAGGGCTTTTGTAGCTGGTCTCTTCAAACCTTTCCAAACTCCTCCTGCAAACCACTTCCAAAGGCTTTAAAACCACCTTGCCAGATAATGTCACAACAACAACTCCACTTCTCTGGTGCCAGTTTCTGTCTTAGTTATTTTCTCATTGCTGGGACAGAATACCCAGTGCGCACACTTTAAGGGATAAATAATTTATTTTAACTTACAGTTTTGGAAGGTCACAGCCCATTTATGAGTGGCTTTCAATGGTAGAGAAACACGGTGGTGGTGGCAGCTGGACAAAGAGCAGGAGCTGGACTGTTTGTGGCATGGGGACATGAAACCAAGAACGAGGGAGGAAGGGTAGGAGCAGCACACACGCCCCCAGGCCAAGCCCCCAGGTTGTGCCCCTTCCAGCCAGGCACCAACTCCCAACAGCACAAGATATCTATAGGTAATCCACAGCATCTAAATACGCGACATTACAGATCCAAACCATAACTGTGCGGAAGACTTCTTAATTCCTTGTTCTATTCCTAATTTTTCTCCCTATGGAGACGTCTCCTGGCATCTGCTTCTTATGTACCCTGTTAACTACAAGTTCCAAGATGGCAATATTCTCTTTCAAACATACTTACTTCCCAGGAAATTCATCTGGAAAAATTTTCCACATTAACTAAATTTCAAGCAGAGAAATTTATTTGAAATACTGTGCTCATTTTACTACTCTTAGATAGTCATGATGTATATAAACAGATAAAGTATCTGAATTGTGTTTTAGTAAAAAATTCTTTCTTTTTTACTTACAATTTCTGAAACTTGGTTGACTTTTGAATGCTTTCAGTTACAGAAGCTAATATTTCACTTTGAGAAGCTTCATTTTTTTTTTTTTTCATCAAACTACTAACTAGAGGTTCTCATGATCTTCATAAATCAGCTTGGAACTTAATCCTAGGAATGAGAATGTATGTCAACCCACGGTGTCTGTCACCTTATGGATAACTGTAGTTGGTCTAATTGATTTGCTGGTATAGGTGGATATCCTTTTTTTTCTTCAAAGCTTTATGAGCAACTTTCTATTTCACTGAAGAGAACTTTCTGAGACAAAGGAACACTTTCGTTGGACAACAGTGTAAAAGTAGATTTCTTTTTTTGGTGGAATTCAAAGACAGAATTAGCTCTATTTTTGGGGAAATATGGAGCATTGGTTCCAAAGTTTATTTTATTTTTTTAACTATTTTATTGATATGTATAAGCACAAAATTTGAGGTTTACGATGAGATTGAGCATTTTGTGCACATATGTATCTTGTCAAGGTGACAAAGACTTTCCCACTCTTTTTTTGCCAAAGTTTATTTATAAGCTCATTAGCAATGTAGAGGTAGTAGAATTGTTATATAATAGAGCTCAGTTTTTCAAAAAATAGTATAAACACAAGGCGGTATATCCTATATTCACGGACTAGATCTAGGCATCGTGGATTTGGGCATTCACTAGCATGCCAGAAAGAGGGAAACTCTTTGAAATTGGTCTGGCTGTATTCTTGTAAATGTGCAGCTTGGCTTAACAATATGTCAGGAGTATTTATAAAACACTTAGTGAATTTATATTATGCACTATTTTATCCTAGAAATTTCCATATTTGTCTTCAATATGTATTCCTGGATAGTACCTATCACTGCCTGTTTCATAAAGTAGCACCTGTTCACCCTGTTTTTGTTATTAGCTCCTCTTCTAAAAGGCTGTTTCTGTAGTTTCATGAAGAATATGGCGTTTCAGTTAGCTTTGAATGCGATTCTCCACTTCACAGGTTTAAAGTACTTCCTGAAAATTTAGTTTGCATAAGTGTAGTGCATATGACTCTGGTGCTATGTCTTCCTGGTCTCAAATGTTGCTTCCTCTACCAGAAGGAAGTGGTCAGCCCCGCCTGATGCTCGGAAAAACGTTTCAAAGAGAAACAGTTGATACCTGCACCAGGAAGTTAAGGAAACCGGTTGGGCTCATTGGAAGAAGTAGTTTCCTGTGTCAGGTATGAGAGAGAGTGGCTTTTCTAAAGGCAGAAGCTTAGATGGCATGAGGAAGATAAATAGCTCTAGATGAAAGGGTGAATAAAACTCTGGACAGTTTGAAATTTCTTCGGAGGAACCTGGGAGTTAAGCATTTTCTTTCTTCTCCCTTTATCTCTTGTCTGTCTCATATTTCAGTTTTATTGCCCCTCTTTCGCTGCCCATGGTGCTGAATTATGACGCGCCCCAGACTTAGTTTAACCTTAGCTATTTCCTGACCCACGCTTTCCTTACAGTAGAAAATGACTCAGATTACTTCTTTCTCCGCAGTCATGGCTATTATTAAACCTTTTACAATAGCTGCATCTAATTTCTTATT
Organism: Ctenodactylus gundi; assembly: GCA_004027205.1. Classification (NCBI taxonomy): domain Eukaryota; kingdom Metazoa; phylum Chordata; class Mammalia; order Rodentia; family Ctenodactylidae; genus Ctenodactylus; species Ctenodactylus gundi. The sequence goes on from PVKB01002791.1 coordinate 205,162, forward strand.
ATGCTTCTCCCTCACTGATGCACTGTGCTATGTGACTGGCAGGGGTGGGAAGAGAGTGCGGGCACCATCTTTTGCTAAAATTACATCAAAGGCTGGGGCTGGATTCCAACGAGTGTCCTTAGAAGTACTCTATGGATGGCACTCTTCTCTGCAGAGATCGGTTTCTGCTGGACATGGTTTCTAATTCTGGCGCTGTAGTTTTCCAGCTGTGTCACCCGAAGCAGTTACAGCAACTTTTACTTTCATTTGCTCATCTGTCAGCTGAGAAAATGGCAATTTCTTTGTCACAGAGTTATTCTGAGTATCATACAAATCTATAGAGTGAATTTTGCACAGTGGCCCATTAATACTTGTTTCCCTTCTTTGAATATAAGAGGAGACCATCTTGTTGCTCTGGAGGATCGCTAGTAATACTTGGCGACAAAACTAGAATTTGAGGCTCTTTATTGTTTTGCATTTGTTTTCCCAGTATTGTTTTAAGTGACAAAACTTCTAAGATTTGGGAGAGCATATCGTAGCAGAGGGAAACATTTTACTTGAGCAAAAGCTCTCGATCATCTGGCTAAGACACAAAATAGAAAATACCAGGGCCTTTAAACAATGGCAGCGGAGTCAATCTCAATGACATATGTGAAGTTTTAACAAGGTAACTATATTTGAGACTGTCATTTTTTTTCAGTTCTAGTTGCTAGTAAATTGGTGGTGATGGTTGTAAGAAAAAGCCTGTAGTGACTTAGATGGTTGAGATGGGGCCTGATCCTTCAACTGGGCCTTCTTATTGAGATTTAGAACAACTTTCTGTCTCCATAAAATATAGGCCTGTTTCTGCATAAGCTCCAGTTGGGGATATGAATGCTGGGTGAGGCAAATCAAAGACTGAGTTTCTCAGACTTAGATAAAATGCATGTATGTGTGTGTGTTGGGAGGGGAGGGATGTGAGGAAATGTGATGCCTCTGCCTCAGGTACATGGAGCTACCGAGTACTCACGGGGGCCAAAGTGTTATGGTTGAGGGCTTCATCACTGGGTGCAAACATTTCTGTATCAAAGTCCCCTATCTACTATTTCCTCTGTTAAACATTCTTGGTAGAACACCCAGCTTAGATCATATGTGAGGATAAGAATATTTACTATATAATCGTCAAGAGATCTTGAGGCAAATTGGTCTGCAAGCTGAATACATCAGTTTCCCATTCTGATCCTGTTGGTCCTGTCCTTTTCAGGGAGTTAGCTTAATATTCAAGTTGATAGAAAGAAGGAAGCCTCAGTTCTAGGTACCACTTTAGGCATGAAAGTTTTCAGAAGAAGAGGAACTGGTTTCCTATCGTGTCTCTTCTGTTGGAGTGGCAACACCTTTCTGAAAACTTCCTGGCCAACTTTTTACTTTTCATTGACTGGGATAGTCCTAAATGTCCACTTCTAAACCAACAGTGAATGAGTTTATTGTGACTAACTTCAGCAAAGAAAGACCTACTGTGGAATCTTGTGATAAGCTCAGATTAAACTTTTTGAGCAGATTTGATACATGAACAAAAGTGACGCACTGTTGAGATTGAAGAAAAGATAGATAATCCATAGCGTATCCTGACATTGAAACCTGCTAACTCCTTGACCTTCAAACTTTCCCCATGTAAATGAGTATCTACTTATTCAGGAAGGATTAAATGAAATCATAAAAGTAGAAGCACTGAGAACCATGCCTGGTATGCTGTAAATATTTAACAAAATGTAATCAAATGCTTGACAATTGAGATAGCACATGTATTGACTGCAAGACTGATTGAAAACTATTTCCTGTGTGAGGCTGTGTTTCTGAGAATCTCTCTGAACTTGCCTTGGTTAAGCATCTCACACAACCTTGGGATTCTAGGTAAGTTCAGATTGAGACCATGGGTGGGGTCTCAGTGACAATAGGACTTAAAGATGTTCTGGTCTTTGGTTCAGTTTTTGTACAGACAGAGTTGCCCTTGGTGAATGGGAGAATGTTTCAGCACAATGGTGCGATTGGTGTGAGGGCCATGCGTGTGGCTTTCTTGTGTGTGTGTACGTTTGTGTGCATACACATACATCATCTGTGAATATGTCCAGCTTTTATCTGACATCCAAGCCACTTGGTCGAGTACTTTGATTATTCCAACATACCATCATGGTGTGAGGAATACGGTGAAAAAGCAAGACCCAAGGCAGAAGAAGCCACCATGGCTGCCACACTGTACAACTCTTTGGAATGAGATTTTCATAAGCTGCCACGTGAGTGGTGTCCCCAGGGACATGGGGGACAAAGCTTGTGCCACTCTGTGTGATGGTCCTTGGGGTCAGTGACTTTTTGAATAGAACACAAACCATATAGACAGTAGCATTGGAGGGCAGGACGCATGGATTATACTCATTAACTTGGTTCTATTTTAGTTAATTAGTCTCGGGAAGTTATGGAATGTGGATTCTTCCCTGGTTAATAAAAGGGGAAGAATGACTTGTTCTTTATCATTTAATCCAGAACAATTTTATTAGCTCAGAAAGGGACCTTTGATGTTCTGAAATCAACTATTGTAGAAGATAGTAGAGTTTATTTATTTATTTATTTTTTTATAATCAGAAGTTGGTTATTCCTTTTCCAAATAAGTAGGGCAAATTGTTTTTGAACAGCTTGCCAGAAGGTGGTGTCATGTAGTGTTAGGGATTTTAATTTTTGGCACGAGACTTCCTGGTTCAGATAATAATCTACTTTACTATTTACAACTTTTGATTAAATGTATCTCTTTTCTTTACTACTAATGGGAATAATTGTAAAGTTGACTTCATGGGATTGTTTGGAAGAATAAATAATGAGTAGAAAGATCTTAGAACAGAGCCTGGAAAAATGATGCAGTTTTTCTATATTTAGTGTAATTAATATGTTAATACTAGTATGGCCTTATATTCAACTGCATACTAGAGATTGAAGCCGGGGCCTTTGCATTGAGCTACATCCTCAGGCTTTTACTTTTTAAAGATTTTGTTTTGAGATAGGTTTGTGCTAAGTCACTAAGTTGCCCAGAATTATATCCATCATTTTTTCTGTAGCATTTTCATAGCTATTTTCTTCTTTGTCCTTGCAGTAACCTGTCAGCTAGGTAAAGCAGAAATAATTATCTGAACCTCTATTATAGTAATTATCAAACTCCACAGCACTTTTGTCTGCCTCTTCTACCAGAAGGAAAACTCCCATGAGTGCAGTGTGTAAGGTAGGAATAGAACTATTCGACGGTAACCCATACCTAAGCAACAGTAGCTTAAATCATAACGGCATACATATTATTTAGCAGCAAGTCCTGAAGTGACAGTCAGTGGCTTAGTGACAATATTAGAGACCTGCGATTTCTTCGATCATCATGAGTAAGTTCATTGTAATGTCACGGTCACAGATGAAAGCCAGAGCTCCAGGAACTTGGCCCTACAATTGTAAGCACAAAGGATGGAACTGGGTTCTTTCTTTCTCTTTTCTTTTCCTTCCTTCCTTCCTTCCTTCCTTCCTTCCTTCCTTCCTTTCTTTCTTTCTTTCTCCCTCCCTCCCTCCCTTCCTCCCTTCCTTCCTTCCTTCTTTGTATGTATTTGCAATGCATAAAATTGCATTCAGTTTGAGGAATAGGTACACAGAGATTGCATTTTTGTCTTTTTTATTTCCCTTTCAGAATCTCATCAGATGTTTCCTTATGTCTTAGCCACTAGATCTTAGCCATATAGACACTTCTGATTGCAAGGGAGGCTGAAAAGAGTATTAAGTAAAGGGGAAAGGAATTACTATGAAAGACTCAAGACATCCAAGGTTTATCTCTTAGAGCAGACCACATTAAAGTCTAAACAAAATAGGAGTGTGATACATACATATACATGAAGCTATACATGTATACACATATATGTACATGTGTATATATATATATACACATATATACACACATGTACAGTATTTGTCAAGAGGAACAATGCTGATAGGAAAGGCAATTGATAGTGTCAGTTATGGGCAGTGATTGTATCTATGTTTTTGAAAAATGTCTGAGCCTGACACAAAAATGTACCATAAATATGAGAACACATGAAACTCATTTTAAAAAGCCAAGGCTCAGTGAAGAGGAAGTCTATGATTTTTCCCAACGCTACACAGTCAGAAGCACAAATAAAATCCAGCGTAGCCTGTGCTAACTCTGCCCTGAAGTTCTCCCTCTGCAGAGCCCCATTCTCCTTCCGGTTTATCACGTTACACCATGTGTTTACTTTCTATTTTGGTGGGCTTTGATAGAATGGCGTGCCTCACACAGTATGCATGTGTCCCTTGAGACTTAGGCAAGGGAGGATATATTGAAAGTTTTCTCCTGTAAGTTTCAACCAACCATGCTCCTCTTAGGCAGACAATTATGGGGTAGGATTATGAGCACACAGCAGCGGGCGACTCAAAGCCACACTGGTTTACTTGTTTATCCGAACTATTACGGATGAAGCAAGTTCACTCCGGACTTAAAGATCCAATTTTGAGACCCACTGTCTACCAGATGCGGTGCTAACCCCTTTGAATGCGATTCAGGTGCTATAACTTTATTTTTCAGATAAGGAAGCCGGGAGGATAGATGTTGTGACTTGCTCAGAATCGTGGAACTGGAAAGTGGATTCAAATCTGGCACTCTCAGACTTCAAAGCTTGGGTATTTTTGTACTACTTCTAACTCTGGTTTAGAGTTTGGCAGCGTAATTACCAGACTTTAATGAGTGCCCACTGCTTCTTAAGAAGCTCTTGGTTCTGAGACAGGGGCACAGTGTATGTCTGAATAATGCTGTGCTTCTGGGTTGCTTGAGAATTAGCATTTTAATACTTTGCATAAAAAAGGGGTTTATGTGCTTTATAGACTGCAAAGTTTTATATAACTATCGATTATCATTATCCTTGTGTCAAAATTCTGGCTGACTTTCTTGGAAGTTCAATGTAAGCCTTTAAAAATCTTTGTGCGGTATTTTGAATTTTTTCCCGTATTAACATAAAGAAGTAAAACATGCATTATGAGTTGTTTAAAGATTCCAGAAGCTACTATACATCATAATGTGTACTGAAATTAATTTTAAATCCTATCTATAGCTCATTTTATTTTATGCCATGATACCTTGTTTATAGTATGCTGTATTTATGGGTTCGAATACCTTTAAATATTCTGGTCTTATGTAGCTGTTTTCTCCTTTCCTGATAAAATTTTAAAATGACATTTAATGTTTTAAGAAACATGGTACTTGGGGTGCAAAGCTGTTTTATTAGTTTTGTTACAAGTTAGCTTTTTCATAATCATTAATATCTTACTGGCCTGGCTTGTATTAAAGTTTCATTCTTCTGTTTTTTATGGTTTTTGCTTGTAGAACTTTGCACTTAGAATAAACAAAGTTAAATTAAAGAAACTTTAAATATAGGTCTTTGGCTAACACTATTGTGACCACATCACGGGACTAATGATTGTCTAAGGCCCTGGATGGTTAGTCCGTGATATCAGTACTACAGTAGAGTTCAGCTTCATATCTTGAACTATTTCTGTAGATAATTATCCAGGAGACAAAGCTCCATAGGTCCCTTGAGGTTTGGAAACTTCATGAGCAGGACATTGGCCGCCTTTGCCTGGGACCACCTCACCACCTTAGCCGATTTAGTTGAAACATTCTCTAGCTATTCATTGTAATTAGGTGAGACTCATAGGTCTAGGAGTTTGGAGTGGTGTGTGTGTGTGTGTGTGTGTGTGTGTGTGTGTGTGTGTGTGTGTGTGAGATTACTGTCTAATTTCACACACCATAGAAGGCTGGGGCAGACTAAAGTGATAGAGGAGGCTGACTCTGCCCAGCTACACTTGCTCCTAAGGTGTAGAAGCTTAATATTCTCCTTGGTTGCTTCTACATGGTTTTGGAACTTTATGCCTCTGGGGTCTGCCGGACTGATGACACTGCAACAATTCAGCTGGTGCCAACCTTCCTCTCAGCCAGCTTGCAAAGGCACTGCGCGTCCTCGTACTGTTAGCCAGTGGCCATCAGTCCTTAGTAGGCAGCCTCACCTACATTTCTCTGATGTGTATACTTCATTGCCTCACGATGTGACTATTATCTGTAAGACCCAAAACCCAAGTGCTCTGAGAGACCTAAACTCAAGGGGGGGGGGGCGGCAGAGTCCACGGCTTATCTTTTCCTTACCGTCCCCACCATGCCACTTCACCGTCTTTTCTATATTCCCTTCAGGAGTGCAAAGTGGATTATTAGATTCAGGGCTGAGTAAGTGTTCCACCATGAACAAATATCAGTATGTCTGCAGATACTGTTAGCCAATCACTTTTTTTAGTCTTTTCATCTCTAGGCTTTGAAGGAAAGATAGTCCCCCCCCCTTTTTTTAATCTTTCAGTGAAAAGAGATAGATGGGAAATAATCCTTTATTTACAGATAACAGGGTAACAAGCGTATCAGAAATGCAGGGGCCATGGTAGCACCATCAGCTCCATTACAAACGCACCTCCCTGTAGTCTCTGGATGGAGTGACTAATCTAGACAACTGGAAGCTTCTCATTGTGGATGTGCAGTTAGTGGACGTGATTTTCTTAGGCAGGTCTTGATTTTCCTGACAGCATCCTCTCAGATAACTAATTACTTGTCTATTATACATGCTGCAAAGATCTATTCCCAGTCTTGGTTGGCGGCAATTTTGTTTATTGTGTCTTTGGTTTGCAGAGCTTTGATTTTTGATGCAATCAAGTTGATGTGTTATCCAAGAGCACATCCTTCCCACTCTCAGCTCATAAGGGCATTCTCTTACATTTCCCCCTAAGACTTGTAAATTTGGCTTTCTGAGTTTTGATCTCTCATCTATTTTGGAACTTCTAAAAATTTGCGCATGATCTGATAGAGATGATTTCTTTTATATAAAAGCCAAATCTTTCAACACAATTTATTAAGCAATCTGTCCTTTCCCCCAGGACTCTGAAACACCAGTTTTGTTTCATATAATGTCTCCTTGTGTGCACAGATCTGTTTCTAACATTTATTTTTTGTTCCATGAAGAAATATAAAAGCATAATAAGTAAGAGAGTATAGTTTTGTTACATTCCTCTTGAAGCAAAATTATATTAGCCTAATTATGACTTTAAATATCTGATATCTAATAAGGCAAGCTTCCCAGTCTTCTTCGTATTTTCTCCCAGAACTATCTACTCTATTCTTATTCCTTTAATCTTGAATATAAATTTTATAATTAGCCTATCAATTTTGTTAAAACTTATGTTAGATTTGGATCAACAACGCTTTGGATTTATAGGTTAATTTGTTTATGAACTAGATCTTTAACATAAAAAATGGACCAGTTCCTTGGCGGGTACTTAGTGCTTGACGTAGAGCTTGCTAGGCAAGCACTTTAACTGCTGAGCCATTCCTCTAGCCCAAAAGTTGTTATGTTCTTATGTCAGATATTTGTAACTAATACATTTTGCAGCTGGACTCACTGGGCTACAACCAGAAAGTAATTTTACTCTCTCTTAGTGTTTTCTGATAATCTTGTTCTACTGAGTCATTCTCTTCCCTTCCTTTCCCCAGAATCTAGATGAGGTCTTGGTTAGATATGAATGGTCTCATTTGTGTTATGAAATGCCTTCCACAGTCTAATATTAAAATTATACATTTTAATCCAGTTAAGTATTCTCTCTTGGAGATGGAGATGTAGTTCAGTGGTAAGTTTGCCTCGCATGCCTGAGGGCTTGGGTTTGATCCCCATGCATGGGGAAAAGGAAACACCTCTTCCCTCAATCTTGGCCTGAGACACCCTGTGAGTCTCCTTTGGGAGAGGGCAGGGTCAGGGGCATTTGCTTCTGCACGTTGCTTTTCCCCCTCCTTCTTACTTCCTGAATGCAAAGGTGCTGCCCTTCAGGATTGGGAGTGTGAGAAGGATGAGGCTTTTTCTTGGAAGGCTTCTTAGACACACTTGGGGTGCCCTTCTTGCCAGCAGTGTTTCAATGAGGACACCCTTGCCATCAACCTCATCTTCCATCCCAAATGCTCATTTTGAAGGAAATTTTTTTCAAGGACACTCATGGCTGGAGACAGCAGGAGGAAACTTGAGGGAGGCAGACTCCCCTAAGTTTGACTGAATATCAAGAATTTTGGGTCTTTTTATTTTCCAGGCAGCATCTTTGTGTTCTCCAAAGTTCCACGGATCAATGACCGTGCTCTTCAAATGTTTGTCCACATTGGAAATGCCCCAGAATCTACCAAGTTTCCCAATGAATTGATTCCTTGAGCCTGTTGAGCTAAGAGAGGCAAGACTAGTTTTAGACTATTCTCTCTGAAAACCTAACTCCTTGGTTTACAGTGTTGGTATAACGGGAGTCTACTGTCGTAGCACCATGGCTTTGGTCCAAACTGGGACAATATGAAAAGTGATATTTTAATATTTTCTTGAAAAAGGTTGCGATCAGGTGTCTGTTATTTGCATAATCCTAATGAACACAGTCTCCAATCACAGTGCCCCCCCCATTCCTTGTACAAAACAAAATACTTACAATGCTTATATGAAAAAATATATCTCATCTGGCCTGCATTCCTTTGCCTTAGACAGCATGAGATTCATTGAGCAATTACTTTCTCAGTCTTCTATAGGAAGTGTGGATCTCTTCATCCTTTTTCAAGAGATAAACTCAACCAGCTGTCATATGCCTGAATGTGAACCAGACGTTTAAATATTCGGTGGAAGTTTGGGTGTATTGCATAAGGCACTCAGCAAAGTGGAAAGCCCTCTGACCACTCACAAAATAACCCAAGCAAGCAGCAATTAAGGATCTATTCCGCTTCTTCCCATTTTTGCATGGCGCACCAGAACGTGATGGGTGGGATCTTCCATGAATATTGGGAGGGAAGTGGACAGCATTTAGATTGTTCCTTACTTTGATATGTGACTGTCAGGACTGCAAATAACGTGGCTGCAAAAGAAAATTGCCTCCCGGTGCACCTGGAGATGGAATTAAAAAACGTCTTTTCCTTTGTTTTCCTTTCCTTTTATTCAGCATTACGTGACTCTGCTGTGAAGCACCAGAGGAAAGGAAGGGATTGTTTATGGCGATCCCGTGCTATGAGTTTGACCAAGAAAAGGTAGGCAAGCTAGCGAAGAGATGTTTTCAATTTTTAGTTAATGTGTATTTATTAAGTTCCCATGGGTACAGAAAACATAAAACACGATGACTGCCTGCTAGGACCTTTCAATATGGTTGTGGGAACAGGATATTCACGTACAATAAATTACATTTAAGGTTTGTGATATCGAAAGGTGAGTCAGTTCACACTGCGATCCTGCAAAAGGCAAACCTACAAACAAGAGGAGGATTGAGGGGTGGGGGAGAGAAGAGCTTTGAGCTAAACATATATTTCTAACAGAGCTAACAAAAAATGGATTAGATCACCTGTGGTGGGGTGGATTTCATGTCATGTGTAGTGTTTAAGCCAATCTAAATAAGCATTTCCAGATGTGCTTGTAAATGACATTATGCACAGGACAAGTGGCTATCCTTGGATGACCTTTAAAGCATAGTGGAGACCTTTATTTGCAGGGGATGTGGTCCCAGACCCTGGTGGGTCCCAGATGGTACTAATAGTACCAAATCTTTCACCCTGTCTATACATTCCCATGACAAACTTATTTTATAGATTTGGCACAGTAAGATAAACAGTGAGAACTAATAATAAAGGAATACTTATGACAATATACTATAATACAAGTTACATGCATATGGTATTCCCCTTTCAAAAATCTTATGGTGGAGTCTCATTCTTCTTACAACAATGAGGTTTGATGATGCCATGTCTATGGGATGGTATGACACGAGTGACCAGACATTGTGACAGAGCTAGGTGACCATAGATGGGTCAATTAAGTACTGGGATACCAAAACAATTGATCTTATAGCTGGGGTAGTTACTAAGTGCCTAGTGGGCAACTATCCTATGCAGTTTGGAGTCACTGGACCTGGGGGTGATTTGCATCCTTGGTAAGAAAGTAAGTTAGAGTGAGAGTTCATACACTACTTGAAATGGTATGCCACTTAGAACTTACAAAGGATTTTATTTCTGGAATCCTATGTTTAATATTCTTTAGACCACAGTTAATTATAAAAACTTGGAAAAGAGAAATACAAGATACATCTTGATGAGGACCACATGTGGGCTTATAGAATGGCCAGGAAAGACCTAGTGAGGTTGATGAAAGTAGGAGCAGATGTCAGGTGGAAGAGGGAGGAAGGGAGAAGGGAACTCCAGGTGGATGGTAGACTATGAACTTAGAGTGCAGGCATCTTTTTCTGTTCACATACTACAAGATGAAACTACCTTGTGGCTAGTATAACACATTCAGAAGAAGCTACTGTTATGGTTTGTGTCTAAAATGTCCCCCCAAAGTCTCCTTTGATCAGAAAGCTATCATGGGCATGTTGTACTTATTAGTGAGTTCAGTGGCTGAATGCGCTGTAGGATGTGGGCCCTGATTGGAGGCAGGTCAAGGGAGTTATGACCTGGAAGAATACTATCTCACCTACAGCTCTTCCCTCCTCTGCTTCCTGGCTGCCAGAGAACAGCTTCCAGGCCCTTCTTCCACTCCCTTTGTGCCTTGGAGCTTGTTGACCATTAACCAAACCCACTGAAACTGTGAGCCAGACTGACCTCTCCTTTAAGTTGCAAGCGTCAAACAGTGTGTCTTAGCAACAGGAAAATGAATAAGACAGTTATTGTATTAGTTATGATTTTTCAGAGTAACAGAATATATATACTTCTATCATTTATCTGTTACCTATCTCTGTCTAGAGAGATTTACCATAAGAAATTGGCTCATATGATTATGAATCTGAGAAGTCTTACCATTTTCCATTAGAAAGCTAAGAAGCCACTAGCAAAATTATTGTGTGAGTCTAAAGACTTTAACCTCCTGGGTAGCCTGTGAGGTCAATTTGACCACAAGGGTAGGAGAAATCTGATGTTTCAGCTCAAGCAAGAGGCAAAAGGTTGAATTCCACCTTCTTCCACCCTTTTGTTCTATCACGGTGTTGCAAGTGATTGCATGACACACCTGCAATGAGGTGGGAAACCTGTTTTACTGAGTCTGCTAATTCAGGTGCGAATCTATCCAACAGCACCCTGAAAAGACATACCCAGAAATAATATTTACTCTATGCATCCCATGACATAGTCAAGTCGACATATAAGATTAGCCATCTCAGTCACTTGGTCGTCAGTATGGGAAGCAGTGTCTAATGGGTGGTTCTTCACTGGCTGAAAATTTGGAAGAGCTGGACCATAGAGTCAAGCTTGAGGAACAGGCTAGGAATTTTGTCCCATTCACCCAAATAAAACTTTTCTAAGTGTCTGTTGCATTGTAGGTATCAGCGCTGTGAATGCAGAGATGAAATGAGACACCCTATCTTCTCTTGAGTAGCTTATCGTGAAGCAGGGACTAAGACAAAGCCCATTCAAAGTATTTCCTGATGAAGATGTACATTTAATCCTCCCAGGGTTTTAGGATCATTTTATCAATATGTATACTTATCGAGCACTTTACAGAGGACTAGATATAACGTTGGCCTCTTTTCAGTTTTTATGATAGCCTTTCAAGGTAGATTATCTTATTAGCTCTGATTTTCAATGAAGAATTTGAAGCTCAGAAAGGACAGGCATATTGTCCAACTATTGCTAGATAGCTAATTGAAAATTTGAACCATAGTTCGTTGATTGGGTTCTGGGTATTCTAGGTGACACGCTAGATCTTAAATGCACAATACCTCACAGTGTCTTCTGCCAACCAAGGAAAAGTACTATTGTCGTCTCCATTTTCCCCCCTGAGTTTCCAGTGCTAGCAGTTTGGTCCTGGGCAAGTTGCCTGCCTTCTGGAAGGCACATGAGCTATTATTAATACAACATGTCCAACCCCTTGGGCTCTCAATTCTGTTTCATCAGCTAGAGTTCAAGCTCAAGTTTGTCATCAAATCGTAACTTAGAAAACTCTCTGACTCTCAAATTGCACTGCCCCACCTGCCTAATCCAGAGAGGACAAAGAACTAAAAGGCAAGATCAGAAGGTGTAGAAGAAGCTATATGCTCTCTCTTCCCATGATCTTATCAACAAAAACTAGGTACTTTCTAGTTCGAACGGTTGGACTCTTCTTGTTATTAAAGGGTCACAAGCCTTCCAGAGAGCAGGCAACTTGCCCAGGACCAATCTGCTAGCACTGGAAACTCTGGTTTTTCTGGCACCTCTGGGGCTCTTTTTTGTGTGACCGACAAAGAATTCTCCTTCTTTACCCTGAAACGTTTGTGTTGTTGGTTTGTTGTGTACATGGTCTTCTAGATTCCAGTTCTGGCTTTGGCCTTCTCTCTCCTGAAATATGAAAGAAAGGTGACAGAATGTCTGATTGTCACAGTTTGTGAAAACCAAACGAGGCCAGGCCTGTGCAAATGCTTGTGTTGGTCACTCCCCCGCCACCCCCCAGATGCTGGGATATTTGAGATTGTCACTCATATCATTAATGAACTCTCAAATGGGCCCCATTTAAATGGAAGCTGAGATATAAGAAATCTGACCATTTAGTGCAGTGGGTTGGAGCTTTGGTACATATTAAAATCACCTGGAAGGTTAAAACAAAATACTAGTGTCTGGATATTACCCTCAGTAGGATCAGATCTGAACCTCCGGTGCAGGAGCTTGGTCGCCGATTTGCTTATTTATTTTGACATGAAGTTGTGCTGTTGTCTGGGCTGGTTTTGGTCACAAGTGATTCTTTCACCTTAGCGCTCCAACCACCTCGGACTTCACATGTGTGTCATTGTGGTTGATAGATATGTTTGAGCTTCCCAAATACCCTTAGGCATGGGAATATTGAGAGCCACAGCAACTGGTGATCTCACGCTCCTGTTTCACAGTGGTGGTGGAGCTGATGGAAGATTGTGTCTCCAGGAGACTTTCTGCCAGATCGGACACCTGAATCCAAGGCCTGGGGGTCCTTCTGTAAGCCTTCGCATCTCACCGTACAGTTCTTCACCTAGGAACAGATTTTATACTGTCTTAATGCTATCTGGTTTTTAACAAAAACCTTGTGAAGCCAAGAACTATTGTCTATTTTACCAAATGGGAAAACCATTTCTGAGTAGAAGCAGACAGCTTTCTGTGCAGAAAATCTCACACCACATGGGCTGGAAGATGATCTCATTTCCTCACCTCTGACAACAGCACTTTTAGTATTTAGAAACTTTTGGGGGAATCCATTTTGATTGAGATATTAAGTTTAACACTCAACCAGACTTCTGGTCAATCATTGCCCAGGCTGCAGATTATGCAAGCCTAAGAAATGCCAGTTGCACCGCAGTTCATGTAAACAGTGCTCTAAGCACTGATGCCATGACATGGCTGGGTGGCTGTGTGCACTGACCCAGCACATAGGTGCTCCCTGAGCAGTGGCTATCTTCCAGTGTGATCTGAGAAATTCTGGGACAGCCCTAGATACTGCCCTTCATGACATGTCAAATGCTAAAATAAAATCAGTGTGTGATTTGCTCACACACATGGATAACCTAATATTGGCTTCTCCAGACTTGTTTAAAGTGCTTGCCCATAAGGGGGTAAGAAACTGTTATAGGCTCTGGAACTGACATTTTCTTGATAATTCATATAAACTAAGAAGCCTCACTTTTCTATAACTTTTCTTTCACACTTTTTCATAGGCTATCGCTAGTATTATTCCTCCCAATTTACAGATGAGCAAACTGAGGCTCAAAACAGCAGCTTTGTTGACCGTAACTCTTTAGCCATTAAGAACTTGAATTTTGTGTGTGTGTGTGTGTGTGTGTGTGTGTGTGTGTGTGTGTGTGTGCAGACCTAAGGCTTTCCTCTCTACTCCCTACTGCTGGGAATAAAGTTTTATTTTTATCCTTTTTGACTACATGTTTTTCAGAAATGTGTGAAAAAAATTGCCAGAGAAGGTCCTGATGCTGTGGCCCTGTCAGAAATCAGTCATGTCCTCTGGGTATGATTTTTCCAGTTCGGATGTGCCTTCATTTGAATCATTTATGCTCTACATAATGAACAATTTTTTTTCCTTTTTTTAATTAGGAGGGAGGCTGAATGAATGGTCTATATTAAAGTACATCTGTTTCTCATGGAAATTTGTATATATGGAAACGTGGCCAGGCTATTTATGCATTTGTCTCCTCTTAAAAAAGCAGAGCCTTTTATTAAAGAAAATAAATAGATGTGCTATTCCTAGGGGCTAGGTGGCTGAGAAGTGAGTGTGGTATGGTCTTCACAGTCAAAGAAGCCCCTGTTGGACTGCTGCCTTGCTGTTGCTACCTTGCGACCCGCAGCAAATGCTTGGCCGCGGTTAGCCTCAGAATGCTCATGTGTGCGTTGCGGGTAAAGAGAGAGAGAGAGAGAGACAGAGACAGAGACAGAGAGAGAGACAGAGAGAGAGAGAGAGACACGTTGTACAGCACAGTGCGCTTAAATCCTCCAGAAATGTTCAGTTATTTGCGTCCCTCTGGCCTTAAGAGCCCACGATTCATTAGCTAATAGAATTAGTTGCCTGAGAGAATGTAGTTGCCTGAGAGAATGGGTAGGGGCGTTCCCTTGAAGCGCAGAAAATTAAAAAAATCTGCTTGGACGGACGGGCAGTCGTCAGGCCCGGCCAGTCCTTCACCACGAATCCCGTCCCGCGAGCGATCGCCGCGCAGGTGCAGCACGGAGCTCATTATCGGGAGCTCATTAAGGGCTCCCGCGCTCCGGCTCCTCAGAGGCTCCCGTGCCCTGCGAACCGGACCCCCAGGGAGGCCAGGTGCTTTTGCTCTCCTTCCTGATCACACCGTGCTGTTTCAGGCCCCCGTGCTCCCTCGCCCGCAAGCCCCTCCCCGTGACCCCTACGTGACCTGCCGCCCTCCGCAGGAGCGGCTCACCTCTCGGCCTCCTTCCTCAGTGCTCGTCCTCTGCGACACCCAGTCCCGATCCTCTCCCACATTTGAGGCTCCCAAAGGGCAGGACCAGCGCTCGCTTCTGCGTTTGCTGCCTGGTACGGGCCTTCGGCAGCCTGGCTGCTTATTAAAGGCTTCGGCTGACGTTCACAGGTGGGTGCCGTAAGTTTTAAAACAGTTGTGTGTAAAGGTGTCTCCGGCTATTTTCTGCTGGTGTGGCTGAACACCACAGACCGGGCCGATTATACACAATACAAATTTATTTAGCTGGTGGTTCTGGAAGGTGGAAGGTCTACGGTTAAGGGGCCTACACAGACCCGATTAGAACTTTTTTTTGGTGAAAAAATTCCCCCCCATTTTATTAATATCTATATAACATACACTACATATATGCAATACATAATATTTACAATGAACTTGAGTTTTTTGTGCACCTATATATATATTGCGTCAAACTTATAATCCCTTCCCCTCTCCCCTTTTGACCCACGACTCTCCCCTGCCCCGACTCCCACTATCACCGCAATTTTCTTTTTCTAAAATATGATCTCCCTTTCTCTTTCCCACCCTCTCACTCTTCCTTTTCCTTTCTCTACAAAGTCCATCTTCTTTTTTCCTTGTCTTCAAGGTCTGAAATTCTGTCTTTACAATGTTTGAGTTGACTTCCCCTGTTTTCAAATGTATTTTTCATATCCTAAATTTTAGCTAGATTTCTTTTCAAAATTTCAACTTCTCCATCAAAATGTGCCTTTATATCTTACATTTCCATTTACCTCAGCCAACGTTTTTTATATGTGGTTTCTATATGCTTAGTAAGCTGTGTATCCACTAGGACCACTGTGTTCGTTAAGTTTCTCTTTAAGCCAACTGATCATTGCTTGCATTTTTTTGAGAATATTTTATTTGACTCACTTGTTTGCTTTTTGGCTTTCTTCCTTATGAGTTCCACTGTTTCAGGGCCCAGGATATTAGTTTCTGGGGTCCCAGGCCTTTCTGTGTGTGTCCTTTTGCCTTCTTCCCAAGTTTCTGTTGTTGAGGGACTTTAAAGTCCTGAGTGGTTTCTTTGTACAGGTTTGAGGGTGAGTTGGGGAGCGGGAGGACCTAGCAGCTGATGGCTATTGAGGTGTCTTGATCACACACAGCCCCTTCGGCAAAGCTCTTCAGCCAGTTCTGGCTTCTCTCCCCTGAGGGCAGGGCTCTCCACTCTCAGAGGTACTTTTGCCTTACCTGTGCCATTCAAGGGGTTGGCAGCCTTTCTCTCCTTTCCACAATAGTCTCTTGTGCCAGTTTCTTCCTAGGCACTTTTTAACCCCTAAACCTCAGTGTGCTCTTCTGAACCTGTTTTTACTCTAAACAGTTCAGTCTCGGGCTTATTTTTTTTTTTTTTAAATGGCTCCTGCTTATGTCACTACCTGTTACGGCTGCTGAGCACCGCTCCTGATCTAGGCTCCATGAGGCCTTTTCTAGAGGAAGCGCATTCTTAGCTTGTACTACCTGCAGGCTTGTTTATTAGAGGTTGGGGTTACCAGCTGTTGTCAATTACCAATTCTCCTGGCTCTGTGCCCGCCTTGGTCTGAGGTTTTGGGATCCAGACTTTTCTCATCTGCAGATGTTTGTGAATCATGGCTGCTCTCAGCCTGGGGGAGCTTCCTGGGCTGTTTTTTTTTTTTTTTTTTTTTTTTTCTGCTTCTGAAGTGTATCTTCAGGATTTCTGATCTTCCTATGTCCTCCTTTTTAATTGTTGGCGTGCTTCTTTCTCTCCTGGCTAAGTTGAACAGGCAGCTTTTAATTATAACCTCAACTTTTTAAGTGAGTCCAGGAGGAAACATTGTGTAGCTGTCACTTGGCTCCCATCTTGACTGGACGGCAAGAACCTTCTTACTGTATAGTTATGTGATGGAAAGCAGAAGGCATCTTTTGGCAAACACAGACACACACAGCACAGAAAGAGAGAAGGAGTGAGAAGGAGAGAGAAAGAGAGAACCAGGTTATAACAAACTTCTCTTGCAAAAAATAACCCACTGTAGTGATAATGACAATCTGTTTATGAAGGCAGACTTGTTACTTATCTGTTAAAGGCACCACATCTCCCCCCCTTTTATTGATATGCATACGTTTACAATGGAGTTGAGCCTTTTATGCACATATGTATCTTGTCAAGGTGACAAGGGCTTTCCCACTCTCCTTCTGTCCCTCCCCCTACCATCCCCTCCCTCCCCTCTCCTTGACGCCCCTGTTTCACTTTGTTTTTCGTTTTAAGTTCCCTAGGAGTTGTGATCTGGGCCTCTCATATCAGAGAGACCATTCGATGTTTCACCTTCTGATTCTGACTCACTTCACTAAGCATGATGTTCTTAAGTTTCTTCCATTTGCCTGTAAAAGCTTCCATGCTGTTGGACTTTATTGATGCATAGTATTCCATTGTGTATAAATGCCACAATTTATGTATCCACTGGTCTGTTGATGGTTATTTTGGTGACTTCCATATTTTAGCTATTGTTAGTTGTGCTGCTATAAACATGGGTATACATATATCTCTGTTGTGTGTTGTTTTGACCTCTTTTGAATATATTTTCTGGAGGGGTGTCGCTGGATCGAAGGAGATATTTCTAGTCTTTTGAGAGATCTCCATACTGCTTTCCAAAGGGGTTGTACAAATTTACATTCCCACCAGCAGTGCAGAAGGGTTCCTTTCTTCCCGTAGCCAAGCCAGCACTGATTACTATTTGACTTGTTGATAAAGGCCATTCTCACTGGGGTGAGATGGTATCTTAGTGTTGTTTTGATTTGCATTTCTCTTATGGCTAGAGATGTTGAACATCTTTTCATGTACCTATTGGCCTTTTGCACTTCTTCGTGAGTGAACTGTCTCTTCATTTCATTTGCCCACTTTTCAATAGGATCCTTTATTTTGGTAGACTTACTTTTCTTCAGCTCCTTGTATATTCTGGTTATAAGCTTCTTATCTGAGATGTTGGTGGTAAATACTTTTTCCCAGTCTGTTGGTTCTCTTTTTACAATGTTAATAGTTTCCTTTGCTGTGCACAAACTTTTTAATTTGACAAGATCCCATTTGTTGATAATGGGGATAATTTCTTTTGCTCTTGGTGTCTTGTCAAGAAAGTCTTTTCCTACTTCTTTGTCTTTTAGAAATTTGCCTAATTTGTCTTCTAGAAGGTTTAGTGTTTCATTTTTAATGTCTACGTCTTTGATCCACTTTGTTTTGACTTTGGTGCGTGGTGATAGGTGTGTGGCTAGATTCATTCTTCTACATGTGGATGTCCAGTTTTCCCAGCACCATTTGTTGAACAGGCTGTCCTTTTTCCATTGTATGCATTTAGCCCCTTTGAAAGGTACCACATCTTAATGCCATCACGAAAGTTACTCAAGTTCAGCATGAGTTTGGGAAAGACCTTATAGAAGAAGGACTCTGGCAATTCAGGGAAGACAAATTCCTAGCTTCTTCATAGACCAGCTCCATAACCATATAGAATTATTTACTTTCTACAGGTCTCAGTTTCCTTATCTGTAAAAATGACAGAAATCTGAGCTATTGGGCAGATAAAGCTGCCTTTTGTAAAGCATTTAGAACAGTATCTGGCATGATAGAGATATTCAAGAAACTGTTGACTGTTGTAGTTGTTATTATCTTTATTAAAAACTAAAGATCAGAATATTTTTATTTGTATGGTTATTACAATAAAAACATTTTCATGTACATTAACCTCATCTGAGCTACACAATGATCTTTTGCTAGTTTTATTCTTTCCATTGTGCAGATGAGGTGAGACATGTTATAGGAAGTGAACTGACCAGACATCACCAGCTCACAACACGCCAGAAAGCTGTTGTCAGTATAATTAGCCTACATGGTCCATGACAAGGTAAAGTCAACTCTGGCTGCAGTGAAGGAGGTAAAAAGACCAGACCCAAGCTCTTCGGATTTTCACCCAGTGATGCACACTAGGCTGGGGTCTACATACTTGTAAAATCAGCAATGTCTTCAGAGGTACTGTGATCCTAGAATAGGATAATAATAGTTAATGTTACCATGTATGTGAATCAACTCAATCCTCAAGAACAGCATGAGGTAGCTTTTAGTATCACTCCCATTTTGCAAAGGCAAAAACAGGCACAGAAAGTCTGTCTGTCTGTCAACCAGTAGGTGGCAGAGTCAGAATTGGCACCTAACCCTGCACTCCAGGAAGCATGAGGTAAGTGCTGGTTGGAGCCTGCTGGGTCAGGAACGTTTCCTTTCAAGGCACTGTGACTGATGGTAGTGGATGCTCGGATGTGGGCTACTTTTTTCCCTAAATTGGTGGCAGGAGATTTCAGGAGTGGAAGGGGAAGAATGATAAGAAACAGGCAAAGGGAGAGATATATGGACAGTGAAGGTCAAAGGTGAAGAGTGGTCCACTAACCCTCACAGTGTCCAACCCACACTTACTTTCTTCTCTTTTCTCTTTTCTCTTCTTTTCTTTCTTGTAAATGTTTGTGGCACATAATATTTGCATTCACTTTAGGTAACTGGTATCCCATATGTATTATCTCTTGATCATTTTAAAATCTGTTTTTCCTCTCTTACCCTTTCCCCTTCTCCTAATATTCTTCCCATCTCTGAACTCTCTCTTTCTGTTTTTTATCATCTTTTTCTTATTTTACTTTAAAACTTTTTTTTTGAAAAATTTAAAATTTACATATTACATTCCTTTCCCTTTCCCACCCTTTCAATTTTTCTCCCCCATTTGCCTGTTCCCTTCCCACAAGGTCTGTCTTCCTACTTTCCTCCATCTCTCTTTTACTTTTTTGTGGGTTGTTTTGCTCATATTAAAGGAACCATATGATATTTAACCTTCTTTGTCTGATTTATTTTGCTCAGTGTAACCGTAGTAAGGTATACCCATTTTCCTACAAATGAGTCGAAGTTATCTTTATGGCAGAGTAGTACTCCATTGGGTATATGTACCACATCTTTATCCATTCATCTGTTGTTGGGCATATTGGCTTCTTCCAGGATTTGTGTATTAAAAATTGTACTGCTATAAACATGGGTGCACATGTATCAATCTTGTATAATGACTTCTTTTGGGAAGATACCCAGGAGAGGGATAGCTGGGTCAAATGGGTTATCATCAGTTTTTTGAGGAATCTTCATGCTGCTTTCCACAGTGGTTGTGTAGTTTGTGGTCCCACCAACCATGCAGGATGGTCCCTTTTGCCCACAGCCTTGCCGGTATCTGTTGTTTTTTGAGTTCTTAATATCAGCCATTCTTATTGAAGTTAGAGGGAACCTAAATGTTGTTTTGATTTGATGAGGTGCTGAACATTTTTTCATGCATGTATTGGCCATTTGAACTTCTTCTGAAAACTGCTTATTCATTTCAGATGCCCATTTTTTTGATTGGGTCTTTTACTTTAGAGGGCAGTTTATCCTTTAATTCATTTATATTTTGGTTTGTTCAGCTAGGTGAAACTGTATGATATTTAACTTTCGGTGTCTGAGTTATTTCACATAACATTGTGCTCTCGTGGTCCATTCATGTTTTTCTGCAATTGGCACAAATCCATTTTTCGTTACGTATGAATAGAATTTCATTGTGTATGTATAACATTTTGTTTATTCATTCATCTGTTTATGGGCACCTGGTCTGGGCAAAGATGTGGGGCTGGGGAAGGAAACTTTCTACACTGTTGATAGGAATGTAACTCGTACTACCACCATGCAAATCAGTATGAAAATTTCTCAAAAAATGAAAAATAGAAATTCCATTTGACCCAGATATACTTCTCTTGGTATATAACTTAGGGGTCTTTGAAAAATTAATAGAAAATATATTTATGTAATGAGATTTAGTAGGTTGGCTTATGAGTCAGAAGATAATCCAGGATGGCCATCCTCATGGATGAGAGCACCAGCCCCTGGTCACATGTCTGGATGCCCGTTGGAGAACAGCCAGAGGTAGTCGGTGCTGCAGGGTGATGTCCACGGTCGATGGTGAACACTAGAGGACTGGAGCAAGTCTGCACTGCAGGTGGTAGTCTGGGAGCAAGGGCAAAAACAGGAGTGAGTCTGCATTGGCGATCGATGTCCAAGAGGCTAGGCGAAGGCTGCAGCTCTCCCAGAAAGTGTGGTCTTGGATTCTCAATTCTTCCTTTTTATTTAACTCAAAGGTACCAGTCTATTGATTGGAACCACCCACATCTGGGTGAATCTGCTTTCCTGTGGGTGCTGGCCCACATGTCTAACATCCACACCCAAAACTCTGCCCTGTGAGTTTTCTGGGCGTCTCCTAGCCCATTAGGGATGAACAGCCGCATGTGGATACCCTATAGTGAGCCATTCGTACCGTGTGCATACCAACAGTAGCAGAATTCACAAAGCTAAGCAAATCTTTTTCCCTTTATTATTATTTTTATTAGTATGTGTTTGTGATACACAATTATTACACTCATCTTAGAGAATTAGTGTATACATGCAAGTTGCATCTTACAGGGTTTTTTTTTTTTTACATTTGGGGGAAATGTTCTGGTGTTTTTTCCCCCCTGTTTTATTGATATGTATAAGTGCAAAATTTAAGATTTACATTGAAGTTGAGCATTTTGTGCACACCCATGTCTTGTCAAGGTGACAAGGACTTCCCCGCTCTCCTTTCAACCCTCCCGTTATCCAGCCCCCCATTTCCCTCCCAATCCCACCCCCCTAGTTCCCTCTGTTTTTCACTTTAAGTTCCATGAGATAATTGTGATCTGGGCTTCTCATATAAGGAGGCTTTTGTGGGCAAATGGAGGAAACTTGAGATCATCGTGCTCAGCGAAGTGAGCCAGAAGCAGAAGGTGAAACCTCTTACAGGTTTGAATCTCTGTTTCTGTTACTCGCTTTCCCGTCTCCTTCCACCCCCAGCCCCTCTCCACCTCCACAAAGTCCATTTGCCTGTGTCCTGTCACCTATTTTGCTCTTTAAATTATTTATATGTTGGATTTTTCATAGAAAAAAGACTACTCAATATTTAACATTTTGGGTCTGATTTATTTCACTGAGCAATACGGTCTCAGGGTGCACCCATTTTTCTACACACGACACAGATTTGTCTTTGTAAGCCAAGCCCTCTTTTAATGAAAGTTGTAACCCCCTTCGGGGTACCATCTGCCAGACTGGAATTTCCCTCCCAGGCGGTGTCTGTGGCTGCCTGAAAGCTTAGACCAGCTTTGCTTTCTTGCTGGAGTTTAATTTATAGTCAGCCAGTGAGTGGAGCCAAAGCTTCGTGAGAGAACGGCTCGTCCAGCGGACGTGCTTGGGAATTCCTGCGCGGACATCTCCCCTTAGCGACCAAAGTCCAGCTTCTTTGTCTCCTCACAGGAGCAGTCCCGCCGAGGAGCTTATCTCAGCCTCACGGAGCAGAGGGTCACACTTGCAGACAGCCTCTTGGTGCTGCACCGCGCCCTCTCTCCTCCACCTTGTTCTGCCTTCACAGCTGCGGCCCCTGGCGTCCTGGGGCTAAATCCACACACGTTAGCTGGGCCTTTATTAAACTCCCTAGCCCGGAGACAAGCTGCAGAGATCTTTCATTTGTTGGGGCAAAGGATGAACACATGCAAGCACTCTAACTTTGAGCCAAGTCGTCTGTTTAGACCAAAGGTTTGGAATTCAGATGCCTACAGGGAGGGCCCGGGGAGGACAGGCATTGCGAGAGGTGGGCTGGATGAGGACAATCGGGACGATGGGCGACTGTGGCCGACTGGAGGGCACGAGCTTTCTCACAAGGCGACCACAGCGGCCCTGTTGCAAGCGTAGCTTTGTAGAAATGCAGGCAGAGAGCGCCTTGGTCCTTTAATATTTCTGGAGAAAATATAGAACAGCCAGTTGTGTGAAACTTGTAAAGCCCTTTCTGGGCCAAACGGAACCTTCATGTGTTGAATAGAATGCAGGTGGAAGGGTGTTGTACTGTGGATAACAACATCCAAGCCTCGTGTTTGGAAGGCGATTCAATCATCAGGGTTATCTATTGATTTCTCCTGCTGTTGGGAGGTGGGGCCTGGTGGGAAGGGGCGGATCACTAGGCCGAGACCCGGAAGGGCATACACCAGCTCCGCCTGTCTTCTTGCGCTCGCTTCCTGTCCCGTCATTGCCGCAAACAGGTTTTCTCCGGCTAGGCGTCCATTAGACCATTTCACCGTTGCCAGCCACCCGTGAATGGACTGGGACCTTCTGCCACTGTGAGCTAAAATAAACCTTTCCTCCTTTAAGTTGTAGGTATTATGTGTTGTGTCCCAGCAAAGAAAAGAGGATAAAATGCAAAAAGGAACAAATCCAGGCCTAGGAATCCATCTTAGAGTGGCATTAATCCATTGATCAGGGTGAAGCTTTCATAACTTCAACACCTCCCAGAAGGCTCTGCCTACAGCAGTATTGCATTACGTGAGTTTTTGAGTTCTCAGACCCCAGCAGTCAATTAAGGAAACATTAAAAAACAAATAATTAAAAAGCACCTTGTGTTGGAAAAGAGCCTGGGAATTCAAGTTAAACGTCTTTGGTTTAAATCCTGTATGAATTACTCATTGAATATGATGTATTGAACAAAACACTGGACCTCTTTCAATCTCTTTTTCTCATCTTTAAAAATATAATTTATAATACCTGCCTTCAAAACTTGTGGTATTATTAATATTTGTAAAACACCTAGTGCAGTACCTGGCTCACAGTGGTGAAATACTGTTGCCTGCCCTAATGAGTATAGTGACAAAACCGAGCTGTGTGTCGGCTGTAATTCCCGGTCTATTCTTCCAAGCAGATTAAAGTAATAGCCTGATCAGCTGCAGGGTGTGGGATTACCGGGAAGGATTCTTGTGGAGCATTATTAGGAGCAGAGATTAAGTGGAAAGAATGACTCAGATTTAAAATGCCCCCTAAATTGTCCACCTACACTTTTTTTTAAAAAGCAGATACTCTTAGCGAGACTATTATGCTTCCTCGCCATGCACAACTGTTCCTGTTTCTCTAAAAAAAACTTTAAAATATTTTTGAAATAGTTGAAGACTTCTCTAAGAAGGTACAAAAATAGTATAAAGAGTGTCTGTAATTTTGACCCAGCTTCCCCCTTGATAATAATCTAATATTGCATAGTTGTATTTTTCTCCTTTTTCTCCTCTTCCTACAGAGCTGTAGTCACGCGGCTGTTGCTTTGTACTCTTGTTACTTGACGTTACTGGCTTACGCACTTTGGTTTAATGTCTTGGCATTCTTTTTTTTCTATTTTATTGATATGTATAAGTGCAATACATAAAGCTTACATTGTTCTTGAGTATTTTGTGCATATACATATTGTGGCAAAATTCCAAATCCTTCTCTTCTCCCTTTTCGGCCCTCTCACACCCTCCCCCTCCCATCCGGTTCTCATTATTTGCCACATTCAATTCTATGAAATAGTTGTGATCTGCGTTTCTCATATCAGGGAAACCATTTGATAGTTCACCTTCTGCTTCTGACTCACTTCAATAATCATGATGATCTCAAGTTGCCTCCATTTACTTATAAAAGCCTCCAACCTATCTTTATAGATGAGTAGTATTCCATTGTGTATAAATAACACAGTTTATGTATCCATTGGTTTGTTGATGGGTATTTTAGTGTGTTCCACATTTTAGCTATTGTTAGTTGTGCTGCTATGAACATGGGTATACATGTATCTCTGTTGTGTTGTTTTTTTTTAACTCTTTTGGTAAAATTTTCAGAACTATTGCTGGATCAAAGGGGATATTTATTTCCAGTCTTTTGAGAGTCCTCCACACTGCTTTCCATTATGGTTGTACCAGTTTACATTCCCACCAGCAGTGCGGGAGTGTACTTTTTCTCACAGCCTCGCCAGCACTGATTGCTGTTTGTGTTCTTTTTAAAATCTTTATCAGAAGTTTGATTATGATGTGTCTAAGTAAAATGTATGTATCTTAATAAAGGTTTGGTGATTTCTTGATTATGTGAAGGTACATTTTCTGTCATATTTGGGCACTTTTATCAGTTATTTCTTCTGTCATCCTCTCATTTTTTCTCCCCATTTTATTGGTATGTATAAGTGCAAAATTTAAGGTTTACAATGAAGTTGAGGATTTTGTGCACATACGTATCTTGTCAAGGTGACAAGGACTTTCCCACTCTTCTTTTGTCCCTCCCTCCTACCCATCCATCCCTCCCTCCCTGCCCTATCCCCGTTTCACTTTGTTTTTCATTTTAAATTCCATAATAGTTGTGATCTGGGTCTCTCATATCAGAGAGACCATTCAGTGTTTGGGTTCTTGATATAGGCCAATCTCTCTGGAGTTAGATGGTGTCTTCGTGATGTTTTGATTTGCATTTCTCTTATGGCTAAGGATATTGAACATCTTTTTATGTATTTATTGACTATTTGAACTTCTTCTGAGACCTATTCATTTTTTTTTGCCCATTTTTCAGTCTTTGATTTTAAGGGACTTCCTTTTCTTCAGTTCCCTGTATGTTCTGGTTATGAGACTCCTCCCTGAGGTACTGGTGGTGAATAATTTTTCCTGGTCTGTTGGTTCTCTTTTTACACTGTTGATAATTTCTTTTACCTTGCAGAAACTTTTTTATTTGCCATAATCCCATTTGTTAATTCTGGGGGCTATTTCTTTTACTTTTGGTGTCTTCTTAAGAAAGTCCTTGCTTATACCAATGTCTTTTAGATATTTGCCTAATTGGTCTTCCAGAAGGCTCAGTGTTTCAGTTTTAATATCTAGGTCTTTGATCCACTTTGATTTGATTTTGTTGGATGGTGACCTAGGTGCATGTCAATATTCATTCTTCTGCATGTAAATGTCCAATTTTCCCATTTGTTGAAGAGGCTGTCCTTTTTCCAGTGCCATGCTTTTGGCTCCTTTACAGAAAATTAAGTAGCTGAGAGTATTTGAGTTTGTCTCTGTGTCCTCAGTTCTGTTCCAGTGGTCTACCTGTCTGTTTTTGTACCAGTACCATATAGTTTTTGCAACTATTGCTTTATAGTGTAACTTGATGTCTGGAATTGTAATGCCTCCTGCCTTAGTCTTGTTATTTAATATTGCTTTGGCTATTCTAGGTCTCCTTTGGTTTCATATGAATTTAAGGATTATTTTTTTCAAGTTCTGTGAAAAAATTGTTGGTGTTTCAATTGCATTGAATCTGTGTATCAGTTTTGGCAGTATAGTTGTTTTGACTATAGTGATTCTGCCTACCCAAGAACAGGGATGCTTTCCATTTTCTGATGTAATGTCTTGTACATTCTATATTAGTATGTACATTCTATACTCTATCAATCCAATGTCCTTTGTTGGATTGGTAAGAGTATTTGAATTCCACCTGTGATTTCCTTTCTCTTATTACAGCATGGCTGGTGAGCATCTTTGTGTGTGAGGCTATTTCCACGTTCAGAATTACTTTATTAGGTCAGATGACATAGGTAGAATTCCGGGTCAGGGAACCTGAACAGGTGGAAGACTTTGAATACCTGTGTTTGTCGGCAGGTGCTGGAGAAGAGCTGCCAAAATACACCATAGGAGCAGGTGCAGCAGGTGTCGAGGGTCTGAGGGTGGGACACCAGAAAGGTCTTTGAGCTGGAAAGACTCCAAATACTGTTGCAAGCGACTGCAGGTGAGGCTTAACTGGAGCCAGGAAGCAGGTCCCTACTGAAACTCAGGCATGGGAGGCGTCCCTCAGCACCAGCTCCAGAAGGCCAGGGCTGCGGGGACTTTGCTGCCTGCTCAGTTCTGCCGTTGGAAACTGCCTTTAATCTGCTATGCCCCAGCTCCTGGCTTTTCCCCACCCTCCTTCCATTTCAGGCCATTTCACTGAAATCTGAGTAAATGATTGATCACTAGAAAGCAAGGAACAAATGGACTTGCTGGGCAATCAGGCCTCCTTCCAGCCAGTGGGCATTTGTGCACCCAGTGGTGGATACAGTGTCATCAGCATCTGATGGCTGATACTCTCTGTGCTGTGACAGGCAGAACGATCTCAGTGGTTTATCTGGGCCACAGTGAAAGGCTGAACAGGAGCACTTTCGGGGCAGGGACTGGATGTTTGGTCCCTTTTCAAGGACTGGGGTGTCCATGCGAGCAGAGAGGAGGTGCCAGGGTAAATCTAAGGTGGAGGAATGAGAGTATGAACTGAAATGGGGTAACTCTCCTAGCGCGGCTTAGAACATGGCACAGAACGTGGCACTTAGCCAGTTACTGAACTGGTAACAGTCTATGAATAGCGATCACTGCAACTTGTCACCAGCCCCGCCCCATTTGTTGAACACAGACTGTGCACCGGGAACTGTCACGGGGGTGTTGCATGCAGTAGCTCACTTAATTCTGTATCAGTGTTTCTCTTTGTTTTGGCAGTAAGGACTCTGAGGTTCAGAGATGATCGTGTAGGTAGGTAGGGTGCCAGGGTTTGAATTTCAGGTCGGCTTTTGTCCTTATTTTTCCTGCCTACGTTTGTTATTTAGTAAGATAGGCCAGTTATTACATGGATGCTTTTAAAAAATGCAAGCTATTTCCCATGAATGGGTGCTGCTCACCAAAAATCCATGTTTCTCTTTTTGGACAATGCTAGGAACTGAACCTGGGGTCTTGTGCATCTTAGGTAAATGTCCTAGCACTGAGCTACATTCCCAGCTCTTTGCATTTTGTTTTGAGATAGGTTTTCGCTAAATTACTTAGGTTGGTCTCATGTTCATTCTGCCTCAGCCTCCTGAATTGCTGGGATCATAGGGACATGCTACTATCCCGGGTTTATGTTCTTTTCTCTCTTTTTTTCTTTTTAGACAGGCCCTTATTGTGTAGTCCAGGCTACTCCTGAGCTCACTATTTAGCCTAGCCTGGCCTTGAACTCACAGCAATTTCCTGCCTCAGCCTCCTGAGAGCTGGGGTTACAGGCATGGACTATGTTCTTCTCTTCTTGAACACATTGCTGTTCTACATTTCCCAGTGTCCCTTGTGGTTTGATATGCCCATATGAACAGAAGCCTGCATGTCACTTCTGGGTGGTGTTCTTGGAGCTGCGTGTGACACTGCTCCCTGCGGGTGATACAAACCACATGTGAAATGGCAGAGTCTGTCAGTACTGTGTGGGGCAGAAGCGCTAGGAATTCTCCTCTGTTTGGCCTTGAGGTCTCAGCTGTACTTTCTAGCCCTGCTCTGATAGGACTCTAGGAGAGGTGGTCATGGCAGTTCACAGGGTACCTATCATGGGACACTCTGTAGAGGACTCCATAATATCTGTGTGTCTAACCTGGTACTCCTCTCGGAGAAAACTTATTTGTACTGGCAGATGCTGTTGTGGTTTGTGGTTTACTGGTGTCGATTTTTTTCTTTTTTGACCAAAATAGTCGCTTTCTTCTCTTGACTAGGAGAGTTGGATTCAAATGTTTTGATTAGGTGGGACACAGGACAAACAGCACACTGTGGAATAATGGAAGCATTGAGTTGGTGCTATGGTTTGGATCTGTAATGTACCCCAAAAGTCTTAAGTGTTCGCAGGGGAAGGTTTTGGAAGAAAATTAGATTATTTGGGCCTGTTACTCATTAGTAGATCAGTCTTTTGATGAGCTCATAGCTAAATGTGCTGTTAGGAGTTGGAACCTGGTTGGAGATGAGTCGCTGGGAGCTTGGCCAGGAACGTTGCATTTTTGTCCCTGCCTTCTCCTTCCCTGTCTACTCAGACCTCTTTTCTTCATCAGATCCTTCCATTGTGTTGTTTCTCTATTGAATCCTGCTGCCCATGGACTGAATCCACTGAAAATATGAGTCAAAACAAACTTCTCTTTAGGTTATAGGCATTGGTTTTTTGTGCTAGTGACTACTTAGGATGGGTTTATAATAAGCAGGCACAAATTTGAGAGTGCGCCAAACCTTCACAGTCTGTTGGGAGTGTGAGGGTCAGTGGGGTGAGTCAAGTAGATTGTACGCTAAAAACATCTAAAACAAATGCTGATAACACGGATAGGATTCACTACAGACAATGACTTTTTCTCTAATCCCTGTCTACAGCCCTCGCACAATTTTGTAAACAACATGTAAATTTCTTTGTATTTAGCCATCATGTGTTTATGGATCAGTTGTTTACAGATACCAGGCCACTCCAGTAATACAGGAAGCCAACTCTTTAATTTTGAAAACGCAGGCGTATCCAGAAGGACTATTTCTGTTACAAGTTGGGAGTAGGTCTGTGGTATTTGTAGATGGAAACAAATAACTTTCCCAAATGTGCATAATGGTTGCTGCTTTCTCCTGGGTGTGTTTATTGGAGATTCCCGAGGACATAGTCTAGTAAAATGAAGTTGATAAAGCTCCTGAGTCCTTCTTTAAGATCAACCTATCCTTTCCTTATGTAAAGAACTGCTTAGCAATAGTAGTTGGTTTTCTATTCCCATTTAATCAGTCATCAACTTTCTTTGGTGGTGGTTGGAACTGAGGTTATTTTAGGTCATAGTAATTGCAGGATTCTATTTAACCTAGCACTCGGGGATCCCAGGATTTGTTCGACTCTGTGCAATTTGAAATACTTTCTGGAGTATTCATGTAGAGAAAAGAGGAAATTTGGTATGTGTGGAAGTCCTGTTGCTGCTGTGGTGTTTAGTAGATTAAGAAGTCCATCGGGGAGGGATACTATTCATGACCTTACGGGTTGCAGTTTCAAGGGAGGATCTGGCAAAGACTTTGTTATAAAGCACCTTCGCTTTCAGTCTGATATCTGGCTGGACTTCTCTCTACTGTAGCAGAAAGGGCTGTTAGGTGAAAGTAGTTTTTGCCATCTACAGATGGAAGAAAGATCACCTCACCCATTTGTTCCTGCGTGTCCTTTGGTGTTCAGAATCTGTTGGTGGCTGAGGTGTGGTGTGATGACGACGGGGTGACAGATGCAGTCAGTAGATGACCACAGGACACAAAATGCTACATAGATGTGAAAATATTTGGAGTATTTTTAAAAAAGAGCACAGTGATAGTTAAGTAATTTCAATTTCTAGGGTGGGTAATCAAATACCCTGTTTTTCTTTAAGAATTTTATTACATGTCATTGTTACCTCTAGGAATCTTGTGATATCCTCCATTCCATCCCTCCTTCCTTATAGACTGTGGATTGTGTCCTCTTGTGTTGTCTGTGCCACACTGAGGACATATATTTAATATAACCCATCAAATTAATTGTTCAATTTATTTATCGACTTGCCAAAAGTTTTTTCTTTTTTTGCACATCTATCTGTGCTGGGCACTGCAGAGAATATGAGGGATGTAGTGATAAGTAGCTCACAGGGTGGTCGGGGGGATGCATGAGAATCACCCATGGCCGGGCGGGGTGATGGGCATGTGACTGGGTATGCTCAAGGTACTGCAGCTGTACTGGGACAGGCCTCCCGGAAGTGATACCTGTTACAGTCTCTTTGGACATAGCTCCATAAGGAGAATTTGGAGATGGCTGGGGAAAAACAGGCTCTTTAAGGCATGAGAAATAGCATAGAGTGAGAAAGAACAAGACAAATCTCTCAAAAATATTAAGTACCAGTAATTCTGCAGGATATGGTGGGTAGCTGACATTTGTAATCACTAAAGTTTTGTTTGCTGTCTTTTCTTGCTAGCTGTTGGCTTCTGGAATCATGCTTTCCATGTCTTTCTGTCCCTTGACATCCCAACATGGAATTCCTTGCATGTTTGTTAGGTAAATAAAAGTCAGCAAATGCCAACTCACTGATACATCTGCCGGTCTCAGCGCGTAGAGAAGCTGGTCTGACGTTGAGCTCTGTAGGCCCTCCATGCAGGATGGGCAGCTCATATTCTTCAGCTATGCAACGGCTGGAAGCTTCTTTACCAATGACAAAAGGAGCGCTAAATTTTTAATGCTGCAAAGTTAAATATTATTATAAAAGTAATTTAATATAAATGGCTTTCAGCAAATCCTTATTCATATTTCATGACTGAATGGGTGTCCGATTTTTAATGTTTGTGAGCAATTAATTTTAATGGTTACATACTCTCAATTTCTCCATTTTTTTCCCTCTTAGGACTCTTCAGTGTCCATCAAGAAAAGTGAAAAATTAGGTCTCAGATGTCACTGTGGACAGAAAAAGAGGGAGACTCTTGAATTAGGGTGTTTAACTACCAGGTTAATGCGCATTGAGGAGTTACTGAGTTACGTGTAAACAATGAGGTTGTTGGTCTCCGAAGTACACTGTTGACCAGGGGCCTGGTGCCTCATGTCCCCACTAAACGTGGTCATGGAATTAAATGTGCTCTACTCTGCAGTTTTAGCGTTCCCTTATAGTCATCAAAATTGTGATAGTCACTGTCACTTATTCAGTACCTACCATATGCTGGATGTCACAGAGACTCATATTCCATTACACTGACCAGGGACAATTTGCGATTCATTTTTCATTTTTTTTCAGACAAAGAAAATGAGATTTAAAGAATGAACATGGTCAAGCTCCTGTAGCTCTTGCAATTTTTTAAAAAATTTTTATTTGTCTCTTTGTGTTCTGAGTTCTCTCCTTCAATAATGGTGTTACCATGTTCTCCCTGTGGCCCCAGGTCCACAGTGAAGGAATAAAGGTACTTTGGATACTTTGTAAATGTTTTCTATGTGGATGAAACTGAATGAAGAAAGAATCAATACTGTGAGCTTACTATAATTATAACTTTTATATCAAAAACTTGCCATCACATGAATATTTAATTTTTAAAAATTATGTCATATTATTTTATTTTTTGAGATAGGGTCTTTCCAAATTGCTAAATTGTCCATGTTGTGTTTGAATTTACAGTCTTCCTGCCTTAGCCTTCCAGAGTTCTGGGATTACAGGCACAGGCCACCATATCTGGTTTCACAAAAGATTTTTTTTAAAGAATTTTTTTTTTCTGGGGTTGAAAAATGGGGAATTTATCTCTAATGCACAGGTTTATGCAACTGGATCCCATTCTCTTGGTATTTAGCAAAAAGGTTGGATTATAAGAGAGACATAGAGTAGGAGGAGGGAAAAGGGATGCTGATTGTTTCTTGAGGGAGGTCTGTGTGTGTATTCTTGGGGATTGAATCTCCAGGCTGGGCTTGAATTTGCAATCTTCCTACCTCACCCAGCAGAATGGTGGGATTATAGGTCTGCACCACTGTGCCCAGCTGTTTCTTGATTTTTTTTTTTTTTGATCGACAACTCTGACCTACTCTCATCTCCTTTTTCATGTTGACAGGAGTTACTTTTTGATAATATTACAGCCATGGTTTTGCACGGAGCAAACAGCTATGGAATGCATTGTTCTCTAACACAGTGCTATATACTATGGAGAATCCTCTTATCATTGGTATTCTACATTTGCTCTTTTTGTTGTCTTAAATGAGTATATCATGGACCGATGCATAACATATGCAAAGTTATGCAAGAATAGTTAATTCTCCTAAATGTGTCCCTGGGGTCACATGGACAATTTGCTGCTTGCAGTTTTCCACTGAGTGTCCCAGTTTACCTGATAGAAGTGTTTAATAAAGGACAAGGTGTTTCTTGTGGGGATTTGCCTGAATATCAGAGCTCAACTCAAATTTCCTAATTCTGTGTCATATTCCACTGGGAAATATACTTTTCAATGGACACTGACTGCTTACTTTGGGCCAAACTCTGCTAGATGCTGAGGTTCTTGGCTAAGATTTGATAGAACTCCTGGTCAGATGGTTATGACAGATAGAGACAGATGCATGTAGTGGGAAGAAACAGTGCTTCTGAGAACTTGGGGGACTAGGAGGGGTAGGGTGGGCAATAAAAATAATTATAGAGACAGACATGTAATTTAGAGAGGTCAAAGAATTCATCCAAAGTCACAGAGATAAGAAACATGACTGAAATTGAAACCTTCATTTCTCTAGGAGATGGTGTTATAATTGCTTAATCAGGAAGAACTTGGGCTATGGAATCCTTATTCCTGAGAGTGAACTTGACTAGTCTTACTAGCTGTGTGATCTTGGTTAGGTTGTATGACTTCTCTGATCCAGAATTTTCTTAATCTCTTTTGATGCTGCCACTTCAGAGGTTGGCTATCAGGATGAGATGAGGTACTGATCACCTTGCCTAGTGTCTGGGTGCTACCAACTAACTGTCCACTGTTGGAGTCTGCCTGGGCGTATTCCTTTGTCAACGTCCAACATACAAGCGAGACTCGAGAAACAGAAGGTCCCAGAGTGTCCTAGATGATAGAACAGACAGTTGGATCAGGTCCTGTGATTTTCAAACCTAGTTTCCCACTTTCTCTTGGGGGAACATTTAAAAATATATCATTTATGAGCCTTATACCCAGAGATTATTAAATTTGCAACATTTTTAAAGAGCTACTGATGATTCTAGCTGTCCACCTAGGCTTAGAATCATTAGACTGGTTGATCCTAGGAGGTAGATGGATTTGTTAATAAGGCTTTGTCCTTCCAACCTGTGTTTCCAGTGTCACAGGGTTCCCAGTGAGAGAGTCACCAGGAAGTGTCATACAATGGTCACAGTATGGAAATCTTGATCCCTCAAGACTACTGACAGTGGGATCTGAACACTAGCTGATCCAGCAGCCTGGACTCTGCTTTGAAGGGCCATGGTCAAGTGATATTGCTGAGGTTAGGTTCAAGGTCAATGTGTGAAGTCAAGAAATGACAAATCTAATAATAGATCAGCAAGGAACAATGAGGCAGTCACAGTTTTAGGACAACGAATGGACATCTGTAACTTAGGGCTTCCTAGGTATCTTCTCACCTGGGGCAACCAGGGTCATTTTTCCACAAGAGTAATTCTCAACCATGACAGCATCATAACATGCTTATGTGTACCAGTCAGTAGACTTTATGCTTTGTTACTACAGTGACTCCAATACCTTTGCAAATTATTTGTTTAAAATTCAATAGATTATGTATCTGAAGGGGGTGACATTATTTCCATTTTTCATTTTTACCTTTTAACCAGCCAAGGACGAGGCATGAGCCATCCTCTCTTGCTCAGGTAGCTACAGGGGCCCCTTCAAGGTCACTCACGTCTCTTCTTATTCCTCCCCTTGTTCTCCACTAGCAGCTGGAGTAATTTTCTTAACATGTCAATCAGATTGTGCTACTCTGCTGCTTACATCTTCCGTCATTTTCCCACTGCGTTTAAAAATAAAGTACAAATCCTTACTCTGATTCCTAAGGCCCTGCATAAGGTAAACAGGCCTTGCCATTGATGCCATATCTCTCTCTTCCCTGGACCATTATTTTTGTTTATTTTAAGATTTATTTTGTGGTGGAATGAATTCATGTTGATGAGGGGTGTTAAAGGATATGTAATAGGAAGTCCACAGTGAGTGAGCTGGTGGAGAGAGGGGAGTGAGGAGTATTGGATGCTGGTGATGGATCATGGGAAACCTCAGAGCCATGTTTGGGGCTTGAGCCTCCTGCCTAATTCTTCAATGAACATTAGAAACACTGCTAATTGCTCAAACCAGCATGCATCATGTGAATAATGGTTTAGGCTTCAGTGACCTTTGACAGTGGCCCTGGAGTTCATCTGTGAGGAGTGGCCTTTACTGATGGGACTCATGGAAACTCATTCAGAGGGGCAATGCTGGAGAACCATAAAAAGCTGACCCTAGAAGGCAAGGCTACCGTTATTGTCCAATTATTTTGGACTGAGAATCAAGCCCAGGACCTTCACCTTTAGTTATACCCCCAACCCCATTTTTTACTTTTGATTTTGAGACAGAGTCTTGCTAAGTTGCTAGGTTGCCCAGGCTTCACTTGAACTTATGATCCTCCTGCCTCAGCTACCTAGAGTGCAGGGATTACAGGTATCAGCCACTACACTTGGATTGTATTTGCTTTTGAGGCGGCGGGGATTGGTTAGAAATAAACAATGGTTTTAGGACTGGAGAAATCAAGCTATAGACTCTTTTTGTGTGTGCTGAGGATTGAACCTATGGCCTCCCATGCTCTAAATAAGCTACACCTGCAGCTCCTTGCCATTGCTTTAGTGCTCGTTTGGAAATAACTACATTGCTTTTATGAGAACTATAATTTTATAGTCATCAGAAGGCTTGTCGTGTCCTGTATGAACCTCTTCCATTTCTGCATTTCTTTACCTGTGCAGGATATCAGTTCTTCATACCTAGTCTGATCTCCTTCAGATAGATGAGATCTTTCATGCTGAACAATTCCATAATCCTCTTTCATTCTGTCATCCACAGGCAGTAAGCCACGGTGGATGGGAGATCTGTGACTATGAGTCATGTGGGGAAGTCTTCACTGACAAGTTATGTCTCAATTTTGACGTCTGTGCTTTTTTTTTTTTTTTTTTTTTTTTTTTTTTTTTTTTTTTTTTTTTTTTTTTTTTTTTTTTTTTTTTTTTTGTCCTGCGGTCACTGCTGTGAACCAATTTAAGGACCCACCTGCACCCAGGTGGGAAAGAACCAGAATTTCTGCCAGGAGGTGGTGGGGTACATGTATGTGTGTGTGTTTCAGGGGGTGGTGGATGTTACAGCCCTGTCCTCGGTGGCCTGGGATTGTTATTTATGCGTTCTTGAAAGTGGTGAACTCTTTCCCACGCCAGAGAGATTGCATTTTCTTTTCCTTCTGCCCAGAATTCCTTTACCCATCTCCTCCCAGGCCAGGTGTGTGAAGGTTACCTTATAGGAGAGACATTCCTGATCACTGACACAACATCTTGGGCTCACTCTCCCAACCTCAAGTCACTTTCTATGACCTTCTGTTGCCCTTCTGCATAGCAACAATCACCATCCTTAATAACCAGCCTTTCTTTTCATTTACCTATCAATGTACAGAAGCCATTCTCATTCTGATAATGGAGCTGCCATAAGGCAGAGGCCTTATCTGACTTATTTACTATTACTGTCAGTACCTAGCACAGCACTGGGCGTGTGGTAAACATTTAATAAATATTCGTTGAAAGTGAGAATGAATTGTTCGATGATTCTGT
Source organism: Ctenodactylus gundi (assembly GCA_004027205.1). NCBI lineage: Eukaryota > Metazoa > Chordata > Mammalia > Rodentia > Ctenodactylidae > Ctenodactylus > Ctenodactylus gundi. Next base: position 241,086 of record PVKB01002791.1, read on the forward strand.
CACTCTGACTCATACATTCGGAAATACTTTCTACAGCAGGAGAGAAAGCGTGGAATGACAACTAGCTTGCTGCAAGGTGTGTACAGCCTGTGTGAAATGACTGAGTAGCTTGTGAGGACAGTTGTTCCTGGACCTTGTTTGCACAATCCAGGTCCTGTTGTAGGCACTGGAAATACATAAAATTCCCTGCTCTTAAGTCGTTTATAGAAAATATTAGCAAATACGATTAAATTTGGTAAAGCGCTTATTCCTGACAGAATAATATGGTCAGGGATGAGGTGGAGGTGGGCTACTGTAGGGAGCTGGTTAAAGAAGGCTTCATTTGGTAGGGGATATTTATGGAGGATCTCAGAGAGTTTGCTGCTTGTAAGAATCTTGTGTATTTGATGCAAGAAAAACTTTCAAAGTCATCACTCCAGGAGACACTATTTAAGTTTTAATTAGAATCCACTTAAGCCCGACTCTGTTTTGTTCCCTAATAGTGTTTAATACTGTCTTGGGTAATTAACAGCTCTTAGATTTAAGGGGAGGGGGGAGAATATATGTTTGTCCTTGAGTGTTGTGTTAAAAGGAATGAAAGGATTTGAGATCTGGTTGAGAAACAGAGACAAATGTAGGTCAAGCTTGATCTGGGAGATCTATGGGCAAATGGGAAATGAATTTCCTGAAGGGAGAAGGACCCTAGCAGCTAGGCTTATTGGTCTCTGTTTCTCGATGTCCAAATAACATCTGATGTTATTTGATATGCTGATATTTTTTGAGTTCTTTCCCCAAATTTTCATTTGTTGGTCTTCAGTGCATCAGCATTGGGAGTTGATGAGGCCTATAAGCAATGGGACCTAGTGGGAAGCAACTAAATCATCAAAGACACGGCCCTCAGAAGGAATCGGTATGGTTCTTGTGGATCAGAGTTGGATCGCACAGGAGAGTATTATAGAAGAGCAAACCAGTGTCCTCTTTCCTCTCTGGCCTCTTATTGCCTTGCCACGTGATCATTCTCTCTTGCACTCTTCCCGCCATGATGTTCTGCCATGATATGATGTTGTCGGGGGATCCCTCACCAGAGCTAGTACCATGATGCTTGGGTTTTCCAAAAACCTGTTTATTTTTTAAAAAAGGAAGTTGCCCAACCTCAGGTATTTTATTATAGTGATGGAAGACAGTAATGCAGTGAGTGAGTCAGCTTTCCTATTAAGGAGACACAATGTAAAAGAGGAGAAATTTAATTTGGCTCAGAGTTTCAAAAGATTCAGTCCATGACCAGCTTTCTTCAGGCAGAAACTTCATAGTGGGAGAAGAGGGCAAGTCAGAGATGCTTAGCTCATAGTGGCCAGGAAGCAGGGTAGAAGGACAATGCCAGAGAGGAAAGGGGCCAGAAATCCTATGTAGTACCAAGGTCATACATTCATAATCCTCCCAGACACACCTGAAATTGTGTTTCTTAATTTAATCAGTTGAAATAACATGATTAATGGTGGCAATCTAGCTCTTGTCAACTTAACACCCAAATCCTCCTTAAACCATATTTAATGAACTTATGTACAGCTGTAAGTTAGCACCTCTGCCTAGTGTGTTACAATGATCTTGCATGCAACTGAGAATGAAATAGTTCTTGTCTCAGAGTTTTAACAGTTCTAACATTTTTAAAACGTCCAAACCTAAGTCTCTTCTAAAAGTCAAGACAAACTCTTAACTGTGAACCTTTATGAAAATGAAAAAAATACAATTGGTTATATAATCCAAATCTACAGTGGGTACAGGGTAGACATTCACATTCAAAAAAGGAAGAGAAGGATAGAAAAAAGTTGGACCAAAGCAAGACCAAAGTCCATCAGGGCAAATGTTGAGTTATGTAGCTCTTGGTCTGGTGACTAGGGACGTCAGTGGTGGATGTGAGTTCTAGTGAGCTTGGAAAGTGATATCCCCATAGCTTTTCTGCTTGCGACCCATCTGGCTTCTTTCTTGGGCCGGCTTTTTTGAACTTCCCCTTCACAGACATTCTGTTTCTGGTGTCTCTGATTTCCTTGGGATCGTCACTGAACCATTTATCTAGAAGTCAAGTTCTTTTTTGAGTAGAGGTCCCAGGGGCTCTCTTAAATGTAAGGCTTAAACCTTTGTCCCTTGAACCTCTAATAGGTGAGGTCGAATGATTTCTGAGAAGCCCTAAAAACATCTTTCTTCTTGTTTCTGTACCAGGTACCTGGTTTATTTTTAATGGTGCTGATTGATGGCCCGAGGAGAGAGGGGAAAAGAAAAACCAGCAGGGCAACAAGTCCCTTGCCAGAAACAGCTTCTGGGAAAACGAAACTTAACTGAGGACAGCACCACTCACCCAGCCACGCAGTCAGCTTCCGCCGTGGTTCTATACATTTTAGGAAATCCTATAAATGCCCTATACCTGTCTCCTGGGGTGTGACTTCTCAGACCTTGTCCTTGGGGGTCTGTGAACCTTGCCTGAGAGCTCCTTTAATAAAGACGACCCAGACTTCTGACCCCGATTGGCCTTTATCTTCATCGAAGGCAAAACCTTTCATTTGGTTGTGGAATCCCGGGAGGGTGTAGCTCCCCGCCTTGCGGGTGTTGAGCTCCCCTCGAGGACCCAGACCGATCCTTCTCCGGAACAGCAGACGGGAGGTAAGTCCCTCTTCACTCTCACCGGGACCCCTTGGTGCCCATTCTGTCGGGACGGCATCTGAGTCGTGTACACACCAGTCCTTCTGTTCCCTACCAGGCCCGCCGGCCAGCTTGCCCTCCTACCCAGAGGCCAGGCCTCCTCGGGGCTCACACCCCACTTGGGGGACGTTTCTCTTTGGGTTCCGAGCCTGCCTGGTGCCACTAGTGATCCATGTGAAACTCAGTCACCGTTGGCTAGGCCCAGACTCCCCTAGCCGGCCTCCTAGCCGATCTGAATACTTTGGCTCTGGAACAAGATTTACGCTGCAAGAGGTTGACGGTTCAGTGGCCAAGGCACAGTAATTTCTTGACCACGGCTGTCAGTGGCCTCCAGAGGGAGCTTTTGATTCTAATGTTCTCACAGATCTGACCAGTTTCTGCACCGAAATGAAGAAATGGTCCGAATATCCACAGGACCAGGCGTTCTGGGCGCTCTGCTCCTCCTCCCTATGCTCCTCCTGCCCCCCTGCCAGGTTCTCATGGTAAAAACCACGCCTAAACCTTCTCCTGACCCTCCTGCTACCTCCACCTTTTCCTCAGACCCTGAACTCCTAGGAACATCCCCAGCGCTGACACTTCCTTCTCCCGCTCTATGCCCAAGCACTCCTAGGCCCTCTGCCCACTGCCCTACCAGTCTCCTACTGTCTCCTGCCCCTTCCGTCCATCAAGGCTAAAACGCCCGGTCTGGGAGGGCACTGATTTCAAAATGTTCATTTACTCAGTTTGTCTTTTCTCAATCAGCCCAGATTGATAAAAGATTTTGTTTTCTCCGAAGGAAAACGGGAGGGGGCGGGGAGGGAGGGTGGAGAGAAGGGTAGGGGTGGGAGAGGTAAGAAGGATCTTATATGTCTCCTGCAGGTTTCTAGAGTACACCAAGGCAAAGTTCAGGATAAATGTTTCTGGGTTTTTAATTAAAAGGTGGGTTTTCAGGGTTTTGCTTTATGTCCGGTAACTTTTTAGATGGTTTAATAAATGTTTTGGCTTCAGCAGGACTAGTATGTTTTCAGGTTGATTTTACAATGTCTTGTTTTTGTTCTGGTAGGTCTAATAAAATTAGTAAAAGACAAGAAAATTCCTGATAGCCTTTTGGTGCTCATCTCTGCCAGCCCCATGTGTGCTGTGCGTAGAGCAAGTTTTTTTTTTTTTTTTTTTGATTCTTTTTCTTTTCCAAAGAGACTAGACCTAAAACCACGCGTCATGTCTCCATTTTCAATGACCATATGTCTGGCACCATCCTTCTTAAAGCCAGTGTCTGGTCTCCATTTTGGCTGAGGACCACGTCTGACCACCATCTTGAAATGACATCATGGATGCCAACATATTTTCACAAAATATATTTAAACAAAATGGCTTAAAAAAAAGGCCACCCACCATGTGGTCTCTTTTACCCCGATGGGCATCTGCCCCTCTGAACTCCAAACATTATAACCCTTGAAATCCTGTTGTTCCTGCTGTTCCAGTTCCGGCTCTGTTCCCTATTCTGGCTGCCCTTATTCCCCTTCATAAAATAGCCCTCGCCACTGTGTACTGCCATTCTTTTATGGATCTGGGAACTCGCTGGACTGGATCTTACCCTACCATCCTAACAACCCTGCATGCTCTCAAAGTAGCTGAACACAACCACCAGATTCACTGTTGTCAAATAAAACAAGGCCCACCAGGACCGCTAATCATAAGTAACATTTTATAAAACTATTTAAATGATGTTTGGATAAAATGTGTTCTCTGTTCAGTGTCTTAGGCTGGATGTTTGGGACTAATTGGCTTTATATAAATCTTCATGATAAAAGTTGCCAAATATAGTCATTATGCTTACATGGGTTATTTATTGAGTTTCAAAATACAATGAAATACTATAAAAGATTTAAATAAAATATTAATGTAAGACATTTTATTATAGTCACAAATTAACATCTACTCAGGTTTCATTACTTACGTGATAAAAATTTCTTTCTATTCTGACCTGAAGTCTACAGACTGTTGTTTCCTGCTCCTTTGTTGGTAATATATTCAGAGCTTAAAACATTTTAACATGGTGTCAACAGTGATGACTACCAGATGATTTTATATAAAATAGTAACTACATTATAAATTTCAGGGCTATATCAGGTACCTTTAAAGTCAGCCTTTACATTATAGGGGTTTATTACATCTCAGCTAACATGATATGTAATATACAGATATACAGATATTTATTAGATAATTGTGATATATAAATTTAAAATATTTTTGACAAAGGGTAAATTGTTCACTAATTTGCCAGTTCTCTCTGGTGGATAAGGTAGATTTTCATTTTAAGTGGTCAAATAAACTTTCATTCAAAACAGAGTTATTCATAATACAAATGCCCATTTCAATCTAGACTGGCCAAAATAACAGATACATTTTTAAAAAATGGGTATTCTTACAGTTGGTATTTGGCCAACCTAGTTTGTTGATAACACTATTTCTGGTAAAAAGTTCTTGTTCTTAAAGAGATAGATATAACATTTTTAAATATAAGGTTAAATTAGATATATTTGGCTGTGAGGTGTCTTGCTTTACAGTGGTTATACAGACTAATTTTGATTTGTAGACCGCATCTCATTCTGTTTCTTGGATGTTTTATTTTAAAATTATTACTGTAAAAATCCAAAGTACTCCTTGTTTCATATAATTTTAAAAAATGATCAAATTCACTTCAGAGCTTAAATGGTATTAAACCTAAATTCATCAGTTAGTTGTTCAAATAAAATAACTATTAATGTTTCTTTAAAAAAATGGTCTTTTGCTACACCGAAGTGTGGCCCCAATATGAGTTACCTTGGCAGTAAAACCTGGCTGTCTACAGATTCACTCAGTTACAATACTGTTTTGTAGTTAGACCTGTTTTATGGGATCTTGTCAAATTAAAAAGTTTCTACACAACAAAGGAAACTGTCAACATTTTAGAAAGAGAATCAACAGACTGGGAAAAAAATATTCACCACCAGCATCTCAGATAGGAAGCTCATAACGAGAATATACAGGGAGCTGAAGAAAAGTAAGCCAACCAAAATAAAGGATCCTATTGAAAAGTGGGCAAAAGAAATGAAGAGGCAGTTCACTCATGAAGAAGTTCAAATGGCCAGTAGATACATGAAAAGATGTTCAACATCCCTAGCCATAAGAGAAATGCAAATCAAAACAACGCTAAGATTCCATTTCACTCCAGAAAGAATGGCCTATATCAACAAGTCAAATAGTAATCAGTGCTGGAGAGGCTGTGGGTAGAAAGAAACCCTTTTGCAATGCTGGTGGAAATGTAAATTCTACAACCACTCTGGAAACCAGTATGGAGATCTCTCAAAAGACTGGAAATAAATATCCCATTTGATCCAGCAACACCCCTCCTGGGAATATTTCCAAAAGAGGTCAAAACAACACATAACAGAGATACATGTATACCCATGTTCATAGCAGCACACCTAACAATAGCTGAAATATGGAAGCCACCAAAATACCCATCAACAGACCAATGGATACACAAACTGTGGTATTTGTACACAGTGGAATACTATGCATCTACAAAGTCCAACAGTGTTGAGGCTTTTGCAGGCAAATGGAAGAAACTTGAGAACATCATGCTTAATGAAGTGAGTCAGAAGCAGAAGGTGAAACATCAAATGGTCTCTCTGATATGAGAGACCCAGATCACAACTAGCTCATGAAACTTAGAATGAAGCACAAAGCGAACTGGGGAGGTAGAGTGGGGAGGGAAGGAGGAGTGGGTAAGGGGGAGGGACAGAAGGAGCGTTGGAAATTCCTTGTCACCTTGACAAGATACATATGTGAATAAAATGCTCAACTCCATTGTAAACCTTAAATTTTGCACTTATACATATCAATAAAATGGGAAAAAGGACAGCCCCTTACTCATCTACACAATGTAAGTGACTCATTTTACTAAAAGCTATTTTTTTTTTAAACCCAGAACAGTCTCTAGATAGTTTCATAAATACTGCTACCTTGGTCTTAAAAAAGACAAGAGGCTTGATCATGACCCTACCAGAATGAGAGATTTAAATGAGCTCCTGGGTGTCCCATATCAGGGAGACCATTCCTTCTGCTTCACTATCTCATGGAACTTAAAGTGAAAAACAAAGTGAACCAGGGGGGTCGGGTAAGGGAGGAGCGAGGGAGGGGAGGGGAAAGAACAGAAGGAGAGTGGGAAAGCCCTTGTCACTTTGACAAGATACGTATGTGCATAAAGGCTCAACTCCATTGTAAACCTTAAATTTTGCACATATACATATCAATAAAATGGGGAAAAAATCAGCTCCTGAGGCAAAGGCCTGAAAAGAAAGTCAAGCTTGCCAGTGTGACCTGAGATACTTTCGGTGCAAAAAGGAGGGACAGTTCAGAAAGGATTGTCCTGAGGCAAGAAAGCCTCTACCTACCCTGCCCTACCCTGCCCTGAATGCCAAGGTCCCCATTGGAGGTGGGACTGCCTCTTTGGACAGAGGTCTAGGGGGACATCCTACTCTTAAAAGGACAGTTGATGAGCCCGGGGTTACTGGCTTCCCTTAGCACCTCATTTGAACTTCTACAAGCTGCTAGGTGTAAGCTTCACTATAGGGAGCCAATCAGTAAACTTTATGGTTGGCACCAGACCTTGATTCTCTCTCCTAATTTCTTGTCCAGGGCCATGGTCAACCCAGTCAAAAATAATAAAGGGAGTTTCAGGTACTCCTGTGACTTAATATTTCACTTTGCCTTTGAGTTATAAATAAATTGATCTTCCCCCATAAATTTCTTATAGTGAATACATACCTAACCAGTTGGTCAAAAAAGAAATCTTATGGCCTCTTTCAGACTGTTAACTAGACCTAAGTTAGATAACTGTGTATCAGTTTTATTGGCCGATAAGGGCAGCTGCCTGAGTAAAAATCTTATAGACAGATTCATAAAAATTAATATAGGTTCTGTTTAACAACTGTAGGGTTAAAAGTTAAAACAATACTGTACTAAACAAAGTAATTAGTGATACTGGAACATGTCATCTTCTTAAGATTTAAAACAATTTATGTGTAGTAGTTAATACTCTAGACTCTAAATCCAACAATCAGAGTTTTAAAATAGCCCACAACTCTCTGGCCAGGAGCCAAAGCAGGTCTGATCTTTTTAAAACTAAAAGTCTTGCTACTGTCCTTTAATATGTTAATCATATCTACGTCTATACAAAAATAGAAAGTATTCTCTAAAAACTCTCTTATGTAAAAATTTATTGTGTTCCATTTGTACGCAGTTATGCTATGTTAGGTGTTACTAACTTGACTATTGTACTTCAAAATTAAATATAGACAATAATCAAGATTCAGGGATTTGAATATTTACCTAAGAAAAGGGGGAAATGTGACAGTGTACTAAAAATCCAACATTTGGCATAGTTTTGTAATTTTGTAACTTTCTGTAACCAAGCTGTAAAATGATATAACTCAGACTGTCAATATTTTAAAATACCTCCATTTTGTGGTGATTATGCTATTCGGGTCATGTGTTTGCTGTGTGAGTTAGAGTTTACTGTGTAAGTTAAAATTTGTAAGTCAGTTTGCTGTGAGTTCATCTTGTGAGGCCCTCCTGCCTGGCCTTGGGACCTTGCTTGTGCACTCGTCTCAGGATGGCTCTGGAATCTTGTGGTAAGGTCAGAGGCTTCACCTCTCCTCCTCCCTTGCCTCCATGACAGCCTGCTGAGAGCCACCCTAACCCTCTACACCCTCTGATGGAGACTCCCAGTTACAGGGCCCCTCATACTATTTTTTTTTGCTTCTGCTTGTAGTCCCTTGCCTTCTTAGCCTCCTACAGGACGGCCTCTGAGAGGCCTCCCGGATCGCGGTAAATCAGAGGCTTCTCCACCCATGCACTCCTCTCCACCGAGCCCTTACCTTCCGACCTCCCCTACCGACTATGCCCCTTCTCAGCAGGAAGTAGCAAATGGGACTCTGCACCATATATATAAAACCAAAAAGGTTGGAATGATGGCCTGAGGGGAACAGAAAAACCAGCAGGGCCACCAGTCCCCTGCCAGAAACAGCTTCTGGGAAAACGAAACTTAGCTGAGGACAGAAGTACTCGCCAAGTCACCCAGTAGGCTTCCCTCGGGGTTCTATATGCTTCCCAAAATCCTATAAATGTCCTATACCCCTGGGGTGCAATTTCTCAGACCCCTTCCTTGGGGTTCGTGAACCTCGCCCTGGAGCTCCTTTAATAAAGATGACCCAGACTTCTTGTCTCTGCCCGGCCTTTATCTTCATCGATGGAAAAACTTTTCACTGATCTCTTCAACAGCCATACTTTCTTTGATCCCAATTTCATACCGGGTTTCTTTTGGGCCAAAATTTGTTTTTCAAAAATTTCTGCTTTTTTGTGGGGGTTCCTAATTCTCACTATAAATCCAGCTAAACCGGGCAGCAGAACCCATGTCACAACCTGAATGTTCTGAATCTTGGGCTGCCATGAAATTTCCTCTGCCAAGACAATGTATTCACCACTCTTAGTCTCCTGCAATGTCATAGGGGACATTGGCAAAATTTGGATCCCCTCCCCCTCCCCCTCCCC